>ML682047.1:10316615-10447698 GCA_007922195.1 Podocnemis expansa
ATCATGCACAGGTTGGAGGGTAGGGGATGAGGGGGATCATGCATGGGGGCAGGGGGATCATGTACAGGGTGCAGCTGAGGAGGGTGAAAAGATCACTCAAAGGTTTGAGGAGAGGGGATGAGGGGGATCATGCACAGCTTCGAGGGGAGGGGGCAGGGGAATCATGCACAGGTTGCAGGTGAGGGGGATCATGCACAGGTTTGAGGGAAGGGGGTGAGGGGGATCATGCACAGGTTTGAGGGAAGGGGGTGAGGGGGATCATGTACGGGGTGCGGCTGAGGAGGGTGAAAGGATCACTCAAAGGTTTGAATGGAGAGGATGAGGGGGACCCATGCACAGGTTGCAGGTGAGGGGGATCATGCACAGGTTTGAGGTTAGGGGGTGAGGGGGACCTGTGCACAGGTTTGAGGTTAGGGGGTGAGGGGGATTATGCACAGGTTTGAGGGAAGGGGGGCAAAGGGGATGAGGGCAGGGTGGATGTCAAGGCCCTGGGAGACATTGTGTGTGTGCAGGGCCTTCGTTTGTCCCCCTTTTCACTAGGAGTCTGGCAGCTGACGAGGCTCCTCTCCTCTGCAAGGAGTGTGTAGAGGCTGCACCCCTCGCACTAACACAGGGTCTGCCCAGCTCCTGGGAGGGGATCAGGCCACATTCATGCTTAGCGCTGTACTGGGGAGACAGGGGTGAAGGAAGCTCCTGTTCACTGCAGCTCCTCTAGAATCAGGCGTTGCACCAGGCCATTTTAAAATGCTACCCTTTGAAAATATAAAGGCTGCTTCCTGAGTCTGCAGTAGATGGGGCTGTGCAGTAGCCATTGGAAATCTCTGTGCCTGGAGTGTTTGTAAGTGCTTGTCATCACCCCAGTACCTAGGAGCAAGTAGCATGCAATCGTGCAGATTGTGTACAACCAAAATTCTGTGGAGTCAGAGTGGCATAATTTAAATAAAATGTGGGTGGACAGCAGTTAGACTAGAAAAATGGATTGTTCTTTGAAAGTGGGAAATCCAGAGGGAAATGTTACTTGGTACAACTGACATAAATGCCTGAAATAATCTTTTAAACAGGAGCATGAATTTTACTGTACTACCGAATAATGATATGCACATAATGAAATAACTCCCCTTTGGTTAAATAGTTGTTTCATTATGTGCATATCATTATTCGGTCAGTGTTAAGATGGGGTTATTGAATGTAGTTTGAACATGTTGTGTACGGTGTCATTCACGTGATGTTTGTATATGAAGTCAGATAGTTGTGCAGTTGTACTCTGTTTTTGAGGATGTTACTTTGTATTTAATTTGGATTAAAAGGCAAATTAAGTATGTCTACTAGACAGAAGTGGTGAAGACCTGACAATAGGGTCAAAACTGCTCACCTAACATGTAAGAGAGAAAACGGTAGTTCTAGTCAATGAAATCGGCCCCCTGTGATGTAGTATGGAGTCCGTTTAATAATGCATTTAGGTGCTTCTGCTGTTCTTGTAAAACTTTAAGTAGCAAAAATTCAAGGCTGTGGGGGGAAATGTAAGGAGGAAAAGAAGTTTCTTGGCTACAAAATCACAACTGTGGTAGCATCCATAGGATAGGTATGATACTGAAGTATGCATGGGGACCTCTATTACACAGGGTCATATAAAAGGAAAAAGGGTGGGAAAGTTTATTTAAATCTCTCTTCAAATAAATGGAAATAATCCACAGTAAAGGAAATATCTGTCTGTAATTATTACAAGGTGACCCACAGTACTGAAAATATCTCTCTGCATTAATTTAAATGGTCTCTAATTTAAAAAAAAAAATTGAGATAGTTTTAGCTGAGGAAGATGTTGTGCTGAAATAAATTTCATACCTGAAGGGCTTTCACAGCTACCTCCTTGCCTTGCCAACTTAAGATGTCATGGTGTGTGACTTCAGGACTTGTGTTCATCAGGATAAGGTTTGAGGAAGCTTTGTCTGATATAACTAAGCTGTTCTCCTTTAAGAGCTTTAGAAGACAACACTAAATAAGGCCCCCCGACCCCCTGCAGAAATGGCTTTTGGCTTCATAATATATATAGCATCTCTAAGTGTAAGTAAATCAGTCTTGACTCAAAAGTTCTGGGACTGGGGTTGAGAGTGGTGTAGTTATATTTTACTTTTTGAGAGCATAAGACTCGCCTTGGATAATATGTGCCAGCTTATTCAATTCCCTGACTCCAGATTGATGCTTCTGCTGCTCAGCCCCATTCTCAGGATAGTCCCACTCCTCTCATCTCTTCCATTTGTCCCACATTTTAAATATGAAAGTCAAAGTTTACTGTCAGTCTTCCGAACACTCACTTTTAGGTGACATGGGCTGCCTGTGGGTGGGAGTAGTGGATTTTGAGTAGTGTTGTAGGACACTGAAAATATTTAAAAAACTAGAGGAGTTGTTCAATTCAGCTAGTGATCAGCTGCCTGCATGTGTCTTTAGACTTGAAGTCTCCTACTGAACTTTCTTAAACTATCTCCTTAATCCTCATGTGTTTTTAGCATTGAGGATTTCTCTTAAATCTGGTGAAGTTGTAGACCTTAAATTTCTTAGTAAACATCTGTTATGACCTGGTACTCCAGGAGGATGGGTGAAAGGGAATACAATGGTAATGCATACAGGGTTGTGGTTTTTTTTTTTTTTTTTTGGGTAATGCAAAAGCATCAGTCTTGCTACTGTTCTTTGCCCCTTGTCTCTAACAAGCACAACACAAGAGTGAGTTTGAAAGTTAAATTTTTCTACAGGTAGTTTTTAAAGTGTTTTATCTATTCTTTTCCAGAGGTTTGCCACCTCAACAGCAACAGATGCTGAGCTTGCGGGCAACAAATCAAGCATCACTCCTTAATGCCAATCCAATGCTTCAGCGAGCCCTGCTTATGCAACAGATGCAAGGTACTGCACTTTAAGTCACTCCTTCATTCTCACTAAACCTGGGAGAGAAGCCATAGAATGGCTATTGCATGTCTCAGTATTGTAGTTCCATGTGCTTTGGGGCTCCATTCCTCTGTACTGATCTTTTTCTAATGTGCCCCAGTCCCAATTCTCAGAGGGTTCTCTGAGTTGGTTTAGATTATACAGGTAGATGCCAGTAAAACTTTGTTTTACAAACCTAGGACAAATAAAAATGTTTCCCTGAGTATATTAACCAGCAATAATTTTTGTTTTGATATAAATAGTCAATTTAATTGTCTGCAAACCCAACAAATATGTTACAGAAAGTGACTTTCTTCCAAGGTCAGGGAAGTGTGTGTGTGTGTGTGTGGGGGGGGGGGGGGCGCAAAACAGTGAAAGTACATTTTGGGTTCTTTTTCAAGAAACAGTTATATGGAATTCCACTTGCTTGAAGTAAGTAATCTATTTACATGGTTAATGTCAGTATTTATTTCATCATAATTTCTTCCCAGGCGGATAGATTTTTGTGCATAGTCTGATAAGGTTTCAAGAGTTTTAAATTATACAAGGCTGTCCCAATAATAGTTGTAGTTAAGATATTAGCAATGCATTTAAGGAACTTCTGACTTTCTATTTGTGTTTTTTATTTTTAATCTGCCGGTCCCCGTTAACAAAGAAAAAGGTACTTGGCTTAATTTGTATGATCATTTAACTTAAAACTAGACCAGAGATTTTTCTTGCATAATAATAGTAATATCTGGATGGGACATGGTAAGTTTATTCTGAATTTTGTTACTATGCTCTTGGTTGTTCCTTGCCTAGTTAATAGTGCTGTTTTGTGACCCCTCTATGGGTTTCTAGAGATGTTTGTTCAACTGATGGAAAGGTGAGGCATTAAGGCACAAACTTCAATCCAAAGTTAGCGCAGATTTTGAAGTTTCTTATGTATGTTTGTATCATGGAAAGAGCTTGATCCCAGCAAGAATATGAAAGGAGGGTGACTAATAAATTTGATGTTAAGTACTAGCGTGGCTTTTCTCTTAAATGTGAAGCTTTTATTGACAAATTTTATTTAAAATAGAAATATGTCAAATAATTTAAAACAAACTAAGTTTCCCAGCTGAACAAGATGTTTTAATGACCAGTCTAATAAATTAACATGGCATATTACTACTTCCAACTTGCTAATGAAGTGGAGGTATCAGCGACTTCTGTTTTTTTTTTGGCATTCTGCATGGTCTTGTGTTAAATGTGTAGTAAAGACCATACTGAGCAATGTGACTGTACTTGCAATCTGAATTTTTCTGGTCATTTACAAGTTTGGGTTACTTGTGAGAATATCTGATGCCCAAGTATTTCAGTACCCTGAGAAACAGCAGAATAAATAATTCAGTGGAAGGCTATGGTTTCAGCAGTGGAAGTGGGGAATAACACATGCCCTTTGGAACTTAAATGGATGCAGAATTCTTTTAAAAGTGCTAACCCAGGAACATAAGGCTGTTTCTGACCACATAGATTTCTGTTCAAAATGGGGAAAAATCTCTTTACAATAAGAGATTTTCTTTCACAGCACAATTGATCAAATCCATGGATGTTCCTCAGGTCGTGTTTCAGCCTTTGTACATTATATTGGGGTCATCTGGTGCTTATAGCATGAAACTGAATGGCAGGACTCCTGGATTCTACTCTTGACTCTGCCACCGACTTATTGTATGCCTTTGGCTTACTGTTTACGCACACATTTTCAGATGTGAACTCTGATTTTGGATGTCCATCTTTAGACAACTAGAGCCTGAGTTTTCAGAGTTGCCAAGCACCTACAGCTCAAACTGACTTAATTGGGAGCTATGGATGTTCAGTACATGTGAAAATCAAGCAATTGTTGTATAAAATTGGCAGCCAAAATTAGAGGCTACTTCTAAAAATTCGGCTGTAAAGTCTCTGGATCTTTGCTTTTCTAGCTGTAATGTGGGAATGTTGAGGCTTGCTTTAATGGGAGTGTTAATACTTACTTCATAGTTATAAAATGCTTTCAGATGGACCTTCTGTTTGAAAAGAAGCGCTCAAAAGAAACAATAAAACTTTATGATGGAAAATGGTAACCTGTTAAGCTAAGCCCAGATGCTTATCATGTTATCTTGCATGATAAATGTGGTGGCAGAGAAGACAATCGGTGTAATTTTGTGTAAAATATTATTTTAAATTAAATGCTCTAACTGCTGCTGTATTCTGTCCAAAACATCCAGATGGCAGTTTGACCTGCTAGCTGTATAAGCTGTAGGACGAATTTTCCTCTTCTACAGGGAATCTTTGCAAAAACAAGACCTTATCTTTCGTTAAACCTGAGTACTAGTGTGTTTGAATTAATCACTAATGAGCTTAACCTATAGTAACACTTATACACAGTTGTGCAGTTGAACACATCACCATGTGGCAGCAGTGATGGTGTGAGATCTTGGGGACAGCAGGGGGGAAACAAGCTGGCCAGCAAAGCACAGCATCTCCTATCCATTTTCTGTGGAAAGGAAGGTTGAGTTCTCTGCCCATCACTGCTTCTGCTGTCATCATGGGTCAAGGGTTTGCTCTCTCCTGAGCACACCCTGCATGAGGTGATATGCTGTATTTTTGTTTGCATTTGTAGGAAACTTACGAGGATTTAACATGACAGCCCCAGCTCTGCAGCAGTTTTTCCCTCAGGCTACAAGACATTCCCTTTTGGGGCCACCACCTGTCGGTGTCTCATTAAAGCCTGCACAGTTGGGCTTCCCAGGCCTTCCTTTCCAGCGGCAGAATCTGATGTTTCGTAAGGTTAGCTTATGATTTCCATATCTTTGGAGGCTAGCTCTCTTTAGATCCTGGTTGGTGCCTGCTAAGTTGATTGCCCATATTGTACGGAGACACTAAAGAGAAACATGGGAGGATTAAAGTGAAAGATGAGCCATTTTAGTACAGGATTGCTGACATAGAAGTTCTTTGGCCAAACTTTCCAGAGATCCCAGTTGTATTGTTAGGGAGTTCCCCATCCTCTTCAAATAGACCCTGTGCTCAGACACCAGGATTCATTTTATTAGTTCTATGTAAACAGAAAAATAATAGGAACCCTTAGAAATACCTGCCTCAAAATAGCCATAACACCACCTGTGAAATCCTAGTTCCACTGAAGCCTGAGAGCGTGGCATGGATTTCACTCTGTCCCTTCCATAGCAAAAGTCTCATGGCTGTAGTCACGAAGACTGGCCTGAATCATGAATTAATAGTAGGTCCTGTGAGTAGAGCAGACGATTGGGAATCCTTGGCTTCTATTTCTAGCTCTGTGCTGACTCACTGTGACCATGGACAAGTCACTTAACCTCTTTGTGCCTCTTTTGTTCCACCTGTAAAATCAGGGTAACAACGGTTTATAGAGATGTGAAGATTATTTGATGAATGTTCATACGTAATGCTTTCCACCAGGGAGCAGTAATCTTCAGCTGCTCTTCATTTTCAATCCATTCTTCAGGTCTGAATACAGATTTTTCTTAAGATTGTCCTTTTATTATTTTAACTGGTCAGGTGTGCTTCCCTATTTCAGCTTCAGGTTTCAGATTATCTAGTCAAACATTTTACCTGGAGCTTCTGGCTTAGGCCAGCATTCTAGGTTGGATAGCATTATCCCAAAAAGATGTACTGGATAAATGGATACTCTACATGATGACTCTGCTTTTTCCCTGGAGAGAAAAGGAAGAGTATTTGGGATTTTCCTTTTTCCAGCCCACACAGATTTTGCATGGGCCTCTCTACTGCCCTGGACCTGCCACAGCTTGTGTTAAACACCCTGGATATTTTTCAGCTTGTGCCTGTGGTCTGGATTCCATGTACAGAGCTCTCTTTGTCCACTTTGAGTAGATTGAAGGTGGACAGTCTCTGACAGACAATCAGTGCCTCTACTTCTCAGTTCTGCTCTGGTCATATAATAAGAGCTGTGGTGCTTTGGAAGACGTTAGGTTTTGAGAGGGAGAAGAGAACTGGGTGTGAGACTCTTTGCTCATTGCAGGACTACCAGAGGGGCCCTGACAGGAAGCGGGAGCTGGATCAGGCATCCTCATCTCAGGCACAAGGAATTGATGACAAAGTGGAAATACCAGAGGGTACCCAGGCTGGATCAGAACAGAACAACTCCCCACCCACAGGTAAGAGGGCCCTCTAATGAAACAAAACCTTAGCATGTGCAAGAAACCATTCTAGAACACTGCAGCAAAGATAGTAAATGGCTTTAGTCTGTTGTTACTGCAAAGAGGGTTTCTGGAAGACAAATCTGCCTAGCCTCCAGTCAGCTTCCCCTACATTGGCTACATTTATTCCATTAGCTAGAGCTTTTAGCTGTTCAAATCAGCTCCAGAGCCCTAATTTGACCAGGGGATGCTGCATGCATCACTGAGATGATACAGCTACTGCGTGCCCTCTGGTGTAGCAAAAGGAATATTCCTTGTTGCATTACATGCTTACTGATAGGATCCCATCAGTCTTTCCCTAGTGGTGCCTGTTTCAGATCAGGTTATTCCCTCCTTTGCTTGTGCAGTAAGTCATTTCAGTAGAGAAGACTGAGTGGGATGGGAAAAGGAAATGATTTTGGACCAATAACTGTCATGCCATATTACCAGCATTGAACTCAGCAGGGCAGCCATAGATAAAAATTTGAATGAGGTGGAACCCACTTGCAACTGATATGTTAAAGAAACAGCCTTGTATAATAGGACTCCTTTTTCTGTGTTGACTCTTGGAATATTGTTGGGTTTGGCAAAACAAACAAGGAGTCTTGTTGCACTTTTTAAAGACTAACAAATGTATGTATTGCATGAACTTTTGTGGGAGAAAATCCCACTTCAGATGCCTGAAGATGGAGAACTTACAGAATGGGAGGAAAAATAAATGCAGGGAAATTTAAGTCATAGAATCAGGTCAGACCATCACAGCAAATCAAAGTAGTTGTTAGGAGTCAAACAATGGAAAACGGCACCTAGAGAGAGGTGATATCAGATCACCTGTTGTAATGGGGAAAAAAGACCATAGTTTCTCTTTAGCTGTAAACTGATGTGTCAAATCTGCAAATAAATTCCAATGCTGTTGTTTGTCTTTGGAGCTGTGATTTGTTATCCATTTTCCTGGGTATGGTTATTAACAGATAATCAATGGAGTGATCAGGAAGATCAAAGTGTTCTCCTATTTGATTTTCAGTTTTATTCTGATGTCAGATTTGTGTCCATTCGTTCTTTTGTGCAGAGGCTGTCCTGTTTGTCCGGCGTGTAAGGCTTGTTCAGTGTATAAGACCATCACATGATGGCATAAATCACACTGGTGAATGAGGTGAATGAGCCCTTGATGGAGTAGCTGGCTTGATTAGGTCCCATGATGGTGTCTTTAGTGCAGATTTGTGGGCAAAGTTGGCAAAGTGATTTGTTGCAAGGGTAGCTGCTTGCTTTAATGTCCCTGTTGTTAGCTTTATTCGGTTTGGGGCACCATTGTGATAGGCATTGTACAAAGACATGAAGATAAGAGGCCCTTACAGTTGAAGAACACACAAAATGTGGTGAGGTTGTGTCCACGTGAATGCCCAAGCAAGGAATAACTGCCAGTTGAAATGGAGCAGAAAACTGATTCCCTTTGATTACAGGGACACTGAGCAGATCAACCAGTCTAATGCCTGATCTAATGTGTAGTGCTGGACTTTTGTGGCATGGTGTCCTTTGTATTGGACTAGGACCCAAATGGCCATGGCGTAGCAGTGAGTTTGCATGTCATGTCTGGGTCAGGCTGACAGCAGTAACCTCTACAGATGAAACACCAGGTCCCATGTCACTACTAATCTCCAGAGCTCGCAAATCCATTGCCACCCTTCTCAAAGCCAGAATTGGCCAAGGGCTTTATGGTCTCACCATCAGCTCTAATATACTTATCTGATATAGGCCCTTTGGTAGGAGATGAAATCAGAGGGTCAGGGTTTTTTCTGCTAAGGTAATATTGATCTTTATCCCTGCAGAGCCAAAAATGCCAGCAGAATCCATGCTGAACACTGAGCCTGCTGCAAAGAGACTGAAGAGGTAATTTTCAGTGAACAGGCTATAGGAATGCCCACTGAATTTGGGTTGTTTGTCTGCTTTTCCTGTTGTTGTTCCATTGCTGTATTTTTGGTAAGTTGGAGCACTACCATGTGGTGAGACTTTAGGCATTTTGGGAGGAATATCTCTGATGCTCTTGGCTGACTCAGAAAAACCTCTGGGAACTTGCTGAGTCTAAGGGTGCTATGCAGATCACAACCATGGAGATAATGAATAGAGAGGTGGGTCATGTGTAGGCAGGCTGCAAAGATGACACTTCCTGGGCCCTACTCTTGCCTGGATTCCATATACCTGTGGGATAGAAATAAACGCAGGCACTGAATGATGATGAATGAATGAGGGTAGGGAGAAATGACCCACAATATAAAGGCCTATCTTGCATATTCTCTACTTCTTGCTCTGCCAGTGACTGCTACACCAGGAACCATGCAATGTCATGTTGCCATCTGGTGAGAAGGGCATGGAACGCAGTTCAGCAAGCAGTCTGTTCCACACTGTACCCTGCTCAGACCTCTTCACATATGGGGAGGAAGTGTTAGACGCTGGGGGAAAAAAGTTCTCAAATCAAAGTGAATTTATCTGCAAAATCCTTTTTCTGTCCAAGTACGTTAGATACTCTTTAATGCTAACTATTGAGAGTCAGGACTCCTGCGTCCTAATCTGTTGTTTGCTACCAATTTGCTGTGTGGTTATGGGTAAATCTTTTTGTGCCTCAGTACTCTCATCTGTAGAACAGAATTTAACAGAGCCCTCTGTGGAGGGTTTGTGGGGCTGATTTGGTGTTTGTGTGTCACTTTGACCATGTAAAGTGTTAAAGAAGTGCAAAATATTATACAGCACTTGGGAATTAGCAAGAATGTAAGTAAATGCAATTAAAACCCAGACTGACTCATTACAACCTGTACTTTGTTCTTCCATTTGCCAGATGTAGTTTGGTTTTAATTATGATGATGATCTGCAGTATATTAATGAATGTTTCATAGCATAACTTGAATAAATCTTTGTGTCGGTGGTAATCTTGCTGCAGTGACTCAGTCTTTACTGAGCAGTGGCAAGACTGCTGGATTTTGTGTAAATAAATATGATATATGGGGTACAGATTAGCAACATTCCTTTGTAACTGAATCTGTAGTTCTGAATGTGTTCTTATTTATCTGATAATGACCTGAACAGTCCCACCCTGCATATATTTCTACTCTTGTTTCTTATCACATCCCTCTCTGTGAATGATGCCAGCCTCCATACTCCCTCGTTTCCTTCTCCCAGTCTTCCGTACCATCTGTGCTTGTAACAACTTCCTTATCCAGGTGTAACAGCCATCCATCTTTTCCATTTGACTCCTTGAAATCCCATGTCTTCCCTAAGGGCCGTGAATGGTAGTGAGTGTCATTCTAATGTTGCGACATCCTCTTTCCCCCTTCTTTTTTATATATTTGACAGCCCGTCCTCTAGGTCTCTAATCTTAAATTCTGTTTCCCGCTCTGAGGAGCAATTTCTCCATCCATGTGTAGGGTGCTGATCACACAAATAATGATAATATAAGCCACTCTTGTTTTGCCCTGCTCTGCCCTGTCAAAGTCTTGCTGTGTATTTATAGCTGTGTAACCCAGTTACTTTATCACTTATCAGTCTGCTAAATTATGGAGTGTGTGTTTAAATTCTAATGCAGGCGGCATGTTGTTACTGAGTTCAGAGTGCTCTGCATACCCTGGGTGGAGATGCACCACAGGTGGAAAAGCAGGTCTGGCTTGGACAGAAGAACATATTTGAAACCTCACTGAAAAGTCCAAGTTCTGACATATAATCAGGGAAAAAAAACTGCTTTTGTGGACCTTACTGCAGATCAGTCACTCCTTTTCAGCAATCCTTTCAGGAGCTTGCTTCTGCTCCTTAAAAGAGACCAAGGGCAACAATGAAACACAAGGCCAAATGCTACTGGCAGTGTTTGGTATTTAGAGCTATTGACCTGTCTATTATCTACTGAAATCAAATTAAAAGTACATCAGGAAAACATGCAGTGAAATGGAAATTTCTGTGAGACAAAACTCCTGAAAACTCCTGCATGGCCACTGGGAAAGTCTCCCTCCTGATCTCAGTTTTTACTTCCCTTGATCTCTAGAACAGGCGAGTGTTACGGCTGTCCTGGAGATGTTCAAGATTAATTTCCTGTCTTGGTTGGCTTCCTTACTGTGAATAAGGCAGCTTTCTCCCCATCCTTTTACCAGGATAGGACAATTTATTCAAGCGCTTTAGGCTGGCTTTTCAAGGTATGGTTTGATATTTATGTGTATGATAAGGAGCTACTCCTTCGTCTGGCCCTGCTGGAGCATCTCCAGAAATACCATCTGCAACAATAAAATATTATCAACTTGTTTTTGACATTTCTGGTTTTCACCTGATTATTAAGTACTCTGTAGATTATGGTTCTTGGCCTGTGGGTTAAACATCAACTTGTGCATTGGCTTAAGCCACTTCATCTTCTTGGTTTGGAATGGAAGATAATCTTTTTTTTTCTTTTTTTTTTTTTTTAATTGAAGTGTGGAAGAAGTGCCTGTACCAGAGGAAGCTACAAGCAGCCAGGAAGCAGAGGAATCCAAAATGGCAAACGAGGCAGATGGTAAGGGGTTATCATGACAGACGCGAGGGATGGAGCCTCCAGACTGCTGGAGATACAGTGTAACACATGGGGTACATATACATGTCAGCAGCAAGATGCAATTCCCAGCTGGAGTAGACACATACATGCTAATGCACATAGCGATGTGACTGAAATGGCAGTTTTAGCTGCCTCCTTGAATATAACCCATCTGAGGCTGTAAGTGTGTAGGTGGGTAGCTAGCTTGAGCCATCCTCTGCACTGCCACAGCTTCACTGCTGTAGTTGTCATACTATCTTGAGCAGCTCTGAGATGTGTTTGATGGCCAGAGCTAAGTAGTACATCACCCAGGTTCAGTATAGGCAGAGTGTTGGTGTCTACAGATATCCTAAATCTTTTCAGAAACATACTCCTGAGATGAGAAGTTTAGAAAGAGAAATATTGGGGCCAGCACCCTAAGAATATGCCTCAGTAGCTGTCCCTCTTCCAGCTAAATAGGGGGGCTTCCAAAGGTCTTTGAACAGTCATTTGCAAACAGTGGTATGAATTTCTGTGTTGCACCAGGACTTTCTCTATGAAAATCAGTTCAAGGCCCTGTGAAAATAGGGTAATAGTTGTGTATGGAGGTGAGGTAGATGTCGAGACAGATAAATAAATTTTAGTCTTTCAAAGTGCAACAGGTCTCTCTTTGTTTTGCTGAATTAGGCTAATACAGCTGCCCCTTTGGAAACTATTTCTTTGTTTTCTATCATTATTTGTTTAGTTTTAATCCAACTAAAGGGTTTCTCTCCTTTTAGGACCAGACACTGTGAGAGAGAATACAGGTGAAGATACTTCGAAGGAGAGAGATTTCTCTGAGGAACTGAAAGCTCCAGAGGTAGGTAGGCAGGTCCTTTGATGTCCCACACAAAGCAGAAAGGAACCACGTGCACAGAATGTCTCCCTGCCTCCAAGAGTCAGTTTTACCGAGATCTCCATTATGATGTAAACCAAGAGGCACCCGATTCTGTGGCTGTCATTAGTGGCTGTTGTAGGAAGCTGCTATACAGGGTCTGCCTCTGATTAAATTACAGCAGATTGTGGCAGTATTTTAATGTTTGTAAATCTGCTCCCCTATTAAATTTGTAAGCTATATTACCCTGACAGTCTGCATTCTGACTGATGGAGCTATGACTAATTTAAAGATTTTCATACTGATCTGGGAAGATAGGAGGCTTCTGTGCATGTATGTGTGTGTGTGTTGGGGGGGGATATATTTTCCTTTAAATTAAAAGATTAATTAATGGCTCTTAAGTATCTGAGTTTCTCCAAAAGAGCTTCTCTCAGCCCCAGAGGAAAAGGAAGAGCTGCCCCACCAGACAGGTCTGTTTTAGTGGCTGTGGAATGACTTCAGATGAACAGGAAAGTTTAGCAGTTGGTAGAGAGATTGTGAGGGATGCTATTGAAGCAGATGAAGAGCATGCCTCATCCTCTGCCATTCCTGGGAAGTGGGCTGAATTCTGGCTGCTACCTTATAGTTTGAAATTGCAGCAGGTGGGCGAAGCTAGTTGGGTCTTGACACTTCAGAAAGTAAATGAGAGAGAAACAGGCCAAATGCAATGCTATTGGAGTCAGCAAGGATGTGCACCTGCAGACTGGAAGCCAGTACTAATATTTATTTTATGATTAAGCTAACACCTAATGGACTTTTGGTATCCAGGCCTGATCCTATCTGTCTGACTCTCAGTGCATGGTTAATGACATCTGTGTTTCAATGTGGGGAGTGGGGGGAGCTTCATATGCAGAAAGGACAATATGTTTTAAATTGGCTTAAGAAATTAAATTGCAACTAGATCGTTACATGTAGTGCAGAACAGCCCATAGTTCCGTGGTGGGAAAGCACACAAGCTGTTGGAGTCTCCCAGCTGGCACTGTGGAGCACTGCAGTCATCAATAACTCAGATCAACCTGTGGCATCTCCGAGGGGGCGTTAAGAATTGTGAATACAGAAATGTATACTAGTTTGGGTGTGACTCTGTGATGGAAGGGCCATCAACTCAATTAATTAATAACGAAAATGATTGTGAACCTAGCACAGGGGTGCTGACCATGTGCATTAAGAGTTGAAATTGCATGATTGACTGACATTTAAAGGGTTTTTCCCCAGTGCTGTAGAAGTGAGATTAAACTTAAGCCATTAGTCATCAGATCTCCCTAAGGAATGGATTCTCTGGACTTTTCATTCTGGCAGGTGTTGAGTTCTGGCAGCTCGTTGAAAGTGACTATCCAGCAAAGTAGTGAGAGCAGAGCCATCAGCACCACAGCCCCGAAGCCAGGACACTGGACCTGTGAGCAGGGCCCAGCTGGTACTGGCCCCGAGTCGGTCCTTAAATTCTTCTGTTACATCTGCAAGACCAACTGCTGCAACCAGCAGGTACAAACACAAAAGCCTGCTGAGACTGGGGACTGAGGGAAGGAATTCCATAGCCGGGAGCTTGTGGTAAAAACATTGTATGATGAGACATGTTTTCAAGGTGTCAGGCACTGCAGTTACAAGGGGCTGAGAATAGCCTATAAATAACCAAAATAATCTCTTCTTCCAGAGAGCTCGCTAGCTAACATCCTGAAGCTGCAGAGCTGGCTGATCCACAGATAACTGCTCTGAAGTGTTTAAACTTCCAAATATGATAGATCAGTAGAAGGAATGGAACATATGGAAGTGACCAGGGCTTTTTAATTATTTTTTTAAATATGAGTCCATCAAAATGGATTTTTTTCTTCTTTGGTAGAATTTCCAATCCCACATGGCTGGAATTCAGCACCAGCAGCGACTTGGGGAGATTCAGCACATGAGTAATGTCTGCTTTGTCTCACTGCTGCCCATGGTGAAAGAGCAGGCGTTGATGGCTAAGAAAGATGGGTATGTGTCACATGTTGGAAGTGGAGGGTAAAGATGTTGATCCCAAGTTGGTCAGTACCTAGATAATGTGATGCTTGGATCTTTAGAAATACCTTTTGATTTATCCCCACTGACCTTAAGATAGCACCCCACAAACCAACACTGCAAAAAGCACAAGTCTGTAAAAGCTGATTAAAATTCTCTATGCAAATAAAATCGTCACCTATTCCCCACTCTGCAGTCAGTCTCAGAATGTACATAAGGGAGGGGACCCCACAAAGCTGGAAAAACTTAGCATTTGGGTTCTATGTTAGGTCAGTGTTTTGTGAAAAGAGTCCTGATCAGAAATGGAGGGGTGGGTGTCTGTGTCTGACCTTTAATAAAATACACATGACTGTTTCCATCATATCTCCGATACAGTCAAGACACTTCATCTGAGACACTCTTGCCAGTAGAACCTAGTTCTGAACACTGAGAGGCAGTGCTTTGAATGGAAGGACCTTGACTTGGGAGCTTGCCTCTCCACTGTTCCCACCCAACCAGTGTGTGTCTTTCTTTAGGGCACAGTTCAAGATCCATATGTTTACTCAGACCTTACCTTCAGCATTTAGCCCCCTTTGGGAAAACTCACTGGTTTCTATAGTGTAGCTATGCTGATTTTTGTCACACTCTGTAGTTTTTAATGTGGTGCATCAACCTAAGGACTGTTGTGATGGGTGCATTCTTATAAATTAAATCAGACTAGCTAAGGATTGGGGAGATAGGAAAGAAAAGTAGCCCTGGAGGAGGGGATGGCAGAGTGTAGCACAGAGGGTACAAAGATGGCACAGAGCTCCAAAAACTATTTCCCTTGGTAATACCAGAGAGCCTCTATTGTGTCATTCTTATTGCAGAGAGACCCAGCAGCGGTGGTGTAATACCTGCCAGATACACTTCACCGGAGATCTAATCAAACATCGCAGGACCCAGGAACATAAGGTAACAAATCATGGCCTTGATTTACAAAGGAGGTTGACTAGAAAAAGACATTCACTTATCCTTAGAAGCAAGGTAGCGGAGTGAGCTAGCGGGAATACACATAGGCTTGTCCAATCTGCAGCCTGCTGGCCAGCATCCGGACCACCAAGGGCTCTTATCTGGCCTGTGGAGCCACTGTACCTGGTTGTGTGGGCTGTGCAGGGTTTGGGTTGGAAAAGGAAAAAAAAAAAAAAAAAATTGCTCACCAGCACCAGAGTGAGAGAAAAATTGCAGTGTGGCCCTTCATTGAGAAAGGTTGGACACCCCTGCAATGTGACTATAGGGTATTGCACTGTGATGGCCAGGATATTTCTAGATGGATCTCTTTATGCATCTAGTCCTCTTAGGCTTCTGGACCCTGATGCTGGTGGAACACCTGGGTGCCAGGCTGAGTGAATTGGTGCTGATTGGCAACATGTCTTGTTATTTTTATTATTATTACTCCTATAGTCTCTGTTTGTTGTTAAATTGTCTGCCAAGAGGTATGATAGATGAATGGCTCTTTCCTTGATTATTTTTAACTGCATAGGAAATATTAGGTAGGCAGCCTGTAATTACCCAAGCTGGAACCTGGCCAGGACACTGGTGTTAACTATTCCATCTCGTATGTCAAGTGCCATGAGATCTTTCAAGATCATGAGCAGCCAGAGCCTTTCCATTCCATTTGTTGCATCCACGTGCCCAAGAGATAGCAAATGTGTATGGAGATATATTCCTGGATTGCCCCCCGCCTCTCCCCCCCATCTGCCAACAGTAAGTGGCCTGGTTGATCTAGATTTCATGGTCAATATTTTGAGAGAGAAGTTCTTAAAGGAAGCATGATTGAAACAAAGTAGTGTCTGTCTCGACCAGTCAGATCTTCTCATATCTCTTTCCTCAGCTGGCCAAACGCTCTCTCCGTCCCTTTTGCACTGTCTGCAGCCGTCACTTCAAGACCCCTCGCAAGTTTGTGGAGCACATGAAGTCCCCTGAACATAAGCAGAAGGCCAAGGAGGTAATGTAAACCAGATAGGGGAACCACTTCTGTGTTAGAAAAAAGTGACTATGCTTGGTATGTAGCTGACCTGTTTGTCTCAAACCAGGAAGAGTTGCATCGTTTTTCCTATTAAGTGATTCCTCTCCTCCCTGGTGGCTCATTCCAACATTACTGGAAGGAGTAGACTGGATATTGAGTTCTGTATATTGACTTGGGACCAGGATTGTCTTATTGTCTAAAAATGCCATCTGCTCATCCCAGGGAGCGACAGTTCCAGACTCCACCAGGAATTCCACCTAGTCTGTCTCCTCAGCAGGAGGGACATTATGTAAGTGCCTTCAGTTAGCAGCTTATCTGGTCTGATCTTTCTTGCCTGTATCTGGCAGGTGAGGCTGGGTGAGAAGGAACTAGTTGGGCCAGAGGAGTCAGAGGAGCTAATCACAGTTGATGCTGTTGGCTGCTTTGAAGACGACGACGAAGAGGAGGAAGAGGAGGAGGAGGAGGAAATGGATGAAGAGGAAGATTCTGAGGTGGTGCGGGTAGAGAATGAAGATGCTGGCATCAAGCAGGTACTCAGTGGTAATAGAAATGGAAGACAGTGTCATAGGAGCATCTGAATAGGATTCTAATGGCTGAGTCAGTCACGGCTAATTTAGCTCAGGGTGTTCCGGAAGGTGATCTGCTTTGTTCTCGGAGCATAGGGTAAGATAGGGAGTATCTAAGATGCTCTGAGATCTGATTTGCAGTAGCGTCTGTTTGATTCTTCTCAGATAAAAGGTTTCCAGGTTGTTGGAGAGTATAAAGGAAAATCTGATTCCATTCACTCAAGGGGAGGGAGTTTCTGTTGTTCAGTAAAGGTAATTCCTGTGGTTTGTCTGACAAGCAGTGTTAACTGGTTAAGTGGTACCTTGGCTGGAAAGATACTGGTTATGATCTGTGGCTTTTTGACAAGGAGTGGGAGGGTCTTTGATCTCCAGAAGTGATACAGGGAAGCCCTTATGGGTGGAAGATGATGTCAGAATAGCCCAGCATAAGAGGAGCAAAACAGTTCAGACTTCAACCATTCTGCTTGAACTGACCCATTAGCAGATTTGTTCCTGTTCCTAACTGGGACACCATAGACTAGATGGATACCTCTTGACATGTTCTTTCCAGAGGAAGTAGCGCTCTGCTTCAAGAACAACTAATAATGGGAAAGACACAGCTGAGTTAGCTTGGGCCTTAAATACAAGTGGTGATTTTAAACTCTGCTAATGAAATGTTCTCCTGGTTCTTGGGTTTTGGGCATGGATTTAACTTGTCCTTTATGGTATGTTGTTAATGTAAACTCTGTGGGATGAGAGGACACTGAATGGTGAAACAATTAAGGGGTTTAGTTAGCGGTAGGAAAGGGATAATAGGAGACCAAAGCCCTTTCCTGCTATGTTGTACCTCAGCTTTGCCACCCAAGCTTACTGGAGAAAGGGTTAAAGGCCCCAGCAATGGTAGCAACCCTTGCAGGCTGGGGGCTCCATGCACTGACATGGTATCTTGGTTCCCAATCAGGTTGGGCTGAAGGAAGAGCCTCTGGAGGACTGTGAAGCCAAGGAGGCCTACTGTCCTGAAACCATGTATGGTAAGCAACCCGGCTGGGCAATATGCTGATGCTGCCATTGTTCTAGGGGTTGGGCCTCTGCTGAGGAACTTGTTGCCAGCAGCACGAAGATGGCTACCAGCGTCCATGTTGAACAGTGTAGGTTAGTGGATTCTGGAGAAAGGACAAAGTTGGGTCTGCTGAGTTGTAAGTGTAAGGCATGTGCTGTTTGTCAAAGCTGAAAATTAGTTTGGCAGGTGCCTCTTGCCCCTCAAGAGGCAGGGCTGGGAACCCTTATCAAATCCAGGAAGATCAAAGAACAGGAGGGGGAAGGAGCCAGTGCAAAAGGGTGAAGTGCTGAACAAGCTGTGTAGGAAGCAGGATTCCTAGATCAGAACACTCCCTAGAAAACGTGAAGCTTCAGGAGAGATGCTTCTCTCCTGCATTGAAGGTGAGGGACACTGTGGCTCCAATGGAGGAGATGGAGCTGCATGCCTTTCCTCTTTGTTCTTCAGAACCACCCATCTAGACTAGCATCTGGTCAGAACAGACAGGCTGCTGAACTTGTGTGCAGTTGTCTCTTGCTACCACCCTAATCTCTGTAAGCAGATCAGACTTCAATTTCTTAAATCTTTCCCAGCCAGCCATGCATTGTGGGGAAGGCAGAGGGCACGGGTACCAATAGAGGTTGCTCTTTGCACAGGAAGAAGTCTGTTTACCCCAGTTTTCTTCATTGCTGTAACCTTACACTGTCACGGGGCAGATGGAATAATGATTAATGCTGTGACTGTTCTCTACATGTTTCTCCTGTCTTCTGCTTGGATTGAACCCATTACAGCTGCTCACATGGTCTCTGTACTTTTCCATTGTATTTTTTTATGCTGTGTGGTTTCTTTGCTCTGATAGCCAGATTTCTCTGAATATCAACCCACAGCTGGACTGTGGTAAAATGAGATATTCAGCAAGTGATCTTGCAAATCCCCAATTAACAGAAGCAAATCTCTCCTTTTTTAATTTCCCTGTTAACATTTTTTTTTTTTTTTTTGAGTTCCATTCAATGTGATCTGTGATTTCCATTGCCCTCCCATTTTGCAGGCCCGGATTTTCTGGTCCCCGTCGCAGGTTACCTCTGCAGGCTGTGTCACAAATTCTACCATAGTGACTCCGCTGCCCGGGTCACACACTGCAAGTCCCTGATGCATTTTGAGAACTTTCAGGTTAGACCCCTTTGGCAATTGCATGGCCTGGTGTTTGTTGCCCTGTGTGTATGTTCTCCATTCCTTCAGCAACTCCTCTCTTTGAGCTGTCTGTCTTCAGCACCTTTCCCTTGTCCATCACATTGTCAGCCATGCCGCAACTTCATCTGGTACGCTCTTGCTTATCTTCAACTCCCCTTGTAGATCAAATGGTTCTGCTCCTGCTTCTTAAAGTGCTGTTAAGTCATTGCCCATTCTTAGCTGAAAATCCTCCATCACACAGAGTGTTTGATCAGTTCACTGAACCTTTGAGCTGCAATCCTTGTTTCAGTCTGGGACCTTTTTGTGATCCCTGAGACTGCAAATGGATGAAGCCAGTGTGGGGACTAAACACAAGGAGGGTCCTCCTTTTAAAGAGAGCAGGAAATAATACGTATCTGCCTAGGTGAATCTTTAGTGTCTGTAATGCTGAAAGTAGCTCCCCTGATGCTCAAATTACATATTAATAGTAACTACACAGGGGACAGGGAGTTGGAAAGTCATCTTAAAATAGTAGGAGTTAATTTCCACAATGGTTCAGGAGATGGAAAACTCCAGTCCGTGAACTGTTGAGATTTTGGTCCCCAAGGACTAGTTCTGGTAGCTTTCATGGAAGCTCTTCGCTGGCAGAGTTCAGCCAGATCTTCTCCTGTGCCCAATCCATGCCAATCCACACCCATAAGAGACAAGAATGGCCCTTGATTTCAGCTGTAAATGCATCTACCTGATTTCAGTGAGGGCAGTAATCAGATTTTGTCTGTATTCATCATGGTGGTCTTGAGACACTGTAGTATTTTTCTTTCTCCTTTTGCTGATCATTGCTTGGCTGTTGTGTGTGTGGGAGTGGCATTTTCTGACTCCTGGATGGAGGGTAATTCCAATTTGTATTTTCTCTGTTGGTAAGGCTAAGAAGTTCTGCTTCCCCTTCTCCTGTGTATTCATAGTTCCCTCGTGGCGTGTCCTGTGGAGCTTTTCTGCTGGTCCTCAGACAGGTTAATTCCCTTTGCCAAGGTAGTTAAAGGTTAACAGTTCCCTTTCTGCATCCCTATTACCTTTACCAGGAGCTGGGGGAGACAGCGGTGTCCCAGCTGGGCTGGCAGTATTTCAAATCCTTGTAAGAGGTGAAACTGCAGGTTTTCTTCTGGGTTACCTATTCCCTCTCCCCTGGGCAGGTCACTTGTGAATGAAAGAACCAGTCCCCTTTGTCTGTCTTGCTTCAGGAAGTTGCTTTGGTTACCTCCCCTCTTTTACTCTTTTAAAAATTAGAGTTGTCATATCAGCAGTGAGTGTACCTTCCCTCTGCACCTAGAATCAGGGGAAATACTACTGTTTCCTCTCATTGGGGCACCAAGAAGAAAGGTCTGTCTAGTAGTTAGGGGAGTCGGAGTCAGACTTCCTCTGTTCTTTCCCAGTGAATTGCTGTGTAACTTCAGCTAGGTCACTTCAACTTGTCTATCCTATCTCTAAAGTAGTACGGATGGCCTCAGGGGCTACAATGAGGGTTAATTCCTAAAATATCAGTGAAGCGCTTGGAAATAACTGACTCCAGACGTATGTGGGTGTGAGTTGGGGGATTTGGTCTTCTACAAATATTTAAGGCTAGTTTCAGTTTATAATGAGTCACTGACCTTTTGAGTTTAATTGCAGCTGGAAGGTCTAAGGACTATGATGGTCTCTGCATTAAATGACTTCTAGGTTGTATTTTTTTAAAGTGGGGAGAACAATGATTCTGGCCAGAATTCCACAGGGTAGGCATCCTAACAACAACTTCCTTGCAGCTGAGGCAGTCCAGCACACCATTCTAGGAAGAGCGATCTTGCAGTTTGTCACCAAGAGCTGCCCCAGTTTAAGATGTGACTTTCAAAATGAGTTAGTTACACTAGGTATGTGACACTGTGAGGACTTTCACAACAGTTTAAACCAGCTGATTTTTGTTTAGCTTAAATCAACAGGGAACAGACTGAAAGGGTCCACAGAGGGGTTTGTACCAGTTAAACTTAATTGCTTACAAATTATTAAATTAGTGCAGCTTTGTGGTAGAAACAAAAGCATGATTAGGCTGGCAGCAGCAAGGCGCTGATCAGGATAGCCCTGATGTTGAGTATGCACTCGGTTTGCTTTGTGTGTGTGTAATGTTTTTGGCTGATAAGTGAAAAACGTTTAGATGCACCAAATTGTCTGTCTTCCCTGTGGGGACAGCTTGGCCATCTAACTTTCTCCTCATGTACCAATAGTGCGAGCAGGCACAAACCTATGGAACGACTAACTTAAAAGACGAGGTCTGACTGTACCTTCTGGTGCTTGTTTTCTATACCACTAAAAGCAGAACTGTACAGTTATATAGAGAGAGGAGTAAGAGTTGTATTCAGACCCTCTAGGAGCCAGGAAAGATCACAGGGAGGACTTTTTTTTCATCCTCACTACCAAATGGCTGCTAATGTGGCCCCTTCATTGGTCAAGCACCATAGCACTGATGCAATAAAAGAACTTGAACAGAAAAATTCAGGTGAACTATTAGGTTCAGTGCAAGACCCTTGTTCCATCACTAGTCATTCTCATCATTGTGGAAGAGAGGGAGGGAGTATCATGCTACTCACTCAGTGATGTGATCGTTCTAGGAGTCTGCATCACTCCGTCTGTAACCAGAGGCCTCCACAACTAAGTAATGAACTAGAGCAGTGGTTCCCAACCGGTGTGCCGCGGCAACCCCTTTGATGTGCCGCCAGCGGTGGCAGCACACATCCCCGGCAGTGGTGGTCGGATTCAGCCCTGGCTGGGGACTGCCCAGAGTTGCAGGGTCTGGGAGCAGCAAGCAACCACACGGTATGGTGCGCTGCAGCAGAACAAAAGGTTGGGAACCACTGAACTAGAGAGATCCTTGTGTAGTTAAGGATTCCATGATTATACAGCTCTAGGTTGGCCCCAGCAGGCTCTTATCTACTATTTTTCTGAAGTTGCAACCAAAACTTCAAAGGCAATTTTAACTTCCTTGCTGATCTCCAAATTGAGGTCTCAGCTTGGGAACCAATCAAGAAAGTCATCACACTCACAGTGCTGATATAATCTGTTCACTATGGAGTGAACATATGAGCACTTTTGCAAGGGGAGACAATTACTGTTTAAAAAACTTTCTTAGAACCATTCCCTCAAACCTGATTTTGCTGAGGAGACTTTTTTCCCCAATATTGGAGCTCTTGCACGAGAAGCACAATATGAATGAGTAGTCAGACTGCACTGCTATGATGAACAAAGTGGAAATGGAAAGGGTCCTTTCATTCTATGTTTAGCCACAATAAAAGGTGTTAATCTAACTTACATCTAACAACTAAACATCTTGACAGTGCACTTAAGAAGTGCAAGCAAGGCAACCAATAGTGCTGTGTATTGGGAGGATCAGACTACATTTCTCCTGCCCCACCCTCAAACCTAGATTGACCTAGTAGCTGGGATGAATTTTTTCTTGTTTTCACCTACACTCAACTGGCCTATTGAGATCTGTCATCTCCAATCAAGATTAACAACTATCAAACACTTGTTCTATGTCTTGTGGAACAGGACTCCTTGCTTGTTTTGCTGAACTAGACTAACACAGCTACCCCTTTGGAACTTTATTGTATGTCTATAGCCCCCAGCCTCTACCTAATCCCTCTGCATTAGCAAATGCAAGAGGGGATAAAACCTTAATACTGCTACTTTTTCTCCAGGAGCAAACTCTTAACCTGTTTGAACAGCTTCTTCCCTCAGCAGCCCACTCAAGAGAGCCGAGACTCATTCTCTGTGAACAGTAGGCTAGGCATCACAGTTTACTTGCTGCAATCTGTGAAGGATTCTCTTGAACCAGCTGGTACTCATTTTTGTAACCTCTCAGCCCTATCATCACGCTTACATTTTTCCTTTACACAGAGATACAAGGCAGCAAGACACCACGCAACAGCAGCGGCTTCTTCATGCTCCCATGGTTCTGGCTTCCAGTCATCGGATGAGCAGCAGCCACTTGCTGTTAAGACAAAAGATGAATCTGAGACAGTAAATGCCCATCGGGGTCCAGAAGAGGATGTTACAGAACTAATAGAGCTAGAAGAACAACCCTCTAGGCCTCTAGAGAATAAGCGTGACCTGGGTGCCTCTGTGAGAAGGGGTGACAGCCCAGCCAGTGAGACTGATATTTGTGGAGCCCTGGTCATAGAAGAAGAGGGAAGTCAGGATGAGTGTAGCAAGTCCCCTACCACTAGTGAAGATGCCTTGCTTTTGGGTGAAGACCATGTCACAGGGGAGTTGCTGGGACACAGTGTATGTAAGGAAGAGGAAAGTGACCAACCCAGGCAAAGGGAAGGCACAGACAAACCCCACTATGCCATGAGCAAAGGGGATTCTGCATGGGAGGCAGTAAGCATCAGAGGCCAGGAGAAAGAGGCAGACACCTGCTTTCCAGCCAAAGGAGAAGCAGCAAATCAAATCCCAGCAGGGTGCAGACGCTCTGCTAGACGCAAACCCAGATAGAACAACCTTAAAGGAAGAGCCCTTTGCATACAGTATTTGCTGGAAATGTTTATTTTCGAAGTCTTTTAATAGAGCAAAAACCTTCCACTTTACTGCTATTTTTATTTTAAAAATAAATAAGCTTGGCTTTAGTGTGTCTAATACAGGATGGTGGTGGTGGTTATTTATAGTCCTTGGATGGGAGATCCATGGACTAGCTAAAAACTCTGTACATTTAAATTTGAAGGGTTTGCTGATGTGGACCCTTCTAAAGCAAAGGCTCATTGCTTGAACTGTCAAAGCCTGTTGGTAGGCTGTGCTCAGTGTACAAGCCAGATACTACTTCCTTTCCCAGGTCATAAACTTGCCATTACTGATGTGAGCAAGAAAAAGAAAAAAGGAATTCTACTGGTGGGAGATGAGTCACCCTCATGAGAACACAATTTGTGCTCTTTCACAGCATATTTTCCTACCAAATCAAGTCGATGCATGGGGTAACAGTAGTTCAGGACCCAGTTTCAGATTGGAATGTGAAAGCTCAGTCATTTGACCACTCAAGCCTTAGACCAAGCCTGCATTTGAAGAATTTCCAGGGTATTCAGATTAAAAGTTTAATAAGTTTCCTTATAAATATGATCTTAAATTCTAATACATACGACTGTCACTTCATAGTCAAATCCAAGCAGTTTCACAAACTTTACAGTGCTCACACAGTCTTATACAAATGTTTTTACTCTCTGACATATAGAACGGACACTCAGAACAGCATTGCTGGACAATCTGTGAGGTTTGGGCATCATCTGGGGAGCAGGCTAGGCTGTTCTAAGCTAATATCTTTCTGAAGCCAATATTGTGTCCTTAGAAGTCCTTTAAGGGATTACTGTGCTGCTATTTCCTCTCCCAGTGAAGCATGACAGTGACTTAAGCTACATTGGCTTGGAAGGGTAAATAGTGGACATTGGAGTCCTGTCATTTAGCAGCTGTTTCTCTATCACAACTCCTGTAACTTAACTGAAGTGGGGATCATACCAATGCTGCAACGAGAGGGCAGAAGAAACCCAACAGGCCATACCCCAAAAGATGCCTCTTAACCCACGTTAGAGCTGGCACTGACATCAAGTCTGGGACCAGGATGGAGCTACAGATCTCCAGATCGATTATGCTTAAAAGTCTAATTTATTGGGGGAGAAGAGACTGTGAGGCAAAGTCCTAGATAGTTTTGAAGAGCTGAGTTAGCCCTGCAGGACAGCAGGTGCCACTTTCTTTTTGCAACTGATTTGTGGTAAAGGGGCCAGTACATAAGTGCCCATGCTTGCTGCATAGCCTTTCCCTGCCTGTTTCTAATGGCATCACTGTCAGCATATAATGAAGCCATAGTAGGGAACTGAAAGGAGTAACTCCACATCTCTCCCCTCACCCACCCATTTGCTGATGCAGTGTCAATCACAGAGAAAAATGGACACAGAAAAGGGCAGGGCGTTTAACCACTGGAGGGAATGCACACCAGGAAGTACATTTTCTAACCAAGTTTTACAATAAACCAAAGACAATGGAGGTCCCCTTGGAAGTAGTAGCCATGTGACAACTTGTGTCCAACAAAGCCCAAAAACTAAATGTCTGGCTCTGGTCCCTGCACATCAGCTTGCGTGTTCTCCCCTTCACTGAGCTGCTGTTGGATCTCCAGACGCGTCTGACGGTTGGATTCCAACAGCTCCTTCAGGCGGGCATGCAGGTGGTCATTCTTCTCCTCCAGGTGATCCAAACAGGAATTGATCTGGTCCAGCATGGAGTTGATAGCTGCATACTCTAAAGGAAAGCGAACAAAATACACCCTGGATTTAAGATCTTATTCTACCATCACTCATTCTAGGAAGGCAGCAAGGCCTCCTGCAAACATACCTCAGACTACACGAGGCAGGCTCCCCCCCCCGCCCAACTGCTGGTGACACGAGGTCTGTAAGAAACTGGATAAGTCAGCAGACTGGGAACGTGTTTTACCTCGGCTCCTTGCTGTCTACATCTAAACCTGCGTGACCTTCTTTACCCAGCTTGGGCTTGCTCCTTCCTCCCTTTTATTAGTAGTAGTTCTTGAGTCAGCTGTTAACCCGGGAGGGGAGGCGGCGTGGCTCACGCCGGGGGCAGGGCGATAACGTGAGTAGGGAGGAAGGGGGCTCCGCGGCTCAGCCCACGGCGGGGTGCTGGGAGGATTCACGTCCGCTCCTCCCATACCTTCCTCCCCGAAACCGTCCTCGTCCTCGCCCCGCCCGGCGCTGCCCGCAGGCACGTGCGGCTCCCCGTTGGGCCCCGACATGCCGCGCCCTGCTCCCGCCGTCCAGCCGGGCTGGCCACGCCCCGCTCAGCCAGCTGGCGGAAGGCCCCGCCTCTTCCTGTGGGAAATGGCGGAAGTTACCGCCCCCTGACCCGGAAGAAGGCGGGGATTGCGTCAGTCTAGGCGCCAGGTCGCGGAGGGGACTCTACGGAAGTAGGCGGGTCATTTCCTTCCTAGCCCCGCCCCTTCCAGGAGTAAAGTCTAGTGTTCTGGGCAAATAGCGGGATGATTGAGCCGCGGGCGGGTATAGTTGTCCCCTTCCACAATGGTTTTCTCCGAGCTCTTTTCTGTTCCATCCATGCTGTGATTGTCTTGGCTTATTACGTGCACACTTATTCTTCACAGGCTGTTCTCAGGAGCTGTGTTCATTTGCATAGCTCCTCTCTTCTGGAGATCTTGCAGCAAATGCAACAGCTCCTGAAAGTTCAACAGACAGACTGGCACAATGATGATGGTCAGTTTAGTAAATTGCCCAGAGACCCTCTAATGAAGTGGGATTTGCTCCCACGAAAGACCATGCGATAAATATCTTTGTTAGTCTTTGCAAGTGACCCCAGGATTCATTTGTTTCACCACAGTGAAGCAGCCGGGACTAGAACCCAGAGTTCACAAGACCCTGGGTTTTGTTTTTGCCACTAGAGTACAGTCCCTTCTTTGTTTTGACCTTTACAATTAGTTAATGGTTTGTTTCATTTAGCTCAATAGTATGCAACAGAAAAAAAGTTGATCAAACCTATCATTTCAGTTGTTTGGGGTTTTTCCACTTCATGGTTTTAGCCACAGTTTGTGGGTCATTGTCAGTTCTCTTTCCCTAGGAGAGTGAGGACAATTTTCTCTGCCTTTAAGACTTTGTATTAGTTTTATGTTTCATCTATCTGGGGAAATCATATAAATTATATAATAGTTTTCATATAGGATATATCTTCAGAGATTAAAATAACTAGCAATTAGGGCATCTGTGTCTCCCTGAGCTGAGCTTGAGCAAAGACTGATTGGAGCAATTTCTGGAGTCTAATTAAGATGGGATTTTCAATGAACAATGGATGACAGATCATGGACTGTCTTAACATCACAGTACATTCTGACTTGCCTTAGCATAACCTCATTACATTTTGCTGCCCCATCCTATGCGCTAACACAGCAATGCCAATAAACATAACAGTGTGGGTATAATTAAGCTTACCTGACAAGAATTAATTTCCCTGAAGCATGAAGTTATATGTCTTCATACGGGAATACTATTTCACAATTCAGTAGGCTTAGATAACTAATGTCTGTAAAGCTTTTGGAGATCCTTGCATAAGAGCTACAATGGAAGTGGAAACTTATTATTGTTTGTCAATTTGTATTCCTATATTATGTTTTAGCATCTTTCTGAAGTGCTGAGATTTAATTAGCCATCATGGCAAAAGCCAGAGAAATATAAATCTAAAGTTGCTAGCATGACAGTCAATAACTACTCTATTAGATACTTTTTACCCAGTGATTCTAAAGCAATTTATAAAGATGGAATTTTGCTTTTTATTGATGTATTTGGAATTTTATTATAAAATCATGGACTAATTGAGATTCTCCTTAATCATCTCTTTGTTCCTAAAGCAGTCTAGTCAATATTCAGATTACACATACTGAGCCACATGAGTTCTTAAATCACATTAATCCTGTTTCTCACCCATCCTTGCATGCATATATGCACCTTCTAACTGTAGTTTCCATTTCATGCATCTGATGAAGTGGGCTGCAGCCCATGAAAGCTTATTCCCAAAGAAATTTGTTAGTCTTTAAGGTGCCACAGGATTTTGATTATTTTTCCTGATGCTACTGTTCCACAAGCGATTGCTGAGGTTGCTGCAAAGATTGTGTGTGGTAAAAAATGGAAGAGAAGATAGTCTGCACTATAAGCCATAGGAAGATTTGTAACAAATAAACTCCCTGTTAAACTCTGTTCACACTAAAAGAATATTTGAGCCCCTGATCCAGCCTAGCAGGATTTTATACCACTTGTCATCCTATAACCTGTCATTATGTGGAATGTCCCATTCTCAGCTCCACTGTGATTAACTTTTCAGCCCACCCATGCTGCTTGTAACCCTTTCCAATCAGCGTGGTTCTAGGGCCCATTACTGGAGCAGCATAGGGGTGTTTGGGACCCTGGATGTCACTGTTTACAAAGCAGCCCTCTAGGAGTCCAGGTGTAATGAGAACCCTGGAAACTCTTGGGACTTCAGGAGTTAAAAATAAATGTCGCCTACCAAGTCAGTATTTTTCTGGGGTCTATTAGTTACCTAAAGCAGCATTTCCCAACCATATGCCATGGCACACAAGTGTGCCATCAAGCCTGAGCAGGTGTGCCACAAAATTTTTTGAAAAACTACTCAAAGACCGCTGGATTGGCTCATTGACTCATGAATATTCATGAGTTAATTTGGAAACTATATGGTGGTGTGCCTCAAATTAATGAAGGGTAGCACCCTGCGCTGCAGTAGAGAAAATGGTGGGAACCACTGACCTAAAGAATGACGAGTCCCAAAGGGGCAGTTGTGTTAGTCTAGCAAAGCAAAACTAGCAAGGAGTCGTGTGGCTCTTAAAGACTACCAGATTTATAAATAAATCTGTTAGTCTTTAAGTGCCACAGGACTCCTTGCTGTTTTTTTAATTTTTTGCTAAAGAATGACAGCTCCCCAACCTGCTTATTGCTTAACGTTGCACAACCCTCTCCATAGCCTGGCTTCTGTCAGAATGAGCCAGGGTCTTTGTGGACAATTTGGGGATGCAAAGCCTCTTGCCTCCTTGTTTCCAGGCCCCTTCCAAAGTTTTGCACGAGCCCCTGGGAAGAAGAGATGGTGCAGCAAGCAAGGCAAGGCGGCCAGCAGAGGCGCTGTGCCCAGAAACACGCCTCTCCGCTCGGATTTAAAGCCTGCGGGGCAAAGAGTAGCCTCCCTCCCTCCTTGCTTTCGTGTGCCTGGGTGTGAAGATGGCAGCAGCCGGCTGGAGGTGGTTGGGGAGGGCTGGGGTGGGACTGCTGCGAGCCCAGAGCAGGGGGCATTGCACCCACGGCGGGGCTGGCCACCATGCACAGAGCAGCAGCAGGCTGGTGGGGGCTGCTTTTGCCCTGGGAGGCACCTTTGGTTTCTTGCAGACTCTCCAATATCGCCTGAAATCCCGGGAGCACCTTGCAGAGCAGCAGGCGGCTAAGGTAAGCTCTGCCCTCGCCCTCTCCCTTGCAAGGGGGTTGCTGGCATGCCAGGAGCCTTTGCAGTTCCTAAAGATGACAGGGCCCCCTCCATCCTGCTTTCCCACCCTTCCTCACTTCCACGTGCTTCTGCAATACCACCCTCCCCTGCTTGATCTCTCTTTGTGCCTGTCCCCAAATAGCTCCCTGTTTGTGGAGTGCATGCTGAGATCCTGGTCCCCAGCTTCAAATGCAGGAGGAGCCTTGACAATGATTTTTTGCCCTGCTTCAGTGCGGATTGTCTCTTCCATATGTCGCTTTCTACTTTTGTTCATTTTCAGATAGTGTTTTCCTGCTAATGACCTGCTTATCTCCTTGAAAAGCCATCTCTGTGTGTGATTTTTCTGCAAATCTTTTTTCAGCTTCTCAGGGTAGACTTAATTGCTAACTTTAAAAACCATTGGTTAATCAATCTCTATGTCTTTGCTTGAATGACCCACTAAGTGATATATAGAAAAGAAAAGGGATGCTGTCAGGTTACAGAGTTCTCAGAAAATGTCTACCAGTTCTATTAATAACTCTTCAGATTTTGGCTGGTGCCTAATGTTAGTCGATAGGAAGAAAATAGCCTTGTTCATTAAAAGTTTGGATTTAATCTAACTTTCTGTTTCTCATACATTAGTACAATGCTGCAGCATTTGCGGGTAGCAAGCCCTTCAAGAGAAGGCTTAAATGGAAATATCAGACTTTTACTGATGGGAAAACACACCTCCACAGGCTTTAGTATTAGATGTGGGTAGGAAACGACATTTTAAACTATTTAAATCTAGGCCTAAACTACCCAACATTATCTTTTTGGCTAACTATAAAAATCGCTTTATGGAAAAAAAGAGTTGTCAAGCAACAGGGAGAACAGCAATGATGTACATGTACATAGGGCTTTCTCTCGGCAAATGACTTTGCTCAAATGCTCTGAGGGATTATGAAAGTGAGAAAGATAGTAAAAATGGGGATATGTTTTATAACATGAATAATAAGTAAGGCACATTAATTGTGTCTGTTGTGTAATAGCATTGTGCCAAACACTGTTGGCCTGATGTTTTATTCCTTATGCAACCAGCACTTTTATGGAAGATATGGTGAGCAATCAGTGCAAGATCGGATTCTGTGTTTATATTTTCTCAGTCAATATCTTGCAAGTGTTATTAGCAAAAATAAGTCATTGTTTCTTGGCATATATCTTGGGTATTTTTCTGTTACATGTTACAGTAGCATTTGAGCCTCTTCCATGTAAGATGAGTAGTAAACGCGAAGTCTCTAGTAGATTTGAAGGAATTTCTGTCACCAATCACTTTACAGTAGGGGTGCCCAAAGTTTAGTACATGGGGGCTGCAGAGCCTGATTGGTGCTTGCCCATGGGCTGCAAAATTCCTGCTCCCTAACTGCGTTGGCTAGGGACGCATCTGGATTCCTGCTGCCAGATGGATCCAGTTCCCTCTGCCCTGCCATTAGCTTCTTGCGTGTCTCCAACTCCTTCCATACTGCGCCCTGCCCGTTGCCACTGGCTTTCTTGAGTCCCTGGTGCCTTCCCCTTCCACCCCCCCACTCTGCTGTTTTGCCTGAGTCCCCAACAACTTCTGCAACCCCCCTTCACCCTGATGCTGGCTCCCCCAGGCTGATCTCCCCTTACCTAGCCTCTCCAGAGGCTGTACCATTTACTGGGGCTCCTGTCCTGAGTGCCCAGGGCATGCTTAAGGCAGGAGATTTCAAAACTCCCAGCCTGACCTGGGGCTTCTCCCTGCTGCAGTGCTGCATCTTTTTTTTTCTATTTCTGGTGCTCTGACCTGGTTAAAATTCTGTATTCACAGGCCACAGAAAAGCACTTTGCAGGATGCATGTGGCTTGTGAGCTGCACTTTGAGCACCCCAGCTTTACAGCATAAGAGCTCTGCTTGGTGGGGGTGGGGCAGGGTGCTTTTTAGCTGTAATTTTTTTTTGGATGCTGAGACTTAGGAGGAGCTGCTTTCTTGGTTGGTTGTTTTTTGTTTTTCAACTAAATTTATTTAACTGTATTAGGTTGAATTTTTGAGAGCGAAAGGGGTATAATGAATGTTGTGGTGGTGGTGGCTTGGTCCCTAACCTATAGGATTCAGGTGGAAAAGCCATATATATGCTCATAGGTGATTGGAGTTATCACAGATGGGTTAAGGGATACTTAGAAAAACAGATATTCATTATCCAAAAAAAGTTAATGCCCTTGGAAGCAAACACTGGTTAGCCAGGAGTATGAGCTTTGATTTGGATGATCAGATTATAATCTGAATAACAAATATCAGAAACAGCAGTTTAAAATAAAAATAAATTGATTGGGGAAGGGATGACTTTTGAGTTGCTGATACAAATTTCTGGCATGTTCCTCCCTCAGCTCCCTGCAGGTAGCCTGCAGTTCACCCTGTACCAGTATAAAACCTGCCCATTCTGCAGTAAGGTCCGAGCCTTCTTTGATTACCATGGGGTGCCCTATCAAATTGTGGAAGTGAACCCGGTAATGAAGAAGGAGATAAAATTCTCCTCCTACAAGAAGGTGCCTATCCTTTTAGTCAGCGGCGGCAACACTCTGGTGAGTCTGCTTATCAAATAATGATGATTCTGGGTTTATGTCTAGCACTGGGTGACTAGTCGAGAGAAGGTGTAGCCTGCTGATTGATGCTTTATTTCCAAGAGAGCTTAGCATCTTCATCCTCATTATATAGTTGTTTGTGTTAACTGTTCCTTAGCCTCACTCTTGCTTTGCCGAGCACTTGCAAGACTCAGTGTTCCCTAGCAGTAGCAAAGGTGAGACTTTAAACTCCACTGGCCTTATTGCTCCCACCCCATGCAGGATTCAAACAGTTTATGCTAAAGTCAGTGGAAGTTACTTGTAATTTGTGGTAGAAGAATTACAAGGAATTGTGTGGCACTTTAAGACTAACAGATTTATTTTTTGCATGAGCTTTCGTGGGAGAAGATCCCACTTCCTCAGATGCTTTGAAGATGGGTGAATTTACAGAGAGGATTTTACTGGACTAGACTAACATGGCTATCCCTTTTGAAATTGACAAGAAGAATTACAGCCACAGGACAAATATTTTAACAGTATATTTTCTTACTGTGCTGCTTTGCTCCCTGCAGTGTTGATGGCTCAGACTGAAACCCCAATTCCCTCTCTGCTGTTTGCCTGTCTAGGACAAGCAGTACAGTAGGTATGTTGCTGATTGAAGTTGTGGCCATAAACAGTAGTTTAAGGAAGAAGGAACCTGGCGACTGCTCAAGCCCCAAAGGGATTCAGCTGGCAAAGCTTGTTATGACTAACTTCTGAGCTCCATCAGCTTGTCTGTTTAAGTTGATTTTAATTCTGTTTTGCAGCAACTGAATGACTCTTCAGTGATCATCAGCGCAATGAAGACCTATTTTGTTTCTGGGTAAGGAAATGGCCTATGATGAGAGTGTAGCTGTGAATGTGAATTCCCCCAGGCAAATGAGGATGTGTGTGTGGGTGTGTGTATTTATAGAGCTTGGTTTCTTTCTTTTTATTTTTATTTTTAATAATGCTAATACTACTTTTTATTTCAGGATTCCATCTTTGCACAAAGAAATCTTAAGTTAGTCCAAATATTTAAATGAATCAGGCCTTAATTTGCTAGTTTGTTTTGGCCAGTTAGAATATTGGGAAATAAAGCAACTTGCTGCTCTTGTATCCTGCTCTGTAGATCCAAGTTATGAAAAACTTGAATAAGGAATGGCCAAGAAGAGGATTTTATGCTGGGATAACTCGTACTTTTCTCTTTTATATATATAGAGAGAGAGAGAACATCAATATAGAAGTTTAACTGTAAGAGATATTGTTAGCTGCTGCTGGCTGTTCTGAAGTCTGGTTAGTCCGGGATGGAAAAACCCCATGCACTGCTACAGGCTGGGAAACATTCAGTTAAGTAGCAGCAGTGTAGAAAAGGACCTGGGGGTCATGGTGGATGGGAAGCTAGATATGAGTCAGCAGTGTGCTCTTTCTGCCAAAAAGGCCAATGGCATACTGGGCTGCATCAAAGAAGTATTACCAGCAGATCAAGGGATGTGATCATTCCCCTCTATTCTGCACTGGTGAGGCCACATCTAGAACACTGTGTTCAGTTTTGGGCTCCCCACTACACAAAGGACAGGGACATGCTAGAGAGAGTTCAGAGGAGGGCAACCAAAATGATTAAAGGGTTGGAGCACAAGCCCTATGAGGATAGACTGAAAGCATTAGGCTTATTTAGTCTGCAGAAGAGAAGATGGAGGGGGGATTTGATACCAACCTTCAACTACTTGAAGGGATGCTCTAAGGAAGATGGAGCTCGACTGTTCTCGGTGGTAACAGAGGACAGAACGAGGAGCAATGGTCTCAAGTTGCGGTTAGGGAGGTAGAGGCTGGATATTAGAAAAAACTTTTTTACTAGGCGAGTGGTGAAGCCTTGGAATGAGCTGCCTAGGGAGGTGGTGGAGTCTCCATCTTTGGAGGTGTTTAAGGCCTGGCTGGACAAAACCATGACTGGGATGGTTTAGTGGGAGTGGTCCTGCCTCTGGCAGGGGTTTGGACTAGATGACCTGTGAGGTCCTTTCCAACCCTAGGATTCTATGATTCTATGATTCTAGTGCTTACCATAGATGACTTGAAGTGATGCCTACATATAGTCTCTCTGTCATTAAAGCAAACAGGGAGTCCTGTGGCGCTTTTAAAGATGAGCAAGTTTGTTTATTTATCGCATGAGCTTTCATTGGAGAGAGTTCCACTTTGTCAGCTGCTTTGAAGATGAGGAACTTATACTCCTCTGCATTTATTTTTCTCCAATTCTGTGTTTTCTTCCCATTTCTGTAAGTTCTTCAGAGTCTGACGAAGTGGTATTTTCTCCAATGAAAGCTCATGCAAGAAATAAATTTGTCAGTATTTTGCTGAACTAGATTAACATGACTACTGCTTTGGAACTTTTCTCTCATTAGTTTTGTTGTATTAAGCTATTTCCTAACAGTGCATTTTAATGTAAGTGGGTTCAGTGTGTTTTTGCTGTTTTTGTTTTTTTTTTTTTTCTTTTTCATATACATTAAGTGCATTTTCCTCTTACTCTTGCATGCCTGCACACACTGCATTGTTAGTAAAATACATTATGGTAAAGATGTATCTTGGTTATAATGTGCATGTATAGAGTCAGTATTCAGACTGAAACCACTCTAAAATGACACATTAATTTTTTCTATCCATGATTTCAGATAAAATTTTGCTTAGATCTTGAAAGTGAAAAGATGGGTTTTGTTTTTATTTTCTCCTAATTGCCAGTCTCATCCTGAGACCTAAAAAGTTTGCCATGATTTTTATTTCTTAAACATTGTTGGTGGCAATAGACTATTGGAATCTAGCATACTGATTTGCGGATGGTGCCTCAGGCTCTAGTTTTTGTCTCCCAGAGCGGTACCATCTCCACAGTGCCATTAAAATCAGCAAGTGCTTTTAGCCACTTCTGTGACTAACTGCACCTTCAGGTTGGAGAGGGAATTCTGAAAGAGAAAATACAAACTTCACAGAGGACCCTTGGATTAGTCCCTGAGCTGCCCTTTATGGGAGTTCCTATCATGAGAGCAGCCAGTCTTTTGTTGTACTAAAAAAAGGACGTCCTGTAGCTACTTAAAAGTAACATGTGGAGGAGACATGCAATTTCTGAGTGTGTTTCTGTCCTTAGGAAGAAGAGCTTAGAAGAGATCGTGTCATTTTATCCTCCTATGAAATCTGTGAATGAGCAGGGCAAAGAGGTGACAGAATATGGGAACAAGTACTGGCTCATGCTGGATGAAATGGAGACCCAGCATGTGTACCCCGTCAAAGAAGATAGGGTGTAAGTGTCTCACGTGCTAGGGGTGTCTAACCTGGCTTCACAGCTCTTCCCTGAATTGCCTTGGAGAACACAAATCAAATCCTCTTATTGCTGCTCTTGATGTGATATGCATCAGAAACCCCTAAACAATGGACTGGTTTTGTATCAAGTAACTTGCTGAATTTGCAAAATGTAATACTTCTATATGAAAATCTCCCTTCCTCCCTTTAGTGTACTCTGAACCCCAGCCATTGTATCAGTTTCCTCCTTTGTTTTCTGTCCTCCTTGTTCTCTTCTGGGAGAGAGATGTCTCTTTTGGGCTCTTGGCTTGGCCAGAAAGGTCAGTTGGGATCAATTTTATGTTGGGGAAACCCCAAGATTACAAAACGCTCATTCCTCTTGGGCCATCCAGTCTGGTTAGCCTTTCACTAATAAAAAGAGAATCTAAAGCTTTAGTTGATCTCCCTACCACGGTTCAGAGACATTATCAGTGGAGTAGGCTGGATGTGAGCTATGTTGCACATTTCCTTAAGCTCCAGCTGCATTGTGATCTCAGCTGTACCATCCTCCCCTGATTCACAGTATCGACGCTGTTCACTGAAACTACTTTCTTGGGCTGTCTGCAGGGAGGAAATGAAGTGGCGAAAATGGGCAGATGACTGGCTTGTTCACCTCATCTCCCCCAATGTTTACCGCACACCTTGGGAAGCCCTGGCATCTTTTGATTACATTGTCCGGGAGGGCAAGTTTGGCACCGTGGAAGGCTTTTTTGCCAAGTATGTGGGGGCCATTGCCATGTTCTTCATTAGCAAGAGGCTGAAGAGCAGGTTGGTACCTCTTACTGTGCAACTAGGTCAGAGAATTTGTCTTTGTCTCATTGGTTTTTAACTGCATATGTGTTCAATAGGCATTTTCTCTGGAAATAGTGGAATTTTGTTCTAATACATAGCTTATATTCTGTTCCCATACTGGCCCTTGGATCTGAATGATCAATACACATGGACCTGTAATATTTTTTTTCAGAGAGAATTTCCATTTCTGCAAGGACAGATTTTTAATTTAGCGTTCATGGCAGGTCACTCAAGTTGTAACTGGTGCTCACGTAAATGGTCATGTTCTTGTTTTAGCTGAATGCCGTTCAGTGACGTAAAATCTTTTCCTACCTTTGAAACTATCACCTTAAATCTCCACTAATCCGTAGAACATGAGTTAGAAGCTGACTTTTGGGAAGTAATATTGGATTTCTATGAACTGAACAGTCACTACAAGGGGAACTAGTTCCACTGTAGCCTCACTATTTGATCTGAACTAAGGACAAGGGGATCTTGGGTCTCTGCTGTCTTCTCCATAGAAGCACCTGCCTTATTCCAGGAGTCCTGTGGCCCTTAAGGACCAACACATTTATTTATTTTGCATGAACTTTCATGGGAGAAAATCCCACCTTGTCAGATGCTTTGAAGATGGGAGAACTTCCAGAGTGGGAGGATATAAATGCATGGAAGTGTAAGTCATGGGAATAGGTCACATCTGCACTTCCCTGCATTTATTCCCCACCATTCTTCAACTTTATTAGTGTAACTAAGGAATAGTCAAGATGTGACTTGTTTAATGTAACATAGTGAGTTAGAGACTGAAGAAAAATTATTGTCCATGATTTTTAGAGTTCTGATCCTTTGTTTGAACCACTAGACTAAGTGGCTCTTTAAGAACTTAATTGACTTTAAGTATTGATTGGATTTCTGAGAGGGCAACTGAACCCTTTCAAAAGAGTGAGATGCTTATTATATACACAGGTTACCCCAAGTTTTTCCCTTCTCTTTCTGAAACTCATTACTCATCCCTAGCCATATACCAGTCTATGCAAAGAGTAATGGTAGGGGAAGACTAAAGAGAGAAGTGAACCAGTTAGAAGACACTGTATTTTCTTTTAACACAGGCACAGCCTGCAGGATAATGTCCGAGAAGACTTGTACAAAGCGGCCAATGAGTGGGTAAAAGCTGTTGGTGAACACAGACCATTCATGGGTGGCAGCCAGCCGAATCTCGCTGACTTGGTAATGGCCAATGTATTTAAATTATCCATCTCTCCATGCACTCAGTATGGTAGGGGTGTGACTATGATTAAGTATCAAATATGGAACGTATCCTCTTGGTCTATAGCTCAGATATGTTATTTGAGTGTCCTGTATGGGAGATGTGTTGTCAAATAGTGTGTGACAGGTGAGGGATGAATGAATTTACTCCCTCGCACAATATGGAGATCATTCAGGAACATAAATTCTATAATGGCTCTGGGTGTAGAAAGCCTGACAGCCAGTTTGCCACAGGAAAGAATATTCTAAGCACACACCTTACAAACAGGATGACTTGCCAGAGTCAAGGCATTACTGATCAATCTGAAGTAGTGACAAAAGCAGTTTACAAACTAAGTTTCTTCAACTGGAGATGAGCAAACAGAGCCTTTCTACCTGTGCATAGCCTTGTTGACGTCATTGGGACTACTGGAGGGCATTAGATTAGGCTTTGGGAACTGGAGCCTTCAACCATTTCCTGCATCACTGACTCTCATAGTAAATAATGACAATGGGTTCTATTATGCAGACACTGCTTCAGAGCAAAAAGAATGTATATAGAACTGGAGACTGTTCCAGACCGTATTGCTTTTAATTTATGCCATCTCCCAAAAATCATGCCCATTTTGTTGGGCTCTGCTTATTCTTCCGTCTAATGTCTGTGGCTGTGTCAGTAGCCTCTGTTAATCAGATTGTTGGAACAGGCAATAGGGAAGGGAGTAGAGTTTTGGGACACTTAAATCTGAAGTCTGTCACCTCCTTGATTGCAGATTTACAGTTAGTTATCCATGTTTATTTCCAAACTCTCTCTCCTTTCTTGGCACAGGCAGTGTATGGGGTCCTCCGCGTCATGGAAGGGCTGGAAGCCTATGATGACATGATGGCTCATACCAAGATTCAGCCTTGGTACCATCGCATGGAGAAAGCCATTGGGGAGGCTGAAGTCATGAACTGGCAACTGCTGCAGCCGCATCAGTTATATCATTGCATAGAAAAACATTAAAATGGAAAGACCTTTTGTTTTAAAAATAAAATGGACTGGCCCCTCTTGCTCGCCTGCCATCCAAGCACTCGGATTGTCCAGCTTAGAGCCGATAAGGGCCTTCGTGAGACCAAGAGCAGGAGGGGACAGGTGTGCAGAGCTAAGTACCTATGAAATTTAGGATGATAGGAACAGGCAAAAGATGCTGACCTTAGAACTCATTGGAGAGGAGGGTGAGTTCTGATAAAACATCAGCGTGCAGCAAACTGGCTTGTTTTAGGTAAGCCCCATACTAGGAATATGTTTTGAAAGGAAACAGCTATATGGGCTAGTGGACCCTGCAGCCAGATATTTGAGGTCTGCCCAGACTTGACTTCAGGCAGTATCTCTACTTGTCCAAGTTGCCCTGTATGTCTTCCTGACTATTTGAGATACTGTGGAACTCTTAAAGGGCATTGCAATTTGAGCTGCAGTAGCATCCTGTAAGTACAGTGTTGATGGCAGTGGGGGAATCACCAGCACCAAGGAAGGGCTCCTTTTGCATGATGGGAAAAAGCTTGCTGGCTGTAGGCTATGCGCTTCCACTCTTCAGAAACTCTTTTATGTCAACAACTGATTCTATGTTGCCAATGACAGTTACAGACTCAGTTTCTCCATCTATGCAGTATAAGGGATCTGGGGCCTCTCATCTACCAGTAGATAGAGACCCAGAGAATTCAACTTGGACTGAACAAAAAAATTATTGCAAAAGTGATTATTTGAAAAAAGCTTCCTATCATGATTCACATTAAAAATGTTCCTGGAAGTGCTCCAAATGATCTATTATGCTAGAAAGAATGAGCTCTAGTGAATGCTGCAGTTCTGTATAGCAGATGCTTCTGTAATGCAAGGGCAACGAAGGTTTTTCTGGATGGGGGGGGGGGGGGCATTGGCATGGGCTATGTTGTACAGTGTGAACTTAGTGGAAGTAGTATTTCCTCACTGGGTTCTGGTTAATATTAATGCCATGTGCTAGTACCAGTTAGTACCTGTCTTAATGAGCTAGGATAGAGGGAATCTTTTCACTTCTGGCTGCAGAGCTGAAAGTGAGAGATCCTTCTGGGAGTTCCATGTTTTAATTCCCCTAATTACCTACTCCGAACAATGCTTTCTAGGGCATTGTGGGCATTTTTCAAGGATACTGGTTACTGGGGAAATTGTGGATGCAGATGAAATCAGTCATAAATGCAGACAGGTGTACCTTCTGTTAGCAGAAGACTGCTTTTTGCTTTGTCACTGCTGTGATACAGGTGTGTTTAATTGTACAGAAACTACTGATGCTCCAGCTACTTCAGAAAGCAAGTGAGGTGCAAATTCTAGACTGGACTAGATGAGTTGCAAGGGGAGAGGATGGTACATGCAATAAAAACAAACTGCTGCTACACTGGCTGTCTACCTTTATTAAAGCATCTGTAAGTACAGTATAACTTTAACTGTACACTTTTTATTGCTCACTATTTTTAATATAGCATTCAAACACAGATGAATTAGATCAATTAAAATTATTTTTCCCTCTCTATGTAACTACAAGAGTCTGGTTGGAGAAAAATATTTAAGACTGGCTGATTTACTGCAAATCCACTGGGTTTTGCAAAAACTGAGGTGCCTAGGTTTGCAGCAGGCTGGAGCAGTGGCTTTCAAACTATGGGTTGGGACCCAGTACTGGGTCACAGAGCCTCAGGTACTGGCTCTTGGCACTCCTTGCTCTAGCTGCCACAAAGTGGAAATGCATTGCTCAAAAAGGTAATGGTTGGGTCATTGGCATAAATTATTATTATTTTTCAATTGGGTCTCAGGAAGAAAAGTTTGAAAACTACTGCCCTAGAGCCTCCAAGCCTGTGGGGGATAGCTGGGGGCGGGGGGAGAGAAGCAGCAGCAGTCCTAAAAGTGTCAAGGCCCAGGGCTCTTCCTAGAGGCAGTGGGCCCATTCACCTTTCTGGGCTGTGGTGCAGTTAAGCTCTGGTGCCAGGGATTTGTTGACCCCGATTGAGTAATGCCTGAGGCCTCCTGCTCCAGCCCGCACTGATGGGACAAGTACACCCAAGCCTGCCTTATTTCAGAACTTGCAGAGGGCAGGTTTTAATAGGAGACCATTCCTTACGCTGCTGTGCCAGGGCCCTTTAGGCTGAGCACAAGCCCCCCGTGCAGTTCCTTGCAGCAGGGCTTCGTCTTCTGCATTTACACGTGGGGCGCTTTAAAGGCACTGGGCTGAACCACAGCGAGGGGCAGTGGGGGGAGCCCAGCTGCCACCCCTACCACTAAGGTTCCGCCCCCTCTCCTAGCCCCGCCCCCGCTGCGGCGCGCAGGCGTGTTGCGTCGCGTTGCCCTAGCGACGCGGCGGCTCTCGGGAAGCCCGCGGGCCTTTGTGACGTCGCGAGCGGCCGCGGCGGCGAGCTGGGGTCACGGGGGCTTTGAATCGCCCAATGGGGGAGCTGCGGGCAGCGTCCCGGAAGCGGACCCGGAAGTTCGGCGGCGGCTCGCGCTGCTGCAGCTGCTTGTCGTGTCCGTGCTGCTGCCCCCCGCCCCGGCCGCTCCATGGCGGCTGCGCCAGCACCACCAGCAGCTACCGCCGCCTCGCCGCCAACTTCGAGGAGATCCTGAGGCGGCGGCTCCGCGGCCGGCTCGGCCCCGCATGGTAGGGCCGGGGTGGGGCCGTGTGGACAGGCCAGGGGCGGGTTTCGCTCCTAGGGGGGCTGAGGCCTGCCCTTTGCCTCCTCCTGTCATCGGGCTCCCGCCACCCGCTCCCTAGCAACCCCCGAGCAGCTCCCCTGGCGCCCCTGGAAAGTCAGTCCCCAGCCCCCTCCGAAATCAGGAGCTCCCCTTAACACTGAGGAGATACTTACACTAGCTTTCCAGCCTCACTTTCTTATCTTGGGAGCCTTTAGGGTTCATGGTTTCAGGCTTTTCTCTGCACCCATGAGGGCTAGAGACATTTGATTTTTTTTTTTAAAGTCTTGTCAAAAATAGCATGACTCCAGAAGCTAGGTGTTTGGGGAAAGACCAGTTCTGAAGGGTAAAGAAACCCATTATCAGCCAAAGTGGGATTTTCTCCCGTGCAAGCCCGTGTGATAAGAGATTATGGGTTCTTTTCACCTTACAAAGGGTAATTTGACTTCAGGCTTCCCATTCTTTAAGCCTGTAAACTGCTCTGATTTGCTGTTACTTTATGCCCTGATCCTATGTTTTACGCCCCCTTGCATTTAGTTTCATTCCTTTCTGTAAGTTCACCCATCTTCGAAGCATCTGAGGAAGTGGGATCTTCTCCCACGAAAGCTCATGCAAAAAATAAATCTGTTAGTCTTAAAGTGCCACACAACTGCTTGTTGTTTTTTTACTGGACTAGACTAACACGGCTATCCCTTTGAAAATTTAAAAATGCCACCAGATTCCTTGTTAAGCAGTATTTTGCCCGGGACTTGAAATGAGCAGCTGTTTGGGGGGTGCTCACTAAATTGGTATAACAGTGTTACTAAATGATGCCTAGAGGGTGTTTGGGAAATTTGTGAGGGGTGTAGAGGGGCTGTTAGCAAAATTTCTGTTGTTATAAGTAGTGGCTGCTGTAGAACAAGGAAAGTTAATTTATTGTTGTAAAATATCTGGTCTTGCTGGTGAAAAAATGTGCTGGTTTTAATGACAAGATGAATATTTCTCTAAGTCTCAGTGTTCAGTTTTAACATTGCATTCCTTTATGCTGTAGTTGGTGTAGGTTTTCTGCCCATAAATAGGGTTTAGTTACATCTCAAGACTAAGTTGATCGAACGAACCAACTGTATTTGCAGTCATGTTCCAAAGTGGTAACTGTGTTTAGTCTAGTTCAGCAAAACAAACAAGGAGTGCTGTGGCACTTCTAAGACTGAGAAACTTATTTGCCACATGAGCTTTCATGGGAGAAAATCCCACTTCTTCAGACACATCTGATGGAGTGGGATTTTCTCCCATGAAAGCTCATGCAACAAATTTAGTCACTTATCTTTAACAAGAAGCTGGAGAAATTCTCTCACTTCAGCAAACTCTGTTCTTGGTTTCTAAATTCACATCATCGTCCTGGGGGGAAGAGGGAGTTTTTCCCCCCTTTCTCTCTAGAATATTTTTTGTTGAACCTAATCTGAAAGGATGTTTTCTTTTACTTTTCAGTGAACACTTTTGGAGTGCTTTCTTGTTCTCCTTATCTGAACTTAGTAATTTTCACAAGCCTTGAAAATCTCAGCCTCTTCAAAACTGCAATCTTAATAATGTAAATTTACTTCCGATGATCATTGGGCATTTGAATGCTACTAGATTTTTGGGTATTACTGCAGCGATGCTGCAAGATGTTATAGTATTATTTACACTAATTTCTTGCTAAAACTACTCTTGCGGCTTATCTACATGGGAAAATTTATTGGCATAAATCAGGGCTTGACAAAATTGGCTCCCAGCTAGGCACCAGCATTGCTATTGTTGGTCACCAGAGGGCCTTTCTCCACCGCATTTTTGCTAGGAGTCAGGCTATAAACCCTGGTCACCATGGTGAACAAGCACCCGTGTTTTGTTAGCCCTGTCATAAGTATGGGGCGGGGTTTGCATGGACAAGCATGTGTATAAAACTATAATTATACAACTGTAGTTATATCAGTGATCCTTCACAGATATGCTCAAGTCTATAATCTCAGTATCTTTTTCTGGTTTAGTTTGTTCTGTCCAAATTATTATCCTAACCTATAATATTAAGAATATCTATCTGTCTATCCTCTTGCCATAAACTTGTAAGAGCCTTGCTATTTTACTGTGCTTTTCCCTGCCATTTATCAACATAGTCCTCACTTCTTCCTGCTCTTGCTCACCAAATCGCAATATGAGCATGTCAGTCAATTGTATAGAGTGATGTAATTTGTCTGTTGCTATTTGTAATAGTTATTTTGCTTATATTAAACTGTTTATGCAATTTGGAATACCATTCTGAGCATTTAGACCTGGGGTCTCAAACACATGGCTTGTTGGCTGCATGCGGCCCCTAAAGCTGTTTCCTTCGGCCCGTAATGATACTATTGTTACTGATATTTGCAATACTGTTGTAAGAAAAGGTTTCAGTGGTGTGGCCCTCGGGCTAACATACTAGTCCTTGTGTGGCCCTCGTGGTGATGTGAGGTTGAGAGTCTCAACTTGAGACCACTGATTTAGATGAGAAATATTGGTTTGTGGAAGTTCCTGGAACACCACTAAGCTAAAATGTTTGGACTTCAAAGACACGAGTAGAATGATATGGCTGGACGACCTAATAGTCTGACAGATGAGGGCTACATGTACTTTGGAAGAATAAAGCATGTATGTTTTCAGCATCGGGAGTATCTTGCAAGTGCTGTTCCCACATCATTGGGCAGAAAGAATAAAAAATCTTCTATGACTAATCCATCATGCAGAATCAGGTGTCTTATGGTGCATTTTAAAATGACATGATGTGTGTGTCACACCTGGAAATCAAAATACTTATTTAATTCTCTTTATTTTAACATTTCTTAGGCAAGGAATGGTAAGACATGCTTTTCTCTAAGTATTTAACTTGTTTGAGTCAGGATGTTGCCTTCTTACTCAGAGGAAAAAGACCTTTAACTATTATCCTCCTCTCCTGTTAGTAATCCATTTAATATTTCTACCATCAGGTGTCCCCCATCCAGCAAAAACGAGGTAACTACAATCTCAGCCTGGAGAAAAGCATCAGAAGGAACTGAGGATCTTATGCTGACTGTAAGTAATTGGGATTGGAATGATGTATGTTTCCTTTTTTGCTGCACTCAGGTTAGTGGGGTTACTTTGCTTTTTTTTTTTTTTTAAGAAAAGGAAACTTTTACAAAATACCAAGGGATTAAACTGTGAATTAATTACATTTGCTTCCATGCCTCTCTATGTGGTAGATGCATAATTCATGTGGAAATAAAATGCGCACATCATTTATGACAAGTAACCTGCAGAGGCAAATCAAAGCCCAGTCCTGCAAGCACGTCCACATGTGTTTAACTTTAACGGTGCGTGCCCCATGGAAATCAAGGGGACTATTCATCATGCTTAAAATTAAGCACAAGCATGTTTGCAGGATCAGGCCCATATGGTACATCCTTTTATTTTTCTCAGCTCTTTAGTTTGCTTGTCAAAGTAAAGGCTCTGTTGTAATCTTTCTGTTCGAAATCAGATGGTGCTGCTAATCTAAGCCCTTGGTGTGCTTTGAGACCTCAAACTCTGGTGACTCTTACAGACACCCTCTACAAAACACAATGCTGTCTTGACACTGTACCATCCTTTTCCAAATAAAACTGAGGGACCAGAGTCAACCACAGTGTAAATAGAAGCTTTTGGTGTTATTCCTGATCTTACCCCAGAGCTCCATGCAATCCAGAATGGCGCATGCTACTGAAAGGAAGCTCAAAGTATGGCCTAAATACCTTGACCCTCTCAGCAATTGTAGCTGTCTGGGGACAGGGCTAGAGGCAATTGTCCAGCTTGATTGGAGCATAGGGAAATTTTATTATTTCCAGTTTCCTTATTCACAGGTTTCCTTTCATTGTATTGCCCTTTCCCGTTTGTTGGAGAAGAACCATGAAGGACCGCTCCTCATCTCCCCCTTTGCACGTTCATGTGGATGAAAACACCCCTGTCCATGTCCATATAAAAAAGGGTCAGAAAACAACACCTGCAAAAAGCCAGGTAGGAGTGTGTAGCTGGGTGTTTGTAAGGGCTATAAGCCAGAAAAGTGAAGGGTCCTAGAAGCACCACTGAATGTTCAAGGTCTGTTTCTAATGCTTGTATCGAAATAGATTGAGAAATAGATTAGAGAAATAAGACTTATGAATGTAGTTATATTTATATAAATATGAATTTCAGCAATTCTTTTTAAGTAATTTTAGATGTAGCTCATATAAATAATCCATGTGCTGTACATTACCCTTTTTTTCCTCCTGCATAAATCTATGCTGTATTATACAGACGTTTAGTATATTTTCATTTTTGGGCAGTATCCTGCTCATGTCTCAATCCTGCCCCAATTTAACATCTTGGCAAACTACTGCTCAATCTCTGATCATCCCTTTGTTTGGAGGAAGGGTTATAGTGAAGATGAGAGCAGGACATCTCAAATTCCACATGGATCAGGTTAAATGAAAGATTTAAGGAGACTCTGGATTGAAGTAATCTGGCACACAGAAGTCCAGATAGTTTTTATCAATTTTGTTGGGTGTTGGTCAAGACAAGAGGAACTGGCAGTTGCCATATAGCTGATTAACAGATGGTGGTGGCTAGGCTTCAGTTCTTAGTTGGAACAGGTGAAATCCTGTTCAGAGGCTGAGATCATTCTTGATGTGGAAAACCCAAAAGGCGGTGAGTGCTATCTTATTGTTCCCTAAGAGTCTGCAACAGTTCTGTTTTTCCTCCTTCTCATTTGTTAATTGTGCGTATGATGGTACTAATTTAATATTTTAGAGAGGTATGGGCTGTTGATGCTCAGCTATATGCTGCTTTTGCTTCTGGACCCTCTGGTGTTCTGATCAAACCTCAGAATTGTGCAGAAGTATCTGCCCAGGTCACCCAGATAAGGGTAAGAATACATGTTAGTCACAAGGCAGGGAAAATGTTTTCAGGATCTTCATAGATCAACTCCCTATTAATACATCATGACTCCTGGTTGTGAATGAGATTGGGATATAGGTGGGATGCACCCAGTTGCTGCTCTTGCACAGAAATGTGTGTTGTGGCAATGCTTTAGTATTTTTTCTCTTATCCAGAAAAACTACTTTTTTCCTCTATCCATAACTTCCCATCTCTTGTTCTCTCCCCTTCACCTCCAGAGCTAGACTCTCTTAGTCATTCTGTTTGAACTGGGCTTTCTCAGTATGCTAACTCAAGCTATTTAGGACCAAATGTAAAATTATAATATTCTAGGTGCATGATACTTATCAGGTGCTGTACTTCCCCTTAGTCCATCCCAAGCTGTCTTTCCTGAGGTTTAATTGGAATTGTGTTTCGAAACAGCAGATTCTTGGTGCAGAGGCCTCTGTTGTCTCTGACTCTGTTGTCGAATGTTCTTCTGTGATTGTCTTTAAGGTTTAGCCTGAAGTCTTGGCCTTATTTTCTTATGCTCTTTCTCCTTGGAATCCCCTTTTTTTTACCAGCTCTCTAGATTTAAATGTTGCCAGTGGGCACAGTTTGGTTTACTTGATGTTTAGGTCCAGCATCCTAGGCACTGCTTTTAAGACCAGGTGGACAAAATCAACTCACAGCTAGGCAGTGGCAATTTTACTTTTAGTCACCAGAGGGTGCTTCTCCATTACATTTCTGCAGTAGAGCTTGGCAACAGGCTACTAAAACTGATTGCCATGCATACCAGAAACCTAGATTTGTTGCGGCCTGTTTTAAGATGGGTGTGTTTTAAATTAATACATAAAATAAAGCCAAAGAAATGAAGTGAAAGTAGGGTGTCACTCAAGTTCTGATGTACAGCTTTGTGAGCAAGCATATTCCTCCTCAAAATGTAAAAAAGCATGGACCTGCTTTAACACCATCTAGATCTATTTTCACAGGGTAACCAAGGCCCTCATTGCATCACAAGAGGCAGAGCTACAAGTGATGTCATAAAGGCCCTGGCTGATGAATAGCAAGAACGCTTTCATGTTGGCTATATGCTCTCTTACATATGCAATAACTTCTCTTATGCTTGGCTTTGCCTTGCTCCTCCAGCTGCTGGCTTTCCTCTCTGATTTGATGTACCATGTGAAGCAGTCTATGCTAGTACTGTAAGGACAAAGTGCTATTTAACTCCTACAACATTAAAAGTTTAAATGATTCATAAAAAGTCTTATGAGGTTTATTTTGTTTTTCTTTCTCCCTCAACAGAAACAAAAACAGAAAATGAAAGGGGATACCGTGAACATGCGCCGAAGCGTCCGGGTAAAAACCAAGGTGCCCTGGATGCCCCCAGGCAAAACATCTGTTCGGGAGTCTGCCTACAAATGGGAGGTACGGCTAACTCTTGCTGTAGTCGGATGGGTTGGACTAAGATTATACCTTATCAGCGGTTCCCAAACACTGGTATACGTACCACCAATGGTACACGGGCCACCTCCCAATGGTTGGTGTCTACTGACTAAAGCCTGTCAATGAAGACATACCCTCAGACTGCAGAATTTAAAAAAAAATTGTTTCACTCCAAAATCTCAGATGGGGTAAGTTTATGGTGCATTTATTAATATTTTGCAAGACTACAGCTTTTTCTATACATAGCTATACTCTTGATACAATGTGTTTTAACAACACAGGTTTAAGACAGTTTATGTACATTGTTTATGAAAAAAATTGGTGGTAGTATTGCTGGCAGCGTTCTGTGCTGGTAGTGCGCAATGTGGTAGGCAGGAGTTCCGAAAACTCCAGGTTTTTAGTTTATTGTGAGGGTTAGAGGGAGCAGGTTGAAGGGTGCTGGCCCCTGTTAAAGGTGGCCACTACCACCTGGCGGCCATTTTAAACATCCAGTATTCACCTCTGTCTTTTTGCAAACTTATTTGTACAAATAGATTCTGAATGGGGGATTCATCATTTGTCTGTTTTGTCTACAGCTGTCAGTCCCATTCTACCCCTGATACTGCAAGGCCAGAGAAATACCCCTTCGTTTAGTCCTGTTTTACTTCCCTCCCTAAAAGACCTTACCTTGGGGGCACAGCTCACTTTATAGGTCACTATTGTTCTCTGTCTGTCAAGCTGCTAGAGAGCAGTATGTGGTACATTCTTTACCACCAGAGGCTGAATGAGCAGCCCACTTCCAGATTCTGCTGGCTTGGACCTTGAATTCTGTTTTCGTTCTTGACTATCAGGCAATCAAGCTAATCCCTGCATATGCTGTTTTAGTGGACTTTGGAGAATTTACTTATTTTTTTCCCATTTTACAATTGGCTGAAAGAAGTGGAACTAGAGAGGAATGACACAGACTGGGTATTTTTGCACCTTCACTAAAATTTTTCAGAGATGTGATTTGGCGCTAGACTGGCTTTGAAGGAGCTACGGTTAGAACATTATGTGTGTACCTTTTAAAAAAGGCCATGACTATTGCACCCTCCCCAGGGACCAACCCATCGCTTGGAAATTACTCCTCCAGATTCAGAAAAACTGCTCTCGGTGCTGCGTCTGAGTGACCTCTCTACAGATGAAGAGGATGCTGTTCACAGCAAAATGAACAAATATGAGAAGAAGATAGATAGCCTGATGAATGTAGTTGGGACATTGAAGAATGAGGTGAGAAGACCATACTAAAGGCCCACAGATGTGGGGGTAATGGAGAGAAAGTGATACTGAAAGACAAAACTTGGCAAGAAGAGGCGAGAGCTTAGGGTCCAGTGGTGAAGTGTGAATGGATGCTCATTTGTTAACTAGTTTTAAGAGACCAGTCTTAATGAGTTGAGGTGGGGCTTAGCTACCCTGATGAGTTGTTTACACCAGTGGTTCCCAACATTTTCTCTGCCATGGCACACCTTGCTACCTTTAATTAATTTGAGGCATACCACAATATAGTTAGCAAATGAACTCATGAATATTCATGAGCCAATCCAGAGCTCTTTGAGTAGTTTTTCAAAAAAATTTTTGGCACACCTGCCTGGACCTGATGGCACACCTGCGTGCCATGGCACACTGTTTGGGAAACACTGGTTTACACTACGTTTACCGACTGCTAGCAAAGTGGATTTCAGCTTTCATTCAGTTTATCTGTATCTCAACTTCGAATTCATGAGTGACTTTTGCTAGAATGAATGGTGGACTATGGACTGTTTCTGTCATACAAGATGATGTTTTACCTTAGTTTCCACGTGCAAACCCACCCAGGTCCTAAATCGAAAAGATGTTCCTCCCACAAAGTGCAAGTGTTGTCTTCCCACACTGTAGGATCACAGGGTTGTCTTGCTGAACAACATATTACTCCTGGCTCACAGCTGAATGAACCGTGTTATCCCATGTAGTGTAAATAGCCTTCAGTACTTGTCGTCATTTTAATACCTGTCCCTCGAGAATCTTCATTTAGAATTTTAAAGTGTAGATATAATGTGATGCCCAAACCCTTCAATGGGCCCAGCGTGTTGGGGGCAGCCCATGGGCATTTTCCTTTCTTTCAGCTTCCCCCGAAGCAGAGCAGTCAGTATATGCCTATTCTAGTGCTATGTAACTTTGTGTGGTTGTAATTAAAAATCTAAAACCCTATAAGCAAAACAGGATTTCTGAGTCAGGTAAACTGTTAGCATCATTAGCCACTTGAGCCCGTCTATGCTCCAAAAACAGCAGAGTCAGTTACATGATTATAAAAGTCATCCCCCAGCCCACTTACAACATGCTTAAAATGTAAGTAGGATCTAACCAGGCTGACACTTTAGACATAACATAGAAGTACCATCCACATCTCCGTCTCTAGTTTTAACCATATAATTAGTCAGGTTAACACCAGGCCCATATTCTCTGTTGAGTTAAGGTAGTAAGACTGATGCGTTGATAGAATTCCAGCATAAGATTTCAGTCTGCGTTCCTAAATATTCAATGCAGTTTGTTTATAGTCTTCTCCATCTCTTAAACTATTGAAGAGCATTGTGCGTGCTGTTGACCAGCTGCTGCATTTCACTAGTGAGGGATTTGAAGTGTCGCTAGCTCTGTAAAACACCTTGATTTGTCTAAAGCGCTATATAAATAAAAATAAAATGTGTCCTCCTTAGGCCAAGATGCACAAGCGGGAGGAACAGCAGCAGGTGACAAAGCGTCTCCTTGAGGAGCAGAAGGAAGAGCTAGATGAAGTCACACAGGAACTGGTGGAGACAGAACATGAGAATACCGTGCTCCGACGTAACATTGAGCGCATAAAAGAGGAGAAAGATCTTACTTTGTAAAGAACTTACTCTTTAACTCCTGTGTGTCCACATACAGTAGTGATGTTTAAAGAGCACTCGTTTCCTTTATTAAAAAAAAAAAAAAAATTAAACCTGGTTAGCTCCCAAGAGAATATGGCACTGAAGCTGGCATGCTCCTTTCATAAATCTGCTTCCTGCCTAATGGAGCAATGCAACCCTTTTTCTCCAGTGTGGTGGTATTTTTGCTTAGGGATCTCATTGTGGTGGTAGGAAAGAAAATCTTTCTCAGCCTCACTGAGACAATCATTTGGAAGCAGGTAATGTTTTAGTTTCTGCTGTGCTTCGTCGTGTTTATTAGTTTCACTGAGTGGGACACAGCAAAACCTTCATAGTGGATTCTGAGTCATTGTCCCCCTCTCCAACCTCATATGCTGAAGGTTATATGGAAAATGAATCTCTTAACCTTTCAGAAGAGCTTTGTGGTGATTTTTAGGGCTTGGAAAGGGCATTTTTATGAAGGGTTTCTTTGAGTTCTAGTTGTTGCTGTCCTCTCCAGCTTTTCAAGTTTCCAGCTTCATGCTGAGCTGATACCCTTCTGGAGGCTTATTTCTGGAGTGGTATTGTTCAGGATTGTTGGCGGGCAGGAAGAAAATGTGTTTTGGTTTAGTGTCTGACGGGAAGTTGCTTTGGTAGAATCCCCAAATTGGTCCCCTGTGATACACCACACGAGAGGATTGGCAGGTTCTGCTGATTTCCCCTCACAACCCACTTCCAGCACTGAGAAGTGACGAATTCCAAGCATTAGTTGTGTATCATAAAAAATTAATTCTTTTTTCTTTGGGAGGTTTTATCAGTTCTCCTCTAACCAGAAATCTGCATTCCAATGCTGCTTGTAAGGTTGATGTACCTAGTGCAGCCAAACCATTGCATTTCATCCATTCTTCTGATAGCCATGTTCTTCCCGCAGAATGCAGAAGAGGCACTTGCAGCATGAGAAGGAATGTTTGCTGTCCAAGCTGGTTGAGGCAGAGATGGATGGAGCTGCAGCAGCCAAACAGATTCATGCCCTGAAGGATACGATTGGGAGACTTAAAAATGTAAGTGATGACCTGGTTCATTTTAGTGTTTCCTATACTGCCACATCGCTGTCGCCACAGCTGTTGCCGAATCACCAGCTCAGAGGTTGTCAAGGAGAAGTTGAGACTTTTCTAGTGCTTAAAAAGGGCCTAAAATCCAGATTAGATAAAATCTGATACCACTTTGAGTTTACAAATGAGAGTTTACCAGCCAGTACCTTAACATCTCGCTGCCTTTTGTGGAGGTGCCGGTGATTGTTGTGTTGTTTTGTTAAGCTTCGAGTGTTTGTATTATGCACATTGTTCTTGCCAATCTCTAGATGTTGAATTGCCTGCAAACATGACCATGTCTTGCTTTTTGCAGGAGAAACACATGACCAATTCAGACATGAATACACTGACGAGGCAAAAAGAGCTGCTGCTGCAAAAGTTAAGTACTTTTGAAGAAACCAACAGAACTCTCCGGGATCTACTTAAAGAACAGCACAGCCGGGAGGTGGGCAGTGCTTAAATTTCACTGATATATAGAGACAGCATGGTTTAGTGGACTGAGACTGGAACCTGTAGTGAGCTCTCTTATCAGTTCTGCCACTGACTGGCTGTGTGACCATAGACCAGGGGTGGCCAAAGGAACTCAAGAGCCACACAAGCTGATTATTAAACCTTCAAGAGCCACATTGAGGCATATAGCCATACACTTTTACCTACTAAATTGATCTTCCGTGAGCCACACTTTTTCATTCAGGAGCCATATGCAGCTCCTGAGCCATAGTTTGGCCATAGAAAAATGCTTCACCTCCTTCTGTCTCCATTCTCCTAACTGTAAAATACACTGTACCCCATCCTGGTGGGGCTCAGATAAAGTGTGAACAGTTGTGTGAAAATGTTAAGCACTCTGAATGCTATGCAAATGACAGGAGCAGTAATACTTCAGTGAAATTTCTATTCCTACTGCAGCTTGTTGAAAATGAGCTGCTTTAGACAAGAACAGGCCTCAGCCTCCCGTTATTCTCCTAAAAGGAACCAAAAAGGGGCCGCTTGCCCAAAGTGGGTGAATTTTTCAAGATCTTAGGAAAATGCACAATGGCAACCGATCCCCTTGATTCAGTTCAAGGAAACAGGGATGAGGAAGGCTTGCTGGGATGGGAAGGAAAGCGAGGGGAAAGAGGGTTGAAAATGAAATTGTTGGCAAGGTTGAGATCTTTCAGTGTTTTCTGAGAATTGCTGCTTGAGTGCTGACATGGATAAATACTTTTGCCAGGCCCATCATAAATTGGAAAGCAGGTTCTTTTGGGGATAAAACATGGAGGGTGGCTTTGAAAAAAGTTTCATAAACTCTTTGTTTGTTCATTCTCTTGTAGAAGGATGCACAGAAGTTGATGGAGCAGCAGGGGTTGCTGCTAAAACGGCTTTCTGACGCGGATGCAGAGAAAGCGGTAATGCAAGAGCAAAAGCATTTGTTCACTACATGGGAAAAGATGAGATTTATATTTTGTTCTTTAAAACATGGCTGACCAGTAATGATGTAGATTGCAGAGGTGCCATTGATCCTGATGGAGAAAGCCCCAATGGCCTTTTTTTAACAGCCTCTTTTTTTTCTCTGCTACCAACAAAGTATTTTAGGGTCTGGTGGTGGTTTTGTCTTCCAGCATTTGAAGATGAGGCTACAGGAGAAAGAGAAGGAGGTGGAAGATCTCATGGTTCAAATACAGACAGAAAAGGTAAGCTTCCCTTTTCTGTTACAACCACTCCTTGAATCTGCAAAGCTGTAACAAGCATCTAGAATGTGAGGCATTGAAGGTTCTGCTTTCCTGTGTGAACTGACAGATGCCTGCCTAATTCCCACATGGAACTGCCAATTTATTTTTCAAGTAATAGCATCCATCACAAGACTTCAGGCAGCAAATAGGAAATTATAGCCAGTCCTTAGGTGGCATCTATTTCTAGAGTTTTTCCAAACCTGCTATTGCACACTTTGTTGGAGGGTTGGCTGCTTAGCCCAGAGTCAGGTTAGGTGCCAAACCTGCAGCAAGTCCAGGCTCTGGTGATGTCCTCCCTTTTGCTGAGAAGTTGTCCATGGTCTCAGGTTCTAATGTACCCTGCCTCCTTTGGTCCCAAATTCATAAGAAGCAGATGGGACACATGGCAACAGAGGCCAGAATGGAGTGTATTTTGTCTCAGAGCAAATCTTTGCAGACTGGTCAGCTAGGGTGATTACAGAGTGTAGAGTCTGTATCAGTTTAAAAGATGGAGGAGCCCTTTGGCCATGCTTGGGTGCAGAGAAGGGTCTGTGAAGGTACTCCAGAGAGTAGGGGAATAGGACAGGGCTTGTGATAGTGAGATAGGGAACTTAACATTCATCAGCACAGTAATGTGGAATATTTGTCCTTGAGGTGTGTAGAATTACTTCAATTTTATTTTGTTCTTGTTACCTTCTCTGGACAAACCTGCTGGATTCCAGCAAGTCATATAGGCCATGGCTCTCCCCCAGAGTTTAGACACACTCACTAACTTGGGCATGTTTGACTGTCTTGCCTCCTTATTCCCATGGTTAAGAAAATGAGTCTCTATGAGTGCTGTTTCTGGCAGTTCTTGTCTTTGGTGAAACAAGAGGCCTAAACTGTCATGTAGTGTGAAATGTCCTATCTGGTTTAAGGCTTGGAAATTAACACTTAGTGCTGTTTGTTTCGTATATAGGATCAAGCAAAGACAGCATCAGAACTCTCCAAATCTATGGAAGCTGTGAAAGGTCATTTACAGGCACAGCTGCGAAATAAAGAAGCTGAGAATAACCGCCTATCTATCCAGATCCGGGTATGTTTTCATGATATCGCATGAATTCTTCAGTGTACAGTGCTGCAGCTGGAATGACCAGCTGAAGAGAGATTATATGAACTCCAAAACCTCATGCTAGATGGCTTACATCCATCTCCTTGACTGCTGCATGATGAGTTGGTCCTCTTGACTGAAGTTAAAACATTTTCCTTAACAGATCTTTCGCTTTTCCCTTCCAGAATCTGGAGCGCAGTGGGGCTCAGCACAAGGCTGAGGTGGAACATATCATGGAACAACTCAAAGAGCTGAAGCAGAAAGGGGAGCGTGATAAGGAGGCCCTAAAGAAAGCCGTACGCGCACAGAAAGAACGGGCAGAGCGCAGTGAGGAATATGCAGAGCAGTTGACTGTCCAGCTAGCAGAAAAGGTACTTGGTTCTGGTGAGAAGGGAAAGAATCTTTTAGAGTCCATGTCTGTGCAGATCCTTGCTTCTGATACCAACGTCAGGGGGAGAGCTGCCTCTTTATCAAATAAAATTTATTTTTGTATTGGGGCCTCAGCCCATTCCCACTGTGTTTACAACAAAGCCATTTTTTTCTCAGCCATTGCTGTTCACTGCTCCTTCCTTTGGACAGGTGTATGTGATACTTTTATATAATGTGATAAACCAGCAGATCTGATATTCTCCAGACTTCCTGATACTCTAAGAACTATCTGAGCGAGGAGGGAAGAGAATATCATTGGGGAAGGGAATGAGAGTGCAAACAATGCAAGTCCTGTGGCACCTTAACAAATGTCTTCGGGTGTAGGTTTTAGTGGGCTGCAACCCATTTTGTCAGATTAGATGAGATGAGAGACTATAAATTAATTAGAGACACCTGGATTTGCCTTTGGAGAAAGGGGATTTGAAAGCTTTAGCAAAAGCAGGGAGGTAAGACTAAGAGAAAGCAAAAAAAAGGTTGGGCCTTTTAGACCATTGGCTGTTTTGTTGCTATTCAGTAACTTGCATTCTTCTGGGGTCAGGTCCTGTGTCGACGACCAGTGCAGGTTCTTAGCTCTGTTTGGCATTCCTAACTGTTGCATTTGCTTCAGAGAGGAGCCCCTCCTCTCTCTGCCAACATGGCTGCAAGCTGACAGCATCATTGGAAAATATTACTTGGGAAGGGAGAGGGGTGATGAAAGGAATGAATGGGTTTTTTTAAACCTGATTACTGATGAGCAGACGTATCTCCAGAGTGTTTTGTGTTTGATATTCTTTGTCACCCTGGTGTGCTCCACTTAGCACATCACTGTCATCCTGTGATCTTTGCCAGCATTGCTTCTCTCATTCCAGGTCTTTCTCTTGTTTGACAGGACAGTTACGTTGCAGAGGCACTGTCCACTCTGGAGTCTTGGAGGAGCCGTTACAACAAAGTGGTGAAGGACAAGACTGATCTGGAGCTTGAGATTGTTACACTCAACAGGTAAGTACCTGGGGTGGGGAGCCAGCATTAACAGAGTTGTGGTGCTAGGTCAAGAAGAGACTCCGTGAGTCTGCATATTGGGGTGTAAGTACTCAAATGAAAGCTAGAGCCAGTGTGGTCTAGTGGTGAGATGATCTAGGAGTCATGAGTTCTGGTTTCTACTCCTCACTGTTGCACTGGCTTGTTGTGCCTACTACCTATTCTGCAAAATACCAGTACTCACTTTTCTTTGAAGGATCTCCAAAGTGGAAGACACTAATGCAGAGCACTTTCATTAAGGCTGATTTGTTTGTGTGGGGCTTCATGCAGAAATTGTCAGTATCTTCATAGGACAGTTATCAAAGAGCACGAAAAAAGAATCACATCAGGAGGGGTGCCCAATCTATGGCCTGCTAGAGCATTTCATAAGGCTCATAGTCTGCTTACCCATAGTGTACCCATGGGTGATTGATTCACATTTTGTTGTCATGTATACATTATTTTAGTTTACACAGCTATGTGCCTAGACTACTGTACATAGAAACCACCTGTCTAAATAAATACAGAACAAACTGACCTTATAAATATGTGGAATCTGTTTGGGCTACATAAGGTTGTGCTTAGGTTTATGTAGGCCTCCTGTGTAATAAGGTTGGGCATCAATGCATTAATCTCTACACAACTCAATTACAGGGTGTCAGGGCCACTGTAATGTCTGTTTCCCAAACAGAAAAGAGCACCAGAGTGAAGTTTGTGTAGCCAGCCAGGACTGTGTATGCATGCACACAATGTGGAAGGAGAAGGGGGGAAATAGAGAGGATGCCTTGTTTATGAAGCTGTACTTCAAAGAACAAGAGACTTTTTTCTCTCTGTCACCTAATGGTTAATTTCATCTCCTGCGTGGCAGCCGTATTACAGACTTGTTGGAGCAGCAGACAACCATGGAGGACAAAATGCGAGAAGACCGAGATGCTCTGGTGGATAAACTGCACCGACAGACCACAGAGACCACGGCTTTAAAATTGGAGAATGAAAGACTGAAGGTCAGTTGGCTATCAAGGAGTTTTTCAGCTGAAACGCTAATGTATGGGAGATGGAGTGAGCAGCAGTTGCCCTTGTAGGTAGGAAGAGAAATGATCTCCTTTGGACCCATTTGATGTTGACCAAGTTGCATTGGAAACTTAATGTACGTGGATTGACTGTTTTCAGTCCTGTGTTCCATTGCTTGTCTTGGGTAAGGTAGGCTGAAATTTGTGGAGAGAGAAAATACAAGGTTTGTTGAAGGAGGGGGAGAATAAATTGTAGTTTTTTCTATTCTTTGATCCACTACAAGGAATTGGAGAATGCTTACCTGCCTGGTCACCTGGATAATATGTTGTTATCCAATAATACAACTTCACAGGGAATAAATACCCACATATTTAGGGAGCATCACAGCCTCTGAAACAGAAGGATGCTTGACATCTTTCTCCAGACAGCTACAAAACTATCTATGTGGTATGGTAGGTAATTCATCTGATTATCCCCTTCAACAAAGTTTGTCCCAATAAATCAAGCATGACCCTGATCCAGTGCACACAGCTCATTTATAAGTACTTGAAACAGGATGGAGCAACTTGAATGCAGGTGAAAGGCCATGTTCTGAGGTACCTTAAAGTGGTGGTGCTCCGTTTTAGTCAATTGGACTCTGTCTGTTACACTAGCAGAGAATTTGCCCCTTATTTTGCACAGCCCCTGCTCTAACTTAATTTATTGTGCATGGAGACAACCTACCCTCTTCCAAGCACTGCCTCTTGAGTAGAAAATGTCTTCTCCATTCAGGCCACCATGGTCCCAGTGGAGGAGAAGCTGAACCAAGCTCAGATGGAGGTGCAGCAACTCAAGGCATCTCTTAGGAACTATGAAGGGCTGATTGAAACTTATAAGTCTCAGGTATTTTATTCTACCCCCCTTTTTACTTCTTCCTTCCCTCCTCACAAAAATTTGTTCCTTCCCTTGCTGCTGCAGTTTCTTCTCTCATGCCTTAATTCTGGTGTTGGGTACTAAATGATGCCCTTTTCTAACCATCTTCTTGCTTTTCCAGGTCTCCATGGCTCTAATAAAGAAAATCTACTTATGCCAAAATTCGTTTAGGTTAACATGTTTAAATGGCAGCTTGTAGCCTGCCACCTGCCCCGGAACTTGGGGTTTGGGGTGTCTGGAGAGTCACAAGAGTCCTACTACTGGACCTCAAGTGGTTGTAATAGTGTCAAGGCGTTCAACCAGATTGCTATGCATTAACATAGTGACACTCCAATTCTTTCTGTGCCCAGGTGTTGAGAACTCGAATGGAAGCTGATGAGGTGACTGTGAAACTGGAGCTTTGTGACAAAGAGAATAGAACACTGAAAGATGAAATGAACAAGGAGATTGAATTGGTAATTATTCCTCTAAGAAAACCTGGGCTATTAAATTGATATATAGCAGCTATTCGATGCTGCATTCCTTTCATAGCATATTGGAAAACCAAGGTGCTCGGACTCTGAGAGGGATAAAAGATGTCCTCCAGAAAGGTTTGCATTTTCCCCCGGCTTAGCGCAAGGAAGAATGGAAGTAGAAACTAGTATTCATTTTGCCAAGTGCATTGAATTTTCAGAATGTCCCCCAAGAATCCTTGTCAAATACAATGTGTTCTTTTGAGAAGAGTGCCCTTCGCTATTCAGAATCATTTGATTCTGAATTTTGCATTCTGTCTTCATTGGTTCTCATGGACATTTGTTCTCAAGAATACTGTATACATTAATAAAACTCAAGTCCAGGAACCATCATTTATAGACACTTACACCCCGTGGGAATCCTCAGACCTCAGTGACTGTCTTCGAATGGAGGAAGGAATCTTCATTAAAGTGAACTTCGATAAGCTTGGACTCCATTACTGGCCAGGCAGCTGTATTGCTGGGAAACAGAGATGCTTCAGTAAACAGACAGCATCAATAAATTCAAAAGTTTAAGCCAGACTCTTCCAAAGCATCTGAAATAAGAACGCACATTTAATTATTGTTAGCTGATCTCTCTCTGTTCGTCCATTCTTCTCACCTGCACAGGCTCGGAAGCAGTTCCAGAGACAGCTTGCTGAACTAGAAAAGCTCCCTGAGATCCTGAAGATCACAGAGACGAAGCTGGCAGAATGTCAGGAGCAGCTCCAGAGTTATGAGAAAAAGAACATGGACCTTTCTGCCATGATCACAGATCTTCGTCAGCGGGTAAGGGACTGGCAGAAAGGACCCACAGCTGCACTGTCTTCAAGCCGGGGACCAAGATGAGTTTCTAGTCACCAGAAGGTTCGATCTTTGCCTCTGTAGTCATCTCTTTTTTTGAAATGATTAAAACATCTGCACTGCAAAATAAAGGTGTGTGGCATGTCTTTGTATAGGGAGAAGAGTAACGTAGCTGGTGGCATTCCTTGCTATTTCAGGGCTTTCTTTCAAACTGTTTAGTTGCAGAATTTGACTGGGACTTGGAGAACAACAGACTCCAGAATGTCTGGGGTCGAATCCTTTTCTGTCATCTCAGTCAGCTTACTGGCTGTCTCTCTCTCATGACGTCTGCACACAAATGGTGCTTTGCTTTTATTTTCTCCCCTTGCTTTCCTATAGCCATGCCAACAGAGGCCTGAAATGATTCTGCAGCTGATGGGCTTTGCTTGATAATCTCATGCAAGTCATTAGCTTACTCTGTATTTCAGGCTCTGAATTCTTCCCAGGTTTATCATCACACACTAGGCTTCCTCTAAGCTGTATGCTTCACTATGCTTGCATAATATCAAGCTCTTACGGCACTTGACTGTTCATGTACAGGAGGGAAAAGTTCTATTTCAGGATGGGTCAAAACGTTGCCTGGAGGAGCTACACAAACTGGGCATGTGGCTTTTTGCTGTTTAACATATTGTTGCCTCCATTTTTCTCTTCCAGGGCTCTCCAGAATTGTGCACTGAGGATGATATAGCTGTGGGTTTCTTCCTCCCCAAGAACAGCACCCATTTCAGGTGGCTGGTCTTGGTCAGTATTGACCTATGTAAAGTCATCTGTTTTCTATCATTTTAGATTGAGCTTCAGGGGGACAAAATGGAAATGACAAGAGGGAAGTATCAATCTGCCCAGGAGGAGAACAAGCAGTTGGTCTTGAAGCTAGAGGAGCTGGAGAGGTTAGAATATATAACTAGGCCGTGCTTCTTCCCCGACTTTTCTCCTCCTCTCTTGACCCTCCTTAGTTCCTTTTTTCGAGACACTGAGACAGCTGCTGACTTGTTTGTGTGTCCTTCCTCTTCCCCAAAGCTTTGTGCATTCAAGAACCTTTGAAGCGTTAAAAAAGTGATGTGGCCTGGTCTGTTATGTTTGGAATGCTTCTGTAGGGAGGATGTTGGCCTCTTCAATCAGGAAAACATCCTAGAAGAACTACTCCCCCCCCCCCCCACCATGAGTTTTTAAGTGCATCCTTGTTCTCGTCAAATTGGAAATACTCAGACTGCCCTTTCCTATGTTAGTCCTGGTCCCTGCTGAACTTTGGAAGTGTCAGATACGTGAGCATAGGAAAAGTGGACTGACTTGTGTGTGGGCAAAGAAGGTTCAGGTCTGCTCTTATTCTGAATCTTTGCCCATCCTGAGCCTTGATCCTGGTATTTTATATTAAGTAACTTTAAGAAGAAAAATATTCATGACATTTTCTTCCATGTTGGGCACTCTCAAGTTTTTCACGGACTCACTGGAAAAATCATGGAGAACAAAGGACCTGGCTCATGCAGGAGCTCCACTGAAATCAGTGAGAGAATATGGCAGTTCTTCCTTTCCAGTACCTCTCAGGGCTTCTACATTCTTTCATTGGTGATGCTGTTGTGAGAACAGATGTCTGAGAATTCTCACTATGTCCAGGCACTCCCCCATCTTGAAATTCTTGGGTGTTGGAAACAGTGTGAAACTTCTTGGCTTTGAGGTCCTGACCTTTTGGAAGTGAAGTTCAAGAATGATTTGTCCCCTAAACAAGCAGTTACCTGAGGGAGGGGTGTATTGAACCAAATTTATATTTAATTAAATTACTTGTCTTGCTGTCTCAACCCAGGAAACTAGAGACGACAGGTGCCCAGAACATAGAGTTCCTTCAGGTCATAGCTAAAAGGGAGGAGTCTATCCATCAATCCCAGCTGCGACTGGAGGAGAAAACCCGTGAGTGTAGCTCCTTGGCACGGCAGCTGGAAATGGCCATTGAAGATGCCAAAAGACAGGTTAGTAACTGCTTGTCAGAGTAAGAAACTGATCAAATACCGTGAAACTCCCAAACTGCAAGAGGAGTGAGTAGATTGCCAGCTGACTGGGGATCCTTTTTCATTCCATCACCAACTTTATGATTTTGCTTGCTTTTGCTGCATTACCAGTAAGATGCAAAAGCAAAGCAATGCTATGGGTACTTTGTCTCCAGTGGACATGCACGGAAGCGGAAGGAAAAATGCTAGGTGCAAATGCATCTCGTCTTTGATTGTGGCAAACAAAAGTACTTCTTGTCTTCCTCTGGGGCTGGAGGGGGAGGAAGAGATCACCATAACAGAAACAATGCATTTTGCATGGTCAACGTACTTGGCGAAGCAAAAACTTCATTGGTTTGTTTCTTTGTAGGTGGAACAAACAAGGGACCGAGCAGCATCTAGAGAGAGATCGGCTCAGTCCAAGATATTGGAGTTGGAGACCCAGCTGAGCAGGACGAAAACAGAACTAAATCAGCTGCGTCGGAGCAAAGAAGATGTGAGTGTTTTGAAGGGGATGTTGTTTAACCTAGCAGCGTCCATGCAGCAGTAGGAGACTGTAATCCCATGTCCCATCAGTGTGCTGAAGAAATTGTACAGTTAGGTTGTTGCTGTATATCTGTGTCTGCTGTGATGGTTAAAATCATTAGTGAACTTGGTATGGTATAAAGCAGAAGGAAGATGTGATTTTTGCCCCCAGGCAATTTACGATCTAAGTTTTATGCATCTTCCAGCTTGGTTCTCATCACTTAAACTTAACAGTGTGAATGGGAGTTAATTCTAAATTAAACCGTAAGAGGAAAATCAGACCCATCATACCCTTCAGACAAACATTACACTGGAGACCGGAAGGGATGCAGGCTGTGTATATGGTGTAGCTTTTTCCCTCCTCTATCATCACCTTTGCTTATGTTGGATTGGGGCTGAGGGGTGTTTCCTTGCTAGAGAGAAAATTTTTAATCTTTTTGAAGGGGCTGTTTCACATATGGTCTCCCCTCTCCTTTTTTTCCCCCCTCTTGTTTACTTTTAGCCCTGGGATTGGAAGAGGGCTGAGCTCTGGCAGGTGATACCTCCTGAGTTTCTTCCTAGAGAGTGGTTGCATTTTGTTTTGTTTTCAAACCATTAGTTAATCAGAATGATAATGTTATATTCTGATTGGCTATGTTATCGTGTGTGTTTTATATACCAGTTGATGTGTAGGGTTGGGACTGAGTGAAATGAGTGATAGACTTTTAGTATTATGTGGTGGTTGTTGCATTGATACATTGTTCTTAAAAATCCCAGATAATGACAAGAGTTAAGGCTAGCGTGATTAGAATAAAAAAATGTCAGTCCTTCAGCCTTGTATTTTGTCTCTTCCAAGCAGTCAGAGCGCCGATACCAAAGCCGTCTACAGGACTTAAAGGATCGCCTAGAGCAGTCGGAAAGCACGAATCGCAGCATGCAGAACTATGTCCAGTTCCTCAAGTCCTCCTATGCCAATGTCTTTGGAGAAAGTGCCTTACTGAGCTCACCAATCCGTTCCCGATCTCCTCCATGATAATAGTTTCCTCTCTGCCCCTTTGCTATTGAGAGGTACAAAAGGGAGGCCCTATTTCAAAGCCATATGTTGTCTAGAAAACTGGTTGGGATTTGGAATCTGCAAAAAGAGAAGGCTTCCTCTCTTTCTCATTGCCTCTGAGATGGCACTGCAGGGGTGCCCAACAGGAAAATGGGATGGGGCCTCAGGGACCTTAGTTTTGTATTTGGAAATTGGGACTGCATCATCAGCCATGCCCCACAACACTTGGGTTTAGTATGTGGGGAATGCTTTCCTTTTTCCTTTCCTAATCCCCCAGTGGTAGCTAACCACTCCTGTAGCTAACCTGGTGGGTTTTTTTATTTTTGTAAGAGTCCCATCTTTCTCTTCACTTTTCTACCTAAGTTCTTTTCTTGTACGGCAGCGATCATGTTTGCTTTTTAACTTTCACATATAATAATATAAATGACCAGTGGCTAATAGGAGATAGTGTCACCAGTACACATGTGAACCCGAGAGTGATAACGAAGTGTCTGGGATCCATGCACAGAAAGGATTACCTCCTAATTACCCACCTTTTTTTATAAACAATTCTGTACTGGCAAATGATGAACTTGTCTCTTGAAGGCATCTCACCTGATTTACTAATACTGTGTAGTTCTTTATTTCTTGAGTGTGTGGTTCATGTGCGTTAATACTTCTAATCTGCATATTTTCTGTATGACATTTTCCTCCGAACAGCTTGATCTTGCACATCCCAGGGTCTGAGCCAAAGCCATGTGAAGTCCATGGAAAGACTCCCATTACTTTCAGTAGTTCTTGAGTCAGGACCCCAGTTTGAGTACAGAGGAAGTTTTGAGTGTGCATGATTTAGGACCCAAGCCTCCATTTCAGTTTTTGGGGGAGGCGAGGAAGATAAATTTGAGGCTTGGCTTTCTGCTTTGAGCCAGCCTGCACATACTCCTGTGGCATGAAGTCATCTCTAGACTGTGAGGGAACGTTAATCTGTGAGCACTATTGTGCCTTCCGTTAACCAGACAGCTGTTCTGAAAAACAGTAAACTTTCATTTCATTTCAACCTCAACTGTGTGGGTGGAGGGTGTTTTGGTAGTTGTGGTGTGGGTTGTTTATTATTCTGTTTATATGAGATGCAGTCATCCATGGAATGTCTAAGGATTTTTAAGCTTCTTTTATTCAGTATTGGAGAGTTCCTTTTTAATATGTAACTTAAAAAAGAAATCCAAAAGGTGCTATGATAAAATTATTAAACTTTAAAAATTTTAAATTTGTTTTAATGCTGGAGTTTATACTTTATCCTGTAAAATTGCCTCACTGTCTGTTCACAGCCTTTCCCCTGCATCATGCTTCTGGTATTATGCAGGACTGAAAGGGTATTCATGTGGTTTTTAATTTCATTTTTTTTAAATGACCAGAAAATAACTCACCAGTCAACCACTAGTAGTTATATAAACTTGTTCATGAGAATAGGGTTAATGCTGCAGTTATGCAGTGTAACCCCAAGAAACAGATGCTAAATATCCAATACCATATGAGCAATCTTTTGCCCGAGGGAGCTTTTTCCTATGAGTAACAAGTGGCATTGCTCTCTGAGTGAGTTGTCCTTTAAGGAGGGGAACTTTTCTCTTACCTTGTTATGAGAGAGAGAAACTTAAGCAAGGGCTTGTGGAGATTCTAACTTGTCTTAAAAATAACAGCAAAAAACCTCAACTTTCTCTTGTAGTGTTGGGATATATTGACTATTTGTAGTTGCCCGATACAGAAGAGCTATCAACTAAGGGTTTGGTTTTGTAATGGGACCTCTGTAAACATCTCTGTGTTGGGACAGCTCTAGTCCTAAATGGTGAACTTTTTTTTAATGTTTGTATAGCAGGAGACATGTCCAGCAAATGGACTGGTACCGAGTGTCATTAAATTGTTTTTGAAAAAAAATGAAGCCTGGTATCTAGGAGTAAATAGGAATCAGAACGCTGGTCCCAGGAAGGGTGCTATCCCTGTTCTCCTGCTGGGTTACCAGATATCAAAGCATGGAAGAAAGGGATGTACGAAAAGGAAGACATGAGAAGAGACATGCAGAAAATGTAGTATTAATGTCATAGAATGTCTTGTGTTAGGGGCGTCTGGAATATTTCCCCTTTAAAAATAGGGTGTGCTGGGGTGTTTTGGTGTATTTTTTACCCCTGTGCGTAAAAACCAGACAACCACATGTATTTTTTAAAATGCCTGCCGGATGGACGTGATGATGGATATGTCCTTCTCTTGCCTGACATCTGATACCACTAGCCTTGCAGGCCAACGGGTGGATGGCACCATGCTGTTTACTAGACAGGTAATCAGTGCAATAAAACAGTCTACGTTTGGGCAAGGGCTATCCATCCAGCGCGCACAGTGGTGGAGTGGGGGCTTTTGGGCCTGACCACTGACTTCCCTGCACCCTGCAGCATGCAAAAAGTAAAGTGGATGGGGGGAAACAAACACAGAGACTTGTGGCACTTTGAACAAATTTATTTGTGCTCTCTAGGAATCCTGGGGGCTGGGATGTTTCCCTCCAGCGCAGCAGGCAGCCCGCAGGAGGCGTGGTCAGAGCCCCCGCCCGCCGCTAGAGGGCGCTCTTCGCCGTGCCCACGCCGCCGGGGGAGCGCCGCAGGCCGCCCGGAAGCGGAAGGAAGGTGAGGGGTCAAGGGTCGTTGCTCGGCGGCCGTTTGTCTCGCGCCTGCGCGGCGGTTGGCGGGCGAGATGCCGTCGGAGCGGTACCGCTGGGAGACCCTGGCGGCGCTGAGGGGCTCCAGCAAGGGGCAGCTGCGCTACGCCCGGGACTGGCTGCTGCGGGGCGGGGTGAGAGACCGGCCGGGCGCGGTCGGTGTCAGCGCCCTCCTAGCCAGCCCTGGGGGGGGTCACCTCCACATTCCCCCCCGGCCTTGTGTGTGTGTGGGGGGCTGTCACGTGCTTCTGACTAGCCCTTCCCCGCCCCCACAGGCATGGGGGAGTCAGGCCCCCGCGGGCGGGGCCCTCGCCCCATGCCAGGCCTGTGGCGCAGCTGTGCCATTATTAGCTTAGCCACCGCTGTGTGGGTGGAGGGGGGCTCCTGCTGGCAGAGGCTGGTGGTGCCTGGCAGCTGGGACCCAGCTGTTGGCATAAAGCAGCATCTGCACTAGGGCAGGGGGCTCCAACTTGTGCCCCTAAAACTATTTCCTGCCGCTTGCTATGACAGAATCGTCATCAGTATTGTTGTATGGAAAGGTTTCAATGGGGCAGCCCTCGGGCTAAGGTACTAGTCCCCCTGTGGCCCTTGTGGTGATTTGAGTTTGAAGCCCCTGCACTAGGGAGCCCCAGGCTATAGCTGCCCTGGCAAAGCGTTTGTAGCGTAGACCGGTGGTTCACAAACAGTGTGCTGCGGCACCCCTTTGACGCACGCGTCCCCAGCCGCAGTCTGGGGGCTGGCAGCACTGGCAGGATCCAGCCCTGGTTGGGGCTGCCCACAGCGGCAGGGGCCGAGAGCTGCAAGTGAGCGCACGGCACAGTGTGCCACGGTGGAAGAAAAGGTTGGGAACTGCTGGTGTAGATAAGGGCTCTGCTGGTACAGAACATAGAACAAGATGTTCCCCTGTATGAACAGTTGATTGTCTTAACAGGGAAAGTAACACAGGACCAGTGGGAAGGCAGAGGGAGGACTGGTTTTTTTTTAACATTATCACTACTGGTAGGTCTTCACTAGAGGCCTGGATTCTGATACAGAGATGGCTTGGTGAAGTGGGATGGCAAGGGCCTCTCGTGCCCAAAGGGTGATAGGGGAGAAGGCGTTGAGGCAAAAGCTGGAGAATGATATAAACAGTATGGTTGGCCAAGTGGAATGTGAGCAAAGATTAGATCAGAGATGTAAGTTGAGGAGGAGTTGTATAGGGACTTAAAAGTGAGAATTAGAGGCTCTGTTTGATGTATTGGCGGGGGGGGGGGGGTCAGTGAATGGATGGAAAAGGAAGACTGTTTTGCTGACCATAATCTGTGTGGCACCAAGAGAAAGAAGCCCCTTCTCATAGTCCAGTGATCCAGTCCCAGCTCTTAGTGTAGAGTATCACTTTCAGACTTGGGCCTTGCACCTTCCATCCTCTCCAGTTCTCTTGGTGGGGGGTGAATAGTTTGATTTTTTTTTTGCAAGTTGACAAGTTCCAGAGGGGTAGCTGTGATAGTCTAGTCCGGGGGTCTCAAACTCAAATCACCACGAGGGCTGCGTGAGGACTAGTACGTTAGCCTGAGGGCTGCACCACTGAAACCTTTTCATATAATGATATTGCAAATACCAGTAACGATAGTGTCATTGCGGGCTGTAGGAAATCGCTTTAGGGACTGCGTGTGGCCCGTGGGTGCTGTGTTTGAAACCATGGTCTAGTAGTTCAGCAAAACAAACAAGGAGTCTTGTGGCACTTTTAAAGACTCTATTCTGTAAATCCCCTATCTTCGAGCATTTGAAGTGGGATTTCCTCTCACAGAAGTTTATGCCATTAATGCATTTGTTAGTCTTTAAAAGTGCCAGAGGACTTATTTGTTTTGATTTTCCTGTTTCCTTTGATTTTAATAATTTGCCTTCTTGCCTGCTCTTGTTCACCTGTCAAAATTATTTGGGAACCTACCAACTAAGACCTAGTGCTGGAAGTGGTGGTTATGTGAACCACTATTTTGTATCAATGTCCTTACTGGTTTTGTATGAGATCCTGTGTGCAGTAATTTATAGTTGATGGTTCAGATAAAGGCCCCCGACTCTGAAAACTTCTGGCTCTTTAGGCTACTACTTACTGTTTTCTTGGCAACAATAAGAACTATTACAGATTTGTGCTTGGCTTCATTTTTAACGCAATCAATGAAATAAGTGTATGCTCTTTCTCCTGCTCACAATGCAGTAGCTAACCTCTCATCATTGAGGATGATCTCTGAAGTGGGAAGTTTGTTTCCAGTGAGATAAGTTAGTTGGGAGATTTTTCACACTGTTCAACATTCAGTAAAATTGCTCAGATTTGGGTTGACAGTAGAGTCCCTTTCTTCCTAACTGGATTGTGCTACACACTCTGGCAACTGCAGATGTATTTTTAAATTTCTGCCCTGCATCTAGATTCCTTGTTGGTGTGCACTAGAGGACATACTGGTAGATGGTCAGAATTTGTGGTGCTTTGATTTGCATGTATGTGACGCGTACATATGACCTTCAGAACATGCCTTCTTCTTGTATTTAAGCCTCCTTTTGAGCCATGTTTCTTCAAGACCTTTTTTTTGGCTCCTTCCATAATGGTATGCAGATTTGTCTGGAAGTTAACTATATTGTGGTGACATTCTGAATATGCCAGGTATTTTCTAAACAGAGGCAAGATGTTCCAGTGTGAACAGACAAAGATAAGGGATGCTGAAAAGAATACAGCAGGCTAGCAAAATTATCAAAGCAACGTTGACTGATGACAAATTAAACGTGTTACATTCTCCCTGCATCGCCACTCATCTTCCTTCTGATCCCCAACAATACAGTTTCAATTCCATCTTATAGCACTCCTTCCTACTACTAGATCCTTTGCCTCTCATACATGAGTATGATCGTTGGATAAGGGAAGTAAACAAATAGAAACTGGTCTACACTTGGTCAACCTAGCTATGTTGCTCAAAGGTGTGAAAAATTCACACCCCGGACTGATGTAGCTAAACTGATTTAAGTCCCAGTGTAGAGACTGCTGTGGCAATGTACAAATTCATCTATCCACCTAGCTGCTGCATCCCAGAGAGAAGGATTAACTACAGTGGTGGAATGCCGCTCTCTATGCTGCAGCAATGCATCTGTGGCGTTTCTGGGATTGACACCCCCTTAGCTAGCTTCTTCTTGGCATAAGGTAGAAGAAGTGGATCTCAAGGAGTGATTTAAATGAAAAGAGGTAAGTGGCTGTGTGGGCTGGCTCAAAAAGAAAGCAACAAGGAAGCCATGGTGGAGAAGTTTGTGGGAGAAGAGCACAAATGGGGTATAGAAGTTTCCACAATAATATGGTAGAATACAAATATTTACCCAGTGAAATCTGCTGAGAGCTTTCCAAGCACAGCTTTTTTCTTAACATTAAACAGTTGTCCTTTGTGGGTTATTTTGCTATTTACATGCTCATAGAAGGAATTCTCTCTCTCCAGGATATTTTGGAAGGATGCAGGTCGTCTCCCAAGTTGTCTTCCTACTGTGGCTGGGTGCTGGACCGAGTGATCTCCCAACCTCTGCAGGAAACCCTTCCCTCCCGAAGTTCAACACCCAATGAATCCATTCCCCCTACAGATGACCAGCTGCCATCTCTTGTAAAGACCACGTCTCTTGCCAGCCAGCTGCGCTCCTCACCGCTTTCATCTTCAGCACCCAGTGAAGCAAAGGTAGCTGGTTGAGTACAGTCCATATATAAGTAGATAGAAAGAGAGCATGATGGCAGTTAGCCTTAATCTTCCTGATCAGGATTGAATGGTCTACTAGTGCTAAAGTGTTAATCTGGTCTGTCATTGAGTATATGTAGGATCTTGGTAGGTGGGCTGGGAAATAGTGAGTTGGAAAGATGAGTGACATCTTGCTTCAATAATATCTCCTATGGGGCCAGGTGCAAATACCATTTGGCAGTGTAAAACATTAGGTAGACAATAGTAGCTCTCCAGGCAGTCATTTTTGAGACCTAGTAGTATGGAGTAAAATTTAGGCTTTTCATGATAATACATGGGTACTGCTTGGGTTTTCTCCTTCTTGCTCTCCAAAATCTTTGCAAATAGCTTGCAACTGCTAGGCCCCTGTCACAGGGTAAGGCATGGAGGAGATGGGACAATTAGCAGCTAAATTGTGGAGACTTGGTGTAGAATGGGGTGGCCAAAAGGAGAACATTTATGTTGGTTTTCTTATAGAGCAAAGTACTTGATTACTTAACAGTTACATGAGTTAGTTGTGAGAATTTTTTCATCCTCCTGGCCTCTGGCTGAATTATGAAAGAGCTTGCTAAGGAAGCCATCTTAAGCAGTGAACAAGGATTTGAGCTTCTGATCAAGTTCTACCATGATTTGAAAACTGCTTTGTGATTGAAAGCAACGTAAGTGTAAAAGACTATTTCTCTGGGTACAGGAGGGGGTCTAGGTGGGGTTCCCACAGCCCAGTATTGAGGCCTATTTGATAGTTAAATATTTATTACTCAGGAAAGGATGATAGATTTGCAAACCCTTAATCAGCACAGCAGTGTGATTTACATCTTCTTATGCATTTCTGACTTGATACTTGGGTATCTAAGATATCACCTGCCACTTAACACAGATATCTGCAAAATAATTCTCATCCAGAAATGAATTCGAGTTTTGCATGGATTTTGCAAGATGCTAGTTAATTTAGAATTGTAGGGGTAAGGGTGTGGGGCAAACAAAGGGCAGATCTTAACTGTCAACAGTTCACTGTTTTGTATTTAATGGATGGCAGGAATTGCTAAAAGCATGCTCATTGGCATATGAAAAACAATGTGTCTGTATAAATCACTCAGATACTTGTGCCTTGAATATTGCATTCAGTTTTGGCCTTCTTGTTTCAAACAGAATACTGACTTTCTCAAGTACTGCAATGAGGAAGGGAAAAAGTTTGGGAGGGGTTAGGTAAGGCAAGATTAAACCTGTGCTATTTAGTTTCCTTGATGACTGTGTATAGAAAGTGAAGAGTTTGAGGATTCATCAGTCACATACTTGAATTCTAGAATACACTTAATGACCTCAATACAGTTCTCTGTTCCACCACAGACTTCCTATTTGAGCTTGGGCGAGTCACTTAATCTCTGTCCCTCAGTCCTTGATCTGCAGAATGATGATAAAAGTATTTTCCTACCTCGCAGAGTTGTTTAAAGAGAGTCAGGAGCTCAGATACTGTGGTGGTGGGAGCTGTACAAGAATCTTATGTAGGCAGTAGTCTGTTTTGACTCCTTTGTCTCACGGTGCTTGCATCTTCCCTGGTTTCCTACATGATTACTGATGTTCCAGTGACTGGTTTGCTCTGTCATACTGTGCATACAGGGCAATGAAGATCTTAGACTGCTGGAGACAGATCATGAAGTCGATCTTACAGTTCTACCATCTAAAGCGACAGAGGTGGAAGGCTGCATATGGATGTTTGAGGAGGTCCACAAGTTGAGAGGAAAGGTAACAAGGCATGTTGAATCACTGGAATACTATATAGCTAAATATAACTAAAACTAGTGGGACAGGCAGATGTTCCCTGAATTAAAACAAGATTGTGTTCATCTTGACCAGGTTCATGCTGCTTCACTTTCATCACCTTGTATGCAGATCCCAGTGATGTCTGTAGCACAGTTCTTATCTCTGTCCAAGTCTCTGATGTGGCTGCTTATGTGAAATCTGGCCCTCCAGAGCCTGTTCCCTTCATGAGGTGTGAAGAGGGCTGTGTTCCAAATGCATAGTGTACGTAAATAGCTCTTTTCTCTGTGCAATCTTCAGGAGGGGCTCAGACAGCGGCAGGAACAGCAAGAGCAAATGGTGAGGGCAGTTTCTGATATTGCAAGGGAGCAGCTGAAGCGCTTTGATGAACTGAAGGAGCTAAAACAGCATCAGGAATACCAGGACCTGCAGGAGGTGCTGGAAAAGAGGTAAGGGTAGTTCTACTATGTGACCTCTGAGAAATGCAGCAACTAACTTATGTTGTCAGAAACTGACTGCATTGAGATTTTGATTCTCAGATCTGTAACCCTAGTGAGGTTTGTGAATGAATTGGTACCCTGTAGATGTCTCAGGTGTTTGTGTAGTTTGCTGAATGTCGTACATCGAGACTATTCTTTTGTTATCATGTTCTCAAACAAATGTGCAGATGGCTTTTACAAGTAAAGAAAACTTAATGGTAGCATAGTTTAGGTTTAGAATTGAAGTACATAGCTGTTGCTGTTTGAAGAGCTGCAGCCACAGTTGCCACTTTGAGGCTGCTCATTCAATCACCGCCACCAAAAGCGACTGGCTGCATTTTGCATTGGCAGGCATTGCTTTCTTCTGATGGTACTGTAATTTCAGCCACCCCCAAAGATGTCTACCAGCTGAGGGAACCTTGACAGAGGGGGGAGCCTTGGCAGTGGCAGACTGTATAAAAGGGGGGCATCCCTGTGTCATGCAGGCTTGGGAGCCCTCCAAACCCCTTTTGGAACACTGAAGGGGTTGAGAACCTCTGGGTTAGACAAACACCTGTCATGGATGCTTTAGGTTAGTCCTGCCTCAGTGCAAGATGGCCTATTGATATCTCTTCAAGCCCTGCATTTAAATAAATATAATTCTGTTTTTTTTAAATATCTGAATTTATTTAGTTATCCATCCTGAATGTAACTCAAGATTCCTGAATCTCACTGTTTCTCTATTAGCAAATAGCTGCAAAATACGCTGTCAAAATGTCTCACCCCCCACTCCCCAATGCCAGTTCACGCAGCAACAGTAGGTGGTTATCCGCTATCAGTTACTGTGTTAGAGCAAGTGGCGGAGATCACAGCAGTGGAGCTAAAGGTTCCAATCCTGCTAATGACCCATATGGGTGTTGATATGCCACAGGATGACACTTGATTTTTTCACTTTGCTCTTTTCTAAAACCTAGGAAATTACACACACATACACACTCTCTCTCTCGAAGTAGAGCACTCAGAAACAGGGGTTAAAGTAAGCCAGAGTGCCCTGGGATAGCATTCCAGGGTCCACCATTTTTAGGGGCCAGTGTTCTGGGGGCCCTAAAAGTAGAAGAATGCGCTGGAATGTAGCATTCTGGTGTGTTCCCCCCAGGGCCGGCTCGAGGTGCTGCAGGCAGGAGCAAGCCTGGCCACCCCTCCCCAATTTTCCTGGAGTCTGCGGCAGCCCTGCCCCATTTGCCAGCCCCAGGCAGCATGTGTGGCCTGGACTAAGTCTTTCATCCATGCTCCCTCTTGCCAGCTGGCCGGCACTGCAGCAGCAGCTTCCTCCCTGCCCCCTCCCTGCAGGGGGGATAGGGTGGGGAAAAAGGGTTGGGATGAGGGGGTTAGAGGGCTGTAGGGGCATGGAGTGAAGACGGGGGAGGGGGGAATGGGCTATTAGGAGGGCTGGAGTGGGGACCTGGGGGGAGGGAGCTTAAGGAATGGGGGCTGAGGAGGATATGGGGTAAGAGGGGTCTCATGGGGATAGGCATGGGGGGGGGGACAGTAGCTGGGGTGGTTAAAGTGGGCGTGGACATGCACGAAAGGGGCCTGGAAATCTAGGGTGGTTCTGGGGACTGCCAAATTATACTTTAACTGCTGCTCAGAAGTTAAAATTGCCAAAATATCTTAATTTGGGCCCCTTGTGCATAACCATTATGATAGTCTTTAATTACATAATAACATAGTATTTTTTTTCTGTGGGACCCTGTGGGAACTAAATATGAACTTCTGCAGCCATCTTTGAGTTGTTACAAAATATCTGTTTAGCAGTGCATAGCAGTACTTCAAGACAGGAAGTGAATACTGTTGTATTTAATTGATATTTCGAGAGTGGACAGTGTAGTTCACCTTTTGAAATTTTATCAGGACTCTGGGGTGACGCATCTTCTGTAATTTGTGCTTGAAAATCTAATGCGCAGCTTATTTGTGTTTACTGTCCCACTGAGGTTTATCTTTCACAGTGGTTTTCTGGCTGCTCCAGCTTCCAGTGGGTGGGATAGAGGGGGACAGATTTTGATGGAGATCTCTTTTAAGTCAATTTAAAAATAGCTTCTATATTGTGTCCATAGACTGATTGTACTTCATCTTGAGCATGTCTTTTTGGGGGAGCTTGGGGAGGAGGGATGATGTGAATCCGTCAAAGCCGTTCCAAGGATAGAATGGTCGTTCATTGTCTTCTGCTTGTATTTCAGCTCCAAGGAAGCTCAGGGTCAGCAGGAGAAGTTGAAAGAGGAACACCGACACAGAGCAAAGGTCAGAACTTTGGAAAGGTAGTGCTATCTCAAGAAAGGCTCGTTGGTCTATGTTGGGAAACTGCTTCAGTCTTGCCTAGCATAAAACGTACGCAGAGTTAAAATGTACTTTCCAGAGCTGCCCCACATACCTGCTACATCCCCATGGGAATACAGATATTCCAGTAAAATGTTCATCATTAAGGACATCCTGCTGCACCACAGGAATAGAAGCAGTTACATTTCACTCATGGCTGAATCATAGTCCTATTGAAATTAAAGATAGTTTTGCAGCTGTCCTCAGTTGAACCAAGGCTTTTAGCCATTCTTGCATAACTATCCAAGATGATTTCTTTAACCATTGAGGGATTATAACCCAATTTGTCAGGATGTTTTTCTGCTTTCATTTTTGTTCTGTGGCATTAAACCATTTAGCTCAACACATGAACTGAATAGTGTACTATTCTTGTGTGTCCAGATAAGAGCTGCTGGGAAACTTTTCACTGAAACACTTTTTGTTGGAAAATTACTATTTGTCAGAACTGCAATTCTCTAGGAAAGTTCAGTGAAACTTTTGTTGGAAAGACTTCTCAGGTTTAGGTTGTAGAGTGGCAGAGGGAAAGTCTGACAGACGGACTTTCTAGCCCAGTGGTAGGGTACTCATGTTGGAGACCCGGATTAAAGTCCCTCTGTTGCCATAAAGCTGTGTCTGTATAATTTATCTTCACATTGTCACTGCCTCCTCTCTCCAGATTTTAAACCTGAAACTTCGTGAAGCGGAACAGCAGAGGCAGCGCCAGGAGGAGTTGGAGCGGCTGCGCAAGGAAGAAGGTCAGGAAAGGTTGCGCCGCCTCTATTCCATCCAGGAAGAGGTGCTGCAGCTTAACCAGCAAATTGATCCTAACTACAAACATAAAGACTTGCTGAAGATAGATCTCTCAGCATTCAGCAACCGTGGCAACCAGATCTGCAGCCTAGTGTCGGGGCTCATTCGCACCACCAGTGAGGTAATGAGATACTAGATATCCTTTTAAGTTAGCTTCTCATTCCTTGAAAGGAGACACTTGGCAACTCAATATGTCAGCAAGCCAAGAGGCACTTTAAGATGCTGTGTTGCCACAAAAGAGCTTTTAGATTCAGACCTCGTGCAGTGGTTCATCTCAAAAGAAAGAGAACCTTTTCTCAGTGTACTTTAGATGCTCCCTTGAAAATGGTTTTTATAGACTTACTGGAATTTTCATAGGAAAAGAGATACTTGATGTTAAAAATACTGTAAAACATTAATGCTAGATCTCATTTTTTGAGGCCATTCAAGAACTGGAGTGGGTGATCACACAATTGCTTGAGATTGTGTGATGTTTAGTAGGTTCCACGGGCTTTCCTACAGCACCTAGATTTTCTTACAGAACTACTTTTCTCTGTATCAAAGGTGGAAAACAGAGTAAACAAGTAACACACTGCTAAAATTTGGCATGGAGTGGGCTGGTTCTCAGATCCAGATAATCACAGCTTCAGCTTTAGCTGGCATATGAAATAGCTCTTATCCCCATAGGGTGAGGAGGAGATGGATGTTCAGACTATTGCAACTTGCTTCTCAGTCATAATCCTTTTTTGTTGTTATCTAACCCTCTCAATGGAACTGATGTACTGAGAGTCTTGTCTGGCCCCTTCACTACATTCTGTGTCTGTGCTGAGTGTGTCAAGATTTTTATTTTCTTTAGTTGTGCTAAGTAAGATGGTATTAAACTGACGCCACTAATTTAACTACCTTGCAGTTGATCCCTTTCTGTATCTAGAGCTTGACCGAAGAAGTGTAATTAGAATTCTTTAGCAATTGATGTACACAGTTGTAGGAGACAGAAATTCTGCTTTGTTTGTTGTCTACCAGAAAGACATGAACTTGTTTCTTTTAACTGGTATTGTGAATTAATCTGGTGTTTGGAAGAGGCAATTGGGGATCTCCAGTAGAATGGTGCTGCCATTGTATTACGTTCACAGCTTCTACACAAATTGTCTATGTGCTGTTCTGGGAGAGCCTGCCCTTATCTCATCTTTTTGTAGGAGCAACAAGCATTAACTTCAACTTGCCTTTTCCTTTTTTCTTGGTAGAGGGGTTTCCCTACTCAGGTTGATGTAGCTAACACTGAGCGAGCACTGCAAGAAATGCGAGGATTAATATCTAATATGCAGCAAGAAATTGCCGCGGCAGTGGAAGAGAAGAGGAAGCGGGACGAAGAAGAGGAGAGGGAGAGGCAGAAGGAGTTACAGAAACAAGAACAGCTGAAGGCCCAGGCTTCAGCCCCTGCACAACATCCAAAGGGAAAAGAGCAGAAAGAAGGTAGGTTCAGCTCCTGAGAGACCTACCTTATTTTTCTGGATTCCACTGGTTTGCCAGGCTGGACGCTGGATTGGAAACACATGGGTTGGAGGAGGACCATCCTCTGGTAGGCTTCAGGTCAGGCAGAGCTAATGTGGGTATGGGAGTGCTGGCAGAGAGCTTCATTGATACTGAAGCTGATGTTTTACAAACTGCTTATGCTAACTGAAGCAAACCCAGCCATTGCTGAACAATACACATCATGTTGGTTCAGGAAGGACAGACCATTCATAGCGTATGAGGGAACATGCGGGACAATCAGCATGCTACAGTAGCGGTTCTCAACCAGGAGTCCATTTCCTCTACCCACTTGCCTATGGCTCGAGCCCTAAAGGGCTAAAGCCCAGAGGAACAGTGCTCCCCACCCCTGGCCCTAGACTTTTTTAGTATGTTGGGATGGCCTCAGAAGAAACAAGGTTGGGAATCGCTGTGCATGGATTATTGAAGGGAGCAGTATGATTCCTTACCCTGCTACAGCATGTGTCCAGAAAGGTCTCTAGAATTGCTTACTTACTCTTTCACTGTAACTGAAGTTCAGAAGAATCCAGGCAAAAGAGCTGGTAGATGTCTGTATAATTTGCAAAGCCTTAGTCAGGTATAATTGACTCAGTAAATTTGGTTGCAAAGAAAAACAGCTGCTCAGAGCTTCTGGGTCATAACAGTTTTTGTAGGGCTTTAAGATATGTGGTGTCTTTGTTGTGGTAATAGTTTATTTTCATGTGACTTCTCTTGTCTGGTATTAGGACTCCAGGTTAAGGCAGAGGAGACCACAATGCAGTGGTACCAGCAATTGCAGGATGCCTCTGACCAGTGTGTTGCTTCCTTTAGTGGACTGACTGGATGCAAAGACAATCAGGTACAGCTTCTCTACAAATCCAAACTATTCACATTGTTAGGGAAATGCTTTCCCTCCTTCCCTGTCTCTGTATTTATCCCATCTAATGTTGTTCTTGAGTGGGCTGTAGAGCTGTCTTCAAAATAGTCATGATAACGTACTGAACGACATACAAAAACTACTCATCCACCCTTTAGCCAGATGATGATGGAAGAATAAATCCTTTATTCCCCTGTCAAAAAAAAAAAAATCTGTCGTGTGTGTGTGTGAGAGTATTTTGAATGTCTCTTGTAGACCAGATTTTTAGCCTGTATGTGTATTGTGATCTGATTTAAATCCAAAAAAGTGAATAACTTAAGAGTTGTGGCTGCCAAGTAGTCCTTAAACAGTAACTAATGCCACAAAAGACTATGGGGGGGGACGGGACCACATTCCTGTAAAGAACCTTGTTTCTGCATGTCTTTTTCTTCATCTTTTCTCACATTCTTGAAGAGAAAATGGTTTTGAGGTTTGGTTTTTTTTTTGTTTGTTTTTTTTTTAAATTCGACTTGTGCCTCACATAACATATGTAATCTGTAAATTTCTACACCAGTCAATTTCTGAAATGGATTCTAACTTCAGGTGTGGAAGGAGCCCTGACAAATTAAATTGCTGCAATGAAGCTTTTAGGTTTTAATGGAGCTGAAGCCTGGAGACAGTAGAATGTTCAGCAGCAGCTATTGTGCTTTCACAGGAATTTACTTTTTGCTAATATTAGTTATGGTTTTTAAAAACAGGACTTGACCAAACCTGGGTGCCAGGTTGCCATGGTGACCAAGGTTCACAGCCTGCCTACTAGTTATGCTGCAGAAATGCAGTGGAGGGAGTGCCTTCTCGCAACCAGAAATTGAACTGCTGATGCCTAGCTGGGAGCCAGTTTTATCGAGCCCTGTTCTTAAAATACTCCAGGAGAAGCTTTTGGGTGCCTTAGGAGTTGAGCACTTGACTAATTTCCAGTTAAAAACACTGTAGCATAGCAAAACCTAGACAATGTAGACTTGATCATGCCCTGCCAGTGCATCACATACCCTTGCTTTTTTTCTTGGAAAATCAGGTTTTTCATGCTCAGGCTTTACAAGATGCACTGGGCAGATTGGCAAATGCGGTCAAGTCCTGATTACACATCTTCAAGTTCAAAGAGGCACCATTAGGCATTAAAACTTTCTTGTGTCAGAGACTGGCATCTTGCTCTCTCAAAATAAGTTCTGCACCAATTAGTCTGAAGCTATGCCATGTTCATTTTATCCTCTGTTATGTGTGCCTGGGCCCAGTGCTGCAAGGAGCTAAATGCCTCCTTTGTGTTGGAGTGCTCTTCAATTCTGTTTGAAGTCAGTGGGTGTCACTGCTGAATGCATTCTTGTAGGATCGGGCTCTTCATGAGAGACATCCTCTTTGTGGTAATCTGCCTCTTTGGACTTGATCAGGTCACTTCTCCGATGTGATTTTTAACAGCTTTTTACAATTTTCTACAGGTTAAGAATATCAGAATGGATCTCCAGAAAGCAGCCACCATTCCTGTGAGCCAGATTTCTACTATAGCAGGTCAGGAAAATGCTGAGAACAATCTCTGCCAAGATGCTATCCTGTAAATATTTCAGAGGGACACCGAGGCTGTCCTGTATTTCTGCATTGCTATTACATTGAGAGCTCGTGTGCATGGAGTCCAGATACTTTCTGCCAGAACTTTAATCGCAGTTGGGTGCGGGGAGGGATGATATTGTACCCAATTGGAAGTAATTCACTTCTAGAGACCAGATTTAGAAATGTAAACAGCAAACCAGGGTCTAAGGACTCTTACTTCCTCCCTTCAGAATGGGGTGCTAGCTTTACTGAGGCTGATGTGGTTTAGTTGAGGCTTGCTTGTTTCAACTTCCTGATCTTTTGTCTCTCCATGAACTATTGGTATATTCACAGGTTCTCAGCTAAGAGAGATATTTGACAAAATCAATAACCTGCTGTCTGGAAAGTCAGTTCAGTCTGGAGGGCGAACTGTGTCTGTGACTCAACATCCACAGGGGCTGGATTTTGTTTATTACAAACTGGCAGAGAAATTTGTGGTGAGGACACCTTGTCTTTCTTAGGGTATTGAGGGTAGCCATGGCTTCTGGAGATGATCTGGAATGCTGACCTATCTCTTTAGCTACTGAAAACAAAACTCTTAAGAGTTTACCACCTCCCAGGCTATGCTTACACTGATTAGAAACAAGAAGGCGATAGGGCTCTTTGCACCCTCAACTTACTCCCTATGCATCTTTTTTTTTTATTACTACTGCACAGGCATGTGTAGGGCCAGTGGAATGTTGGGTGATATTTAGCATATTGTGTAGCACAAACCTATTCACATGCTCAAAATGCTATTCATTAACCTTGTAGCTTGGCAAAATTTGAAACAATTCGCTGAGACACTGAGAGATGCATCCACGGTCTAGGGACTGTGGCCACTGCTAAGTTGCCAGCAATTCCCACAGAGATGCTAGAGCTGTTCAACTAAAGCAGCCTTTTTTTAAAATGGGTCTTTTTTCTACTCTCCGTCATCAGATGGCTGAACAGTGTTCGCTGATGATTTAAATAATCAATTGCAGTTGCTTTTGTGCTGACAACAAATATGCAAAATTCTAGCTGAAATAGTAAAATCTGTTAAATTATAAGCATCTGAAAACAGCCCTTTAGAATGAAAACATTTGTGAAATCTTAATTATAGTCTTTTGTACGCACTGCCTATAATAACCTAATCATTTTCTTTATCCTGAGAAGAAAAGCTTATGAGCATTTGTCTGTCTTGGGCAGGAGTGTATAGATCATAATGTCCTCTCATATTGGGTAGCTGCATGCCAATCAGACATACAGAAGCACTGGGAGCCTTCAGTAAAGGAGCTCTGTAATCTAAAGATGACATTAAAGTGTTTGTCTTTGCTGAGCACTAACTTGAAAGGGCTGGGGTGTATCTTTAATGTTTTCAGAAACAAGGAGAGGAGGAAGTGGCTTCTCACCACGAGGCAGCTTTCCCAATTGCTGTGGTGGCCTCAGGAATCTGGGAATTACACCCCCGTGTGGGAGACCTCATTTTAGCTCATCTGCACAAAAAGTGCCCCTACTCTGTACCATTTTATCCTGCATTCAAGGAGGGGACTCCTATGGAAGAGTATCAAAGGTAACATCTCCATACAGAAGAGCTTTACTGGAGTTCTGTAAGGGCTGAGAGTGGTGGCTGGTGGAAACATTGAAGCAATAGATGTTTTTTTTTATATTTAACCTCCATTGTGCCACCTCCCCTGGATAACTTACTGATCAAGTTTGCAGTGTCCAGTACAGCATTCAAAGATAGAATGAAGGACCCTTATTCCTTTACAGTGATATTTGCCATTACTTGGAAATCTGAGATCAGGCCAGGCATGTCTAGAACCAGTGCCACTGGGTAGTTTTGCTATTAAGTGGATGCTGTGGCCACTAATATACTTCCACCTCCCAAAAAACAGTGATTCAACCTAGTATATGAAAGGGTTCTAGCAGCCTGAAAATGGACTCTTTGGGGCTACCCAAGCCTGAAATGGGCTATGTTGAATCAACTAGGTCATTATTGCATTTTTAAGAACAAAATGAGAATGGTACAGTCCTTTAAAAAAATATTTTGACATTATATATGGTGGAAGTAGATAAAACAGCAAAATGACAGCATCTAACTAAAGACACTTCTTCACTGATAGCAGCAAATTTGATCTTTCTGGTTTGATTAGTCAGTGGAAACCCATTCAATTGATTCAGAAGTCAACACATTAAAACCACCCTTTCAAGTGGTGTAGCACTGCATCGATGGGAACATGTTTCCTGTGGGCATAGTGCACGGAAGATGCCACCTAGAAAAGGAGTTACAAAGTCGATGGGCGTTACGCAGACTCCTCTGCATAGCTTTTGTAACTCCTGTTGACTGCCACTGAATTTCTGGGTAAGTGTAGACCAACGCTCAAAGTGCTCCTTCAGGTTACGTGGGTCTCTGTCCAGATGGTAAAAATAATACAAAGGGTCACTAGGTTTTAAACAGCAGTGTGTTTAAGACAGTGTTCAATAAGTACCCCTTGCATGAATTCTTGAATAGCTCTAGCATAGCCAGGTTCTTAACGTTTTGAAAATTATTGAGGAAGTCTGAGAATTGGAGTCACTTTGGGAAACCAGTGAAACTGGTTTGGTATGTTAATATTAAATGCCTTTTTTCTAATACACAGGATGCTTGGTTACCAAGTTAAGGATTCTAAAGTAGAGCAGCAAGATAATTTCCTTAAACGGATGTCTGGAATGATTCGTCTTTATGCTGCTATCATTCAACTACGGTGGCCTTATGGAAGCAAACAAGGGGTATGTAAATGGGACTTCAAAAATCTTATATTACAACATGGATTTTTGAAATAGGAACATTGTTGACCAAACTAATATAAAACACAGTTTAAAACTGATCCAGACTTAGTTTAAATCAGTCATTGTGAATTGAGACAAACTATAGTGCAAGGAATACTGTCTACTTGAATTGGAGTAATTTACAAAAGTTCCAGTTCATCAGTTTGGCCTGAAATTTTTCTAAAATTCCTTTAAAAATGAAAAAATGAGTTTGTCTCCATACCTGTTGATTTTTATAAGGGTTGTTCTATCAGAAAATAATTCAAATATGCATGGTCCCACAATAATTGTTTCTTGGGGAGGAATTTGAACTGGAGAAAAATCTTGATGTTTTTGGTGACAATGTTTTGTGAGATTATCAAACAGACTGTGAGTAAGTTTCTCGTTCTTTTAGGCTCATCCTCATGGGCTGGGCCATGGATGGCGCTGGCTGGCTCAGATTTTGAACATGGAGCCTCTCTCTGATGTGACAGCTACGCTTCTGTTTGATTTCTTAGAGGTAAGTGATGCGACTGGGCATGAGCAAAAGGTTGGATGATTAGCTAGGCTAAAAGTCTGGCCCTAGATCCTCTCATCATTAAGGCAATATAAAGACACGGTGGTGACATTGCACTATAATTCTTAGCCCCAAGATACAGGGACTGGACTAGGTGACCTCTCAATGTCTCTTCCAGGCCTGTGATTCTGTGATTTGCTGTATATTTGCATGTGAAGAGGTTGCTGACTGTAGCTATGATAGTTTTTATAAATTGCCCAAGTGTCATCCCCTCCCCGCATTCACGAAAGAGGAGTATGTATATTCCTAGAGACGCTTGCTAGATATAGTCCTGTAACTCCCTCAGTGATACGATTTCACTTTTAGCCATTTAAAAAGATGGATTCCCATTGTGCTGTGTTTGGCTTTACATGTGGTCCCATGGCAACTGACACAATTTGAATTAAGCTATCAATATTTTTAATTTTGTTCTTCATTTACTTAGAATTTACAAAGTAATTAGTCCTGGCACTGGCTGGTACAATACTGTGAAGAGCGTTATGCCATATGGGCATCCTAACTAGATTGCTTCATAGAACAGGTGGGCTTTTACAACAAGAAAGGGAGAGAACTTGATGTGCCTTAATTGGGAGACTGATCTTAGGATATGAAGCTACATAAATAAGGCACCAAACTGGCAAAGACTAGTGAAGAGCAAAGGCCAGGAAAGATGAATGGATGGTGCACAGTAGCAGGATAAATTCTGTAGACGATGACTGGTATTGCTAAGGGCAAAAGGCTGTCGTGCTTTGGAAATGGAGAGGAGAACTTAATGCAGAAGAAAACGGAAGCCACCATAGAGATGCAAGATATTGACAGCCATGAGATTAGTCAGTGTGGCAGAAAAAGATGGTCTTGGTAGTTCTATTTTGGACTCCACGGGAAGAGCTGAGAAGAAGCTGTTCTAATAGTCAAAATGGGACATGATCAGACTATGATCTAGCAAAATGGGCAAGGAATTATTTTTGGGAGAAGTTGTTGAGAAGGAAGGAGATGTCAAAGATGGTACCATGGCTACGCATAGGTGAATGATGGGGAAACATGATGGTGTTGATAATGATATTGGGGTGGGAAAGAGAATATGTTGAGCTTCCTTGACTAGGGATATATGGCATTAAAATACAGGAATATGAACAAATACAGTAGAAAACAAAACTGCAAATTGGGATAAATCCCTGCAGAAATGGTGTCACTGGTGATGGGCACATCAGTCCCTGGCACTTGTAAAACTTGATGTTTCTTTTTTGGGTTCTAATGGATTTGGAGATTTCACTTGCTTTGGGGTAGAAGGAATTTCTGGTATGTAATCCAAGATGCAGATGGTCAGCAATGTGCAAACTATACTGCCTGAGTTCTTGAAGAGCCTGTATTATACATATTTGTAAGAGTCCTCTCTCAATTGTAAGGTCCAGTTCTGGAAGCTGATTTCTGTTATCCTTATGCTTTTATGTATCAGGTGTGTGGCAATGCTCTCATGAAGCAGTATCAGGTCCAGTTCTGGAAGCTGCTGCTACTTATCAGAGAAGACTATTTTCACAGGTATGACTTAAAAGCTTTATAGAAAGAAATGTCTGTCCCCGTTCTCCTCCCTTGCCCCCAAAAGATTAGGAATGTTTCCTCTTAGATCTATGTTCCTGACAATTCTTCCACCTTCCTTCACTCCAGCTTTGTTGTGACCTCTCACCCATCTAAATAATACACAACTTTTTTTGTTTTGTTTTGTGTTTTGGAGCTCACTTTTGTTTATCTCCTTGCAGGATTGAAGCAATCACCCTCTCTGGACAGATGGGCTCTTTAATGAGACTTAAGCAATTCTTGGAGGTAAAGCACCCTCTTTAAATTCTTGAAAGTCCCCCTGCCCCCAAAATGTATTGTTCAGTCAACAAATCCCATGCTGCCTTCTGATTCCCCAAAAGTCCATGATTATGACTTTTTGGTGCATTCTCTGTTCTTATGTGGCTTCTTTGTTATTGATTCTATTTAGCTTTCTTGAAGATTATGACTCAAAAACATCTTCCTTCTGAATTGTCCCATTCCTCATGCCTGCCCCCCAAGGAAAAAGTTGCAAAGGATGTGATGTGACTTTTTTTTTTCCCCCCAATGGAAATTCTTTCAGTTATATATAATGTTCTTTGGGATTACAGCTATTTCAGTGAGCTAAGATCTACACATTCAGACCCTGTGGCTCCATTAAGTCACTGAATTACATAGCAACTAATTTTCCTCAGGTGCATGCATGTTCACATAGTGTCTTCTGTAGAGATACTATACGAGCAAATAAATATAATATCTCGTAATCTGTGTCAGAGTAGACTTCTGAGCTACAGTTTACACAACTTCATCTTGCTTTGTATGCATCAGAGGCGTCCTTTAGAAGAAGTAGTTTGCAAAGGTGTAAAATAAAGTTTATTTTGAAAGTGCCTTGCAAATATTGACTAGTTTTAATAAGTACAAACCTAAGACACACACATTTGTGACTTTCTTTTTTAAAAAACAAAGGTTTAAAAAACAAAGCAAATTGCAAGTTAATATTTTGAAATGGATACAGCAAGAGTTTCCTCAGACAAAACTGTCGTGAAAATAATTCTTAACTTGGCGGTGGATTCATTGCTAGATTCTTGGCTACTTCTATGTCCGCGTTCATTCAAAAATATTTTTTTGAACTTGAAATGTTATTTACTTAATTTAAATTAATAAATAAATAAATCAAGTGGCACATTACCAGTAAGAAAAAACAGAACATGTAAACTATATGTGGAATATTTTGTTACAGGCTGTACCAAATGGATCGAAGGTCATGAAAATTTTTGAGCTGTTAATTGTTTAATAAGTAAAGCTTGAATTTAGGTCCTCGCTGAGTGTTTTCATTCCCTGGTCAAATTAAGGTAGCCAAAACTGGTCAAAGATTTGTTTCTGTTATTTTGCTTTTATAGCAGGCTTTTTCAGTTGGAAGAGTTTCCTGTATAACATGAGTCCATTGTTTCCCTGTTGTGTGCAGATATTTCATTAATACAGCTGATCTCTTCCTATTATTTGGAATTTCTTGTGTTGGTTCTAAAACGACTGTTCTTTTGTTTTTCCTAGAAATGTTTGCAGCGGAAGGAGATTCCTTTACCAAAGGGTTTTCTGCATTCTTCCTTCTGGAGGTCATAAGTCAGTTCCTTCCTATTTTTATCTTCACAGGAGATCAGAGAATCTTCTGACTTGGTTTCTTGTTACATTCAGGGACAGAATACACAGAAATGCAAATCGTAATTTATATTTATATAGATTCTGTGAATATTTTCAACTGAATCATTTTTATGTATCTTTGATGTTTTATGTTGAACAGAAATTGGTGATTCAGTAACTTCATCTAATTTATTTATGCAAATTATTTTAGGACATTGTTTGCATTTGATTAGCTTTACAAACTATTGTGCAGTGTACTGTGGAATCTGAGAGGCTCTTTACATTTTGAACAGATAGAGTGACTGTCACATACATAAATTCTTCTGAATGTTCCATTAGATACCAGAGTTTATCTACACTAAGCAATGGCTCTCTGGTGAGAATTTTGGTCTGAATTGATTAGTCTGTCACAGCTTTTACATAAAACTGTGCGAACAGAAATACCTCAGTATCTTAGTCATATTAAGGTCTAAATCTAGGAAGTCCTTCTGTAAAACTTGATTTGTATTTCATGCGTCCAGGTATTTTAACTAGTTTAGTGTTTAATTGTTACCAGGAATGGAGCTCATGGGAATATTTCATTTTGTATCCGTCTGCCTAAAAGTCCAAGGAAGAAATAGAGATCATTGTATAAACACGGCTCATTTGACTTCTGTCAAATGTCACTTTGTCCTTAGAGACAGCATTGATATTTTCATCTTTCCTGAGGAAGGCCTTACATCTGTTATTTCCTTTTAACTTAGAAATTCTGGGTTTTTTTCTTAATGACACAGCATTCCTGATTTATAAGACTTAGACTTGATTTTACAGCTGCATAGGCAATATGATGGCTGATGAAGAGTAGCTCACTGTTTTGCTTCCTTTTTTAAAAAAGGCTTTGCATGTGTGTAATAATGTTTCATGACACTGGAAGAAACTGTCAGTGATCCACAATATGAATCAGTTTGGCATTAAGAAAAGGTGGAAGGGCATATATTGGCTTTGTGTTTTCTTCTGTATTGATATTAAGCTATCACATGAAGAAAATGTAAGACATGGTTCCTTTGGCTCATTTAAAGATGAACCAAACTATGGTATAGATTTGCGTAGAAAAAGGCCTTTGTAACTTGGGCAGGCATGGATTGTATCAGTTTTACTGAAATTTGTGTATGAAGTACTATAATAGTTTTATACGAAGATAGTGCAATGGTGAATTATTCTAAGAATGGTTCATTCTAGAATCTTATTTGAAAAAAATATTAAATTTAAGAATTCTTTTAACCTAACATTGCTACAGTTTACTTCTTTCTGTGGGCACTTGTGGTGGTACCCAAGTAAGTTTCTGTGAGTTCCTAATGGACAACTGCACCAATTCATTGCAATGGTAGGCCAAATTGAGAGGTGATTTTTGACTGTTAGTGATGTGCGCTCCTCCTAAAAGGCCATTGAAGAGGTGGCAATTATGTTAGTTAATATTCTTCCATTTCTAGTGGACAGGTGACTATATTGCAACTGGATAGCTAACTGACAGTCTTTGCAGAAATAGGAAGATTTAATATGAAAATTTAAAGTAATTTTTCTTCGCCAAATGGTGACTTATTCACAAATAGGATGGGTCAATATGGAGAGACACTCTCATTGCACCTCGTGCAGAACTTTAGTCCTTATTCCAGAATCTTCCTCCAACTTCCCTCACTATCCTAGCTCATGTGCTTCAGCTGCAACTTGTAGGGCCCCAGTCTAGTGCTGAGGGGATAACTCTGTTTCCATATCAATTCAGTCTTTGACCTCTTTGCTGAGATTTGACATGCTTATAGTGAGAGCTGACAGCTGAAGTTATTTGGATACCTAATCACTGGGAATGGGGCTGGACACCACCAGACTCATTTTTCAAGGTTCATTTAATCGTTAGCCTACTTGCTGTTGATCTGGGTTCTGTTTGAAGTAATATTCTAAAAGTAAAGGTCATTAACTGTTACAGATTTCCCAGGACCTAGCCCATCCTGTCCTCTTTTTCTCCCTTTCCCTTTGTATATTTGATGAAAACTCTTTAATTACAAAATAATTCAGATAAGGGCAGTTCTAGCAAATAGCATTTTCCATTTTTGTTTCTTACTGGCAATTTTTTTGTAACTGGGACCTCGAAAAATGTTTAGAGTTTTTAGTGAAGAGCACATTTTTGAGACAAAGGAAATTAAATGAGAACAAGTAAAAACTCAATAACAAGATGATTGTGTGCATTTGGGAAATGACCGCTGAGGCAAAAAGTTTCACAAAACACTGCCACAAATACTCTTTGAAGCACCAGTCTGATAAAATCTTCCTGTAAATATCTGTGGTGAAGTCATCTACTGACCAAGCCTGTGTGACAGTGTTTAATAATATGTACAACTTAGGTTTCATATGTTAAACATTCCCAGGAAGTGAATGGAAAAACTGTCCTTGATACAAGGAGCAAAAAATGTTCTTAATTCTATATTTTTTTAAAAAAAGTCATTACTTGGAGTTAATACTGATGACTGTTCTAGAATATTTGAAGGAGATTGTGAGTTAGGTACTCAAGTCCTACCAGTGCCTTGTAAATTTCTCCCACTGTCCCTGTTTGTTTAACATAGCCAATTATGAACAAATGGAAATCTATAGTAATTACACCTTGAATGTCTAATATTTACTGCTGTGGCTGTTTTGGATAATGTTTATCTTTGATATGAAAAATATTGAATATTTTGGTTAAATGTTAGAGATTTTGTCTAAGTTCCAAGATGTGTGTGGATTGTGTTCTAAGATACTATCTAAAGCAGGAACCTATGTATATTTTACAGATGTGATAAATGTGCAGGTTTTTATAAGTATGATAAGAATGCTGAACTTCTGCCTTACATGTGAAAGACTTGTAATGGATTGCCCTGAGTCTTACATTTTGCAATAAATGAACTTTTTAATACTTCTAGTGTTAATGGAATTAGCATAACTAAAATATAATGTACAGTTATGGGCCACTCATGGAAAGGTGTCTGATGCTGTCTAACATTGAGTCAAGTCTCATTTTGTTACTTTTTGCATTTCTGGCCATTTGAACATTGGCCATCTACTTCTCCATGCAAAATGAAATGTATACAATCTCAACTGCAGTTAAAGGATTTTTGTTTTAAGTGTATATGCATCACATTTGTTTCAAACATTGTAAGTGGGAACATCTTAGACACAAACTGGTACAGTGAGGGCTGATCCAATTTTAATTGCTGTGACTCATGCAGCTTCCTTAAGCTATAATGGTTTCACTGCAGTCTTATAAGTTCTGAGGCACTCTCGGAGGAAGATCATTTTTTTTCTACTTAATTGACTTAATCTGCACAGGAGCTGAAAGACTGCATGTAGGTTTGTGCTTTTAATAAATAACAAAACCTCAGAACTCTGCTCCTGGAAAGAAAATTAATATAGTAACTGCCTCTCTAGGCCTTGAAAAATAAATAACAGGACCTGACACTACATAGCTTATACAGTATAATTACAACATCCAGTGTCTTTATTTAAAAGAAAAAGACTTTTTAGGTGTTAGACTGTGCACCAGCTTTGTTGTCTTAAAAACAAAACTCTTCATGTGCAAGCACTCATATCTTTTGAAAGATGGTCTTTTCAGTCTTCTTACTATGCAAAAGGGTTTGAGAAAGGAACTGCCTATTGCTCTAATAATGCAAACCTAAGGTGTCTGCTTTTAGTTGTAGTACAGAAACCTAAGCCTTGCTAAATGATGTTCCTTGTTAATTTACATAATATTTAAACATTTTGCTCATTTATGCAAATCTCTAATGAGTATTCCCTAGACAGGAATCTGAAATTGACTAGCAAGAAAAGAATTAAAAATCACTTCCCCCGTGGATAAGCGAAGACACTTCTCAGTGGTATGGTTTTTGTTTTTAGTCCCAAGGGTCTCCCTGTTAATAATCAAAATGTTCAGATTTTGCTGGGAATAAATGGCCTTTTACAAGTTACTTGAATTAAAGGGGATACAGTCAAGAGTGGGGTGAGATCGCTGTTACCGTGTGCCAGAGCAAACCGGGCTCTTGCCCTAGCGGCCAGGGCATCGCCCCGTGTGGACCAGACATCCCTAACCACTGCAGCCAGCCCAGGCCGGCCTCGCCCTCCTCCTTGCCTTTCGGCTCTTTCCGGAACCATTCGCATCTCTCCGTACTGCGGCAGGCGCTTCGGCTTCACTCGGCTATTTCCGCGCCCGGCCGCTGCATGACACCACCGCGGCGGGGTGGGGGCTCTCCCTGCGGATTTGCCCGAAGCCGTTCGGCTCGTTCCGCCGACTAGAGACCTGTCTGCGGCGGTGACGTCATATCCGGGCCGCCTCTATAAAAGCGGCAGCCGGCGGGCGGCGCCGGCTCGGACTGAGGAGCCGGGGCGGAGGCGCGGAGCTCGCCGGGCGGAGCCTTCACACACAGCGGTGAGCCGGGGCGCGGACGAGGCCTCGGCGGGCTGCACCGCTCAGGCGCCGGGGCGGGTGTGGAGCCGCGGGCTCGTTTCAGCAGGGTGGCGCGGGCGGGCGGGGGGTCGCAGGGTGGCAGTTGGCGAGCCCGGCGGCCGTTACCAGAGGGCGCGCGGCCGGTGGGGGGCCGCTGCGCGCGCCAGTGCGAGTGCGCGTGCGCGCCAGGCGGATCCGCCCTGTGCGGTTCCCAGCTGGAATTTCATTCAGTGCCTTGGAGAGGGGCAGCGCCTGCAGCCCTCCCTGCAGCACAGACAGTGTCTCCTCTCTGCTGGGGGAACGGGGGTGAGGCCAGGGGCTGATTTTTCCTGCTCCTTTCCCTTCCCAGCAATGGCTGCCCCGCCTCTTCCCCAGCCCCATCCTCTCTCCAAGGTCAGGAGATGCAGCCGAGGGAGGGAGAGAGTCTGGCTGCTTGGGAGGCGGCTGGAGAGCTCATCCCCCCTGAGTGAAAGTGTGCTTTTAAGCAGGCCTTGTTATAGGAAGGGGTTTTTAAATGATTGGCTGAAACACAGTGAAAAATCCTTCATGCGAACAGGCAGAGGCTGCGAACAGCCCTGAAAGGAATGCACTAAAATCCTAAAGGGGTGGGTTGAATGAGGCTCCTTTCAGATGTGTGGCTTGACAGATAGGGGAGGCTGTGAGTCTTTTGAGAAGATGAAGCAGGGTCTTGATCTGGCTTTCTCACCTTCTTTCTGCAGTTGCAGGTCATCTATCATATGGCTGATAAATCAAGGGGATGTCAACCGTGTTTCTGTTCCTTTATGAGTAGATAGCATCTCTCTAGGGTAAAGGGCCATTCACAGATATTTCACTGGTGTAGTCATTTTGTTAATAATTAAAATATGATTTTTCCTTGGTAATCCGTGTCTCCATGTGTATGCGGCAGTAATATTTCAGTGGCTTGCTGATTCTGTCAGGTTTCTTTAACATCATTTGTCAGTGAAAGATTGTGCTTTCCAGTCTTTCCATGTTAAAACATACGTAGCTATTGAGCAGTTTGGCACTCGGATTTAAATAGCTTCAGGAACACAGTTGTGTTGATGTGAAGAAATGGGATGGGGGGGGTGGAGGACAACACCATGGCCAATTATAATTATTTTGCATCTCTCACAAAAACGTGTCTTGAACCAGGACTCGTCCTTTAAGCTTTTCTGTCCACATCAAAGTGCCAGAAGATTCTCTTGCTTGCTTCCTGTGAAAGGCCTGGTTCAAGAATAAAATGTTTTTAAAGCCAAAAAAATTACTGGATAGCCTTGCACATTATGATGCAATTTAATAAATCAACTTTGCTGTGAAATTTGCATCTAGTTAACAGTGTATCTATAAAACGTATTCCAAAAGGAAAACGTCTGCAGTGCTGCGAAGAATTCATAAGAGTACTAATGGAACCACTGGACTGTGTAAATCATTGACCTAATCTAAAAGGTTATAGTGCTCACATTAGGTAATTTATTTCCATTTCTGTTGTAACAGAAGTCTTACATTTGGAGAGGTCAGACCAAAGTTCAAGAATAAAAAATAATAGATGGTGTGCTGCTGTGAACTCCATAGTTGGTGAAATTAACAAACATGGTTTATTTTTATTTTAAGTGTGGTATTGGCCTTCTCTTAGACTCTAGTCTAAGCCTTGTTTACCATCTTTCCCTACGCACAAGCAAGGTAATTGATGTCTGTTCCTTCAGACCCCGGGCGAAGGGGGCAGCACCTCTGGATGTTGCCATTCATTTTTGTGAGCTCTCAATTTTAAAACTCACTCTCATCACTTCATCAAAATAATTTTTTAATTTTGCATTACCTTATTTTACTTGTGTGGTAACTTTGTATGCTATTAAGCTATTCTGTATTTTTGGTTACAGTCAGACTTGTTTTTGGGTGAAATGCTTATTTGTCCACCAGTTTGGGGCATGTAATTTTAAGATGAGACTTTTCTTATCCTGATGGTTAGGAGTGTTGTGTGGTGTTCCTCCTTTCTCAATTATCCCTGTCCCTGAAGTAGGCACCAGAAAGATGGGTGGAGCAGATTGCAGATGTTGTTGAAGTAGACTGCCAAGTGCCCCACCCCAGGTGCTCATTGCTGATCATGGATCAAATAAAGCCGCAATCTGCATTCTTATTGCTGTAATTGATCTACCCCCAAACTATGATAATCCCCTGCTGGATAAGCATTTGCTTCAGAAAGCGTAAAGGCATGTAACTGCAGTTGTCCTTGTACAGGAATGTGGATCATCATGTACTCATAGCAAATGCAGACTACGAGATGTAGGAAACTGGACAGGTTAAAATTTGGTGTATAGACCATACTTAATAATCCACCTGCTCCTTGAACAGCCATTACCCCAACATGCTTTCCGTCACAGATTTTGTTTACTGCACATGTTTTACATGGGAAGTGTGCTGAAGTATTTTGGAGGAGATTTATATTTGCTTGTTAACAGTGTTTGTTTCTGAGGCTGTATTTTGAGTCATCATGCATGGTGAATTTATATAAGGCAGTGTAGTTTCCTCACTTGTTTCTTTAATTTTTAATGTAAATTTTTATGCATCTTAATTAAATTCTCAAAATTTACATTTGATTATTGGTATTGTTACCACCGCTTCATGTGGAAAAATGGGTTGCATGTAGCAGCTTACATGAAAGTCATTCCAAATTAGATGTGTTAAGGAAAGGAAGAGGAAATAGAAAGGTGTTACTGTGTTGGAATGTTTGTCAGAAGTTGCAGTTGTTTGACATGTGTTACTACATTTGTAGTTAGTGGTATGTTACCTTGATTTCCACCTCCCTTTTAGACTCTACGTTCCTCCATCATGTTGTCATCATTTCGTAAACTCAAAGTCCAGGTATTTTACAAAATGCATGTAGCTGAGTCACTGTTTCTTCATTTGCCTGCTTTTAATGCAGTGATGTCCTATTTGTGCCAAAAACACCCTGTTTGTGAACTGTGTGTGCGTATAGAACGTAAAAATAAAGCATGACAAATACAGAACTTGTTTTCTGTATTCTCTTGAGTGGAGATTGTGACTTCATTTTTTCCAGTTCTTTAATGCATGGTGTGTGATCATTGTTTTGTCCTGAACTTAGTTTTGTCTGATCTTCTGCTGTTGTTGGTTTATTTTTATAAAGTTATTTTGCTTTAAAGGATTATTGGCAGAGACACAGTCTTTGATTATTGTTGTGATGTATAGTAAACTGAATAATTGGCTTTGTTTCCTATTCTATCAATATAGAGACTGTTATCCTTGTATAATTACAGGGTTTTTGTTTTGTTTTTGTAAAATGGTGGTCAAATAAATAAGATTAATGCACAGAACTTGAGCTGAGTAATAAGAGCAACATGAAGTCTCTTATTATGGGGTACAATAAATTATATTTAAGTACAGTAAAAGCTGAGCATAACAAGATAACATTGGGAGAAGTTCAAAGTCACTTCTGGATTTTGATGCAATGCAGTCAAGGTAATTTCTTTCTTATGAGCTTCAGTGCAGAGTGGAGTCGCAGCTGGGCCCTGCACAGTTAGTTGCATTAAAGGTGTGTGATGATAGAGCTGTATCTAAAGAACTGTAATCAGTGGTGAAATTCATCTATTTTGTACATCTGCAAGCTAGAGTGGCAAACTTAAAAACAAAACCTTAAAGATTCTCTTGCATTCTTAAAAATGTTCAGCAGTCAGTACACAAACCTGAGTTCCTACTACAAAGACTGCCATGTCCAGTGGGCCACTCCTGCATAAAAGTTTAATTTTCACTACTTGGGTTGGGTTCCTTTTTACTCTAGCTTCTTGTGTCCTATAATGCGCTATTAGATTCTTTAGTTTTAAATTTTGCTGGCTTTGCTGCTAGTCCATACTAATATCATTTAATGCTGCATATAACTCTTAAAGAGACAAAGCAAGACATGTTCAATTTATTACTGTAACATTTAATGTATCCATTTTTGCTTAGGCATTGCAGGCGTTTCTAAGCATTTGGGTGGCTTTTTACTTGCGTGGGGTAGTATTAACGTACAGTAGGGTTTTGTAGCTGGAATTGCATCCTCAGCTTGAGTTCTTATAGTTTTGTGGATTTAAAAAGATCCTTTATAACAACAATAAATTAAATTAGTGGGTATTAATTTCCCACAAAAACAAAACAAACAAAAAAACCAATGAGTCACGTGGCACTTAAAGACTAATAGATTTATTTTTCACATGAGCTTTCGTGGGAGAAAAATTCCACTTTGTCAGATGCTTACAGAAGTTTTCCCATCTTCGAAGCATCTGACAAAGTAGGATTTTCTCCTATGAAAGCTCATGCAAAAAATAAATCTGTTAGTCTTCAAGTGCCACACGACTCCTTGGTGTTTTTGCTGGACTAGACTAACACAGCTATCCCTTTGGATGTTAATTTCCCTTCTTACTGGAGTGTAAATTTAAAAAAAATCTGTTATGGACTGATATGATATACTATGATGCCTTCTTCGTAGCTTTCACAACATAATATCAGTACACAGAATTTCCTCCAAAGCCCTAAGAGTCCCATCATGATCCTTCCCAGAAATTGTTCTCCCCTGTTAATCTTAGATAAGTTAATACCATAATTGGCATTATATATTGTGTTTAACTGTTGAAACTTTATGGATGTTTCAGGCATATAAACAATGGCTTATTGGTTCCCTATAATCTTCCGGAAAGCCCTGAATGGAACAAGTAAAAATAAGATGTCTGCAGGTTCAAGTTCTTTTCTTAGACTTGAAGAAGAGCTTCTCACCACAGAAGTGGGTCAAATAAATATTACCTCATCCACCTTGTCTCTCTCCATATTAAAAGTGACACGGGGAGCTATAAAAAGTGATACTATTTATTAAATAAAATCAAATATTGCACATAAGAATCAGCACTCCCCCCCCCCGAAAAACTTTAAAAACCTATAATGTAGTAGCTGTGAAAATTAATTTAAAATTCTTAAAATTTACATAATTACAACAAAAGCAACTGGAATTGCCAAGTTCTTTTGTCAGAATAAGAAAGCACTGGATGTGATAGCAATTGCTTACTTGCTTGCTTCCTGCTTGGAAGCATGCATAATAAACATATGAGAATTTATTTTAAGGAAGATTCACTATTTTATTGCATTCCGAAAGTATTGCTAACCATAATTTCTGGGTGCTTTAAAAAAAAGAAAAATAAAGTTCTGGTAGCCTTGCATAATCATAAAAATGGTTTTGTTTATACATAGAATTTCAGCACTTTAAAACTTGGCTATAACATTTGTTAGTTCTGAAACGTGATTTAGAAATGACAGTGCTGACAGACATTAATTCTGTTGTCCTACTAAAATTCCTCTTAAGCCACCAAGATACAACTGCTTTCTGCATTTGAATGATGTTGCTGACATTGCTGTTGCATTGTAGTATCTATAAATATCCACAGTTGCACATTCCCATTCAAATGCTTAGCATGCATCTTAAATAAATAAATAAATAAAGATTGAAGATTAAACCTAGGCATACAGTATGTTTGAAGGGTTTGAGAGTAATAAACCTTTTTGTTTTCAAAGTTTATTCCACTTATTGGCCATGGTAGTCTTTTTTTTTAAAAAACAGACTATGATTATAAAGTGAAAATTTAAGAATGAATCCGAGACAAAGTAGTTAAATGATTAACTTGCAGATGTTTCATGGAGATGTCAACTGGTGTATAGGTTTTTGGTTTTTTTTAAAATAGTATGATGGTATTTAAGAATAAGGGGAAAATGCAGAAAAACTTTTTTTAAGGAAGGTGAGCTATTTTTCTGATGCTTTTAGCTATCTGGAAGACTGAGGTTTTCAGAAAGCAATAACCTGTTTTATTCAGACAACCTTCCTGAACAGTCTGGAACTTTCTGTCTAATGGCCGACCTTATCATCCCAGTGCAGATTGCGATGGGAGGGGCTGGTCTCTGCAGTACACCAGGCAGCTATCACAGTAATGTGTGGAATGTGATGTCTCTAAGTACAGAGCCCAAGAATGAAGTCAGTCATCTGAGAACCTCTAAATTACTACAGAGTTTATGGAATTTTTTTGAAACAACCTTGAGCTGCTTTGATATCTCTTCTTGTTTGTACCCTGGTAGCCCTTTAGAGGAAGGGACAGAGACACATTTTAATTGCACAGAAGGTTTAGAAGAAGGTTAGTATGTTGCTCTTCAGCTCCAGACAGGGTTACTTTAAATTTTGAGATGAAAAATACTTAGTGCAGACTGCAGCTTTGGTGACTTCTGGGCACAGAGCTCCCCAGTGACTGCTGATAACATTTTGGCAGAACAGACGTGCTGACATAAGCTAAATTGCTGCAGGAAAAAACAGTCCATTATGGCTCGACCAAAGCGCTTCTTTTTAAAATTGACTTGGTCTGCTTACTGTAGTTACAAAGAGCCTTTTATCTGGCAAATTCCAATAAAAAGACCAGCTCATTTGTATTTTGAGACATGCGGACTAGTTGAGTTTTAGAAAATATTTTTCTGATTTAAAATAGATATTAGCTATTTCAAATGACGTGTAAATGATTAAAGGCATTTATAGTACATAAATGTAGGTTTATAACCACAGAGTATAGAACTGGAGCCTGATGAAGAAACAGGACTTAATTTTTCCTAGTAATATAAATAATCAGGATAGGCAGCAATGAGATAAGATTTAGTTGATCAGGTGCAAATAAGGATTAAATCACTCATCAGCCCACTCTCCCCCCAAGTAGTTTTTAAACAATTGTTTGAATCATAATTAGAAGCAGGCAGGAGAGGAGAAGTGCGTTTTTAGTAATGCATAGTTTATGTTCTCAACTTGTTGTCATTGCTTGACAGGCTAAGCTTGAACAGGTAGAAAGAACAACTAGTTTGTCAGAAAAATTAACCTGTAGGTGAGCTGAGATCCCATTTGAAGCTGATGGTTGCGTGAAATTCAGATTAGCAAATCTGATAGTCATTGCTAATCCTATTTAATCAGAGTGAAGTTTGAGTTTACCTGCACAGTACGGTCCTAGCTCTCTCAGAGAGTAATGGGCGAAACACCTTTTTTTATTACGTAGAAAATGAAAGCATAGCAGAATCTTCTTCCCACACATCAACTGACGCAATGCAGCTGGGCCGCAGAGTTCAGCTGTGAAATGACTGTTTTACAGCAGGGTGTGACTGACTGACTGAGCTGTGGAATATGTGAATTCGCCCCCGTTTGTTCCTTGCTGTCAGATGGTCCTCTTCCAAGTGCCTGGAATCTGTAGTAGTAGTAATATGGCTGTAAACTACGTTTTTCCCACTTCTGGAATTTTACATGGAATCCTCCACAGATGCATTTCTGATGTAGACCTGCAGTTTGGGAGAGACTAAACAGCGTTTCCTTATTTAACAGCGTCCCCTAGAATAGTGGTTCTCAACCAGCGCTACAAGGAATCTTCTGGGAGTGCATTTAACTCATCTTAATATTTGCCTAGTTTTACGATAAACTACAGAAAAAGCACTATCAGAGTCAATACACACTGAAATGTCATACAATTACTTGTTAATACTGCTTTCTGTAGATTTTGAAATGTAAATACAGTTGCATATTCCAATTGATTTTATAACTACAGTAAAGAGCAATTTTGTAGTCACAGTGTGCTGTGATACTTCTGTATTTTTATGTAGAATTTTGTAAGCAAGTAGTTTAAGTGTGGTAAAACTTGGGCTATGCAAGACAAATCACTTCTGAACGGGGTACAGTAGTCAGGAAAGATTTGAGAACTGCAGTCAGAGATCAACTGTCTTTCCCTATATGTGATTTTTCCACTACTTTTTTTCATAAGCGTGATAGTCTTTGGATTATAGTTCAATCTTGATATGTGTAGGATTTACATGCATAGCAGTAAATGCAGCTGTGCATGTACATAACTGCACATTAAGGTAAGACTTTGCAAAACCTGCAAAATTAAATTTAAGTACAAAATATTTGTTGCAAATATCTCTGAGATGGTCACTATTAGCTAAATGTTTGTGTGGTAGAGCTTAATGCCACTGACTGTAATCAACAGAATTTTATTTTGGGTTTCATTTATCGTTCCAAATGGCCCGTCCAACCTGTGGCCTGGGGGCCGAACTCCAGCCTGCCAGGGGCTTTTATCCAGCCCACAGAGTGCTGCTGAAAGAGTCTGAGAGCTGGGGCTGGCTGGGGCCTTTGTCAGTTTCCAACCCTCTGCACAGCTGCAGGGAGACGTGGCCTGGCTGGAAAGCAGTTCAGGGGTTGGTTTCACTGAGCAGTGCTTGGGAGGGAGTGAGGAGAGCAGAGTTGGTGGGATCTTTGTCAGGAAATAGCTGAGTCCTGCCACCCAGCTGCTCTGTGCCCCCCCCACCTCACCCTTTTTTCCCTCCCCTTCTCTGTTGTGCCCCCTCACACAGGCACCCCTTGCCCCTTTGTCCTCTGTATCCAATGCAAGCAAAGCAATGCCAAATATCACATTAATCATTATTTTATTAAAGTTTATTAATAAGATCAATTTGTAGTCTGTCTATCAAAAATTTTCTCACTGGGCCCCCCAACAGAGAAATGAATTGCAGTGTGACCCGACACCCCTGGTCTATGCCATCAGAACTTCCAGTTGTTAGAAGGTCAAATGGCCTCTTTATGGCTAAATTTTGATGCCGCTACAAAGAATTGTAAGGGGGGCAAAATCTTTAATGGAAAGTGGCTGCAGGAATATAATATTTATTCCTTCACTGCCCGTAATAAAATTGATTTTTAGAATATGGGTTTTTTGGAGAAGGAGTGCAGTCAAGATACACACCTGAGAAAGAATCATTAATGATTAAACCTTATTATTTCTCTTCATCCCCAAAAGGTGATTCTATGACGTATAAAAGGAACAATTTGTCAACTGGCTTTGAAGTTTTGTTAAATCCAGTGGCTTTTGTTTAACAGGTTTCTTTGTGTAAGAGGATGAGGAAAACATAGCTAGGGCTTTTTAGCCATTCTGTAAAAAGCAGTAATATATTTTTGTCTGTTTTTGTTCTAAGTATGTTTTGAAATAAATAACCCATAAGATATCATACTGTTTAAATACTAGAAATAGTAGGGAGTCTTTCTTTTTTTCCCATGTATTTAGTTTTTGTATTAGATTTCTTTTGTGGTGGATAATGTCTTTTATGTTGCTCATTAGGTTCTTTGATTTCTCCTAACCAGACTTAAAAGAAACAGATGATTGGTCAACCTTTTTATAAACATTTTCCCTGTAATGCATTCTTGCTAGAGGGGTTTATTATAACAGAAGCTATGTCTGTAAGTAATACACATGTGAGACTGAAAACAAATTTTCCTTACTCAGATCCTGGCATGTTTGTCTTTGTTTCATGTTAGAAACAAAGTATTAACTGAAGTATTTTGACTTTCAGAAAATGGATCCAGGTGGTGTAAAAGTGCTAGAAACAGCAGAGGACATCCAAGAGAGGCGCCAGCAAGTTTTGGACCGATACCACCGGTTCAAAGAACTGTCTGCTCTGAGACGCCAAAAGCTTGAAGACTCCTATCGCTTCCAGTTTTTCCAGCGTGATGCAGATGAGTTGGAAAAATGGATCCAGGAGAAACTCCAGATTGCATCTGATGAGAATTACAAAGACCCAACCAATTTACAGGTGAGTCTTATTTCTGTCTCCTATCTTTACATTCCTACCCATTAACCTCCAGTCATACCGGATTCAGTTCATGGCAAAATTACAATGAATGGAATAATGTAGCTGAAATAATATAGAATGATAAAAAGAGCAGAATGCAAACATGTAAGGCCTAACAAAGCTTTCTTCAGCAAACTGCTTTATAAATTGAGTATTGTATAATGACTTAGTTATTGAAACCTTGTTGGTACCTAAGAGAATGGAAAGTCAATACAGCCCTTCTTGTTTCAGGAATCCATTAGACACTTTAAACTTATATGAGTTGAACTGTGTAAATTCTTATTTCCATAAGTTATATTAACAGAAAATTATACTGTGTGGAGGAACTTCCTATCAAGTGTTTGAAAACTCTGAAGAACATAACCAAAAATAACAAAAATTGAGATGTTTGAATTCGCTCATGAAATATATGGCACTTCTGTCGTTTCAAGTATGCTATTTTACTGTTGGTTAACACTAGTACAAATGCAAAAAAAAAAAAAAGTAAAATAAATGTACTGGCGTTTGGGGGAAGTAGAAGAAGCCACTAGATCTTAATTTTTTAATGTTTTGTTTACAGGGGAAACTGCAGAAACATCAGGCTTTTGAAGCTGAGGTGCAGGCCAATTCAGGGGCTATCATTAAATTGGATGAAACTGGAAACCAGATGATTAATGAAGGGCACTTTGCATCTGAAACTATAAGAGTGAGTGTTGGAAATCTTTGTTTTTCACAGGCTTTTTCTTAAGTGTAGACAGGCACTTTGCATATAGTTAATTTCTGAAGGGTATTTATTTAGTGAAATGCCCTCCCCTCCTATATCCACTTACCCCAGGCCATTTACTCTTGTGAAGCCATGGGCTTGCTTAAGGGATCTAGGTATATAGCTTGAAGATTGCCACTAATGTTACCTTTGCTGTGATGCAGTGGGATGTGGGCAAATCACAGATTATGCTAGCAGTTCTTCTTGAGATTGTATTGTACCAGAAGGCAGCCAATACATTGGTCTAACGTAGGAGTGGGGTACCAATAACAAGTCTGTTTGGTGGGTTGTTTGTTTTTTTTTGGTTTTATAGAGAGCATGTGTAACCATAGCATTGGGCTCAGGAGATTTTTACTGCTGTCTCCAAACTATAGTCCATGTGACTTGAATCTGTTACTATGGAGTTTTGGTCTTAATTCCAAGACCTGCTGCTGCTATGGCTTCCTTCCCCTACTGAATCACTGGTGAGCTGTCTTTTAGGACACTCACTTCTGCTCCAGCAGGAACCAGTCTTTGCCTTAGGATTCTCACTAGTTCCACTGTTGCCTCCTTTTTCTAAAAACTTTTTCCTTCATCCCAGATCTCCCAAGTTGTGTATTGCAAGGCCATCTTAAAAATACTTCTTGGTATGCTGTATAAGCTACAAGTTTTGACAAATTTTGGCTTATTAAAACAGCTTTCTTTGAATTCTCTATCTGTGCTTTTCTTTTAAGCACTGTTACGTAGTCTCATTCCTTTGTCTGTGTTTTTTATTCTAATTCACTCAGGTTGGTGCTTTATTATTTTCTATGTTTCATTCATTCTGTTTAAGGCTCTTGGTGGGAGTAGAGCTCATAAATCCATGTCTTACAGGTTCTTGGTTAGGTTTACATATCCACTAAACAAACTGATAACTAGTATTTTGGCATCAATGATTCTCAGCTCTTCAAAGCAAAAATATACTTTCCAAACACCTTAAAGCTCTTCTTCTATCACTTCTGAAAAAGGCTCTAAAAGATAACTCTGAAATCAGAGGCAGGGAACCCTCTTTTCACAGTTACCAAATTTACCGATTAATTTTATTTATTACATTTTTAATATAAAGCTCAGTTAAGCATGTAGTCTTGAATAGCAGAATAATCAGTCTGTCATTATCTTAGAGTATTTTTTTTATAATTTATGCATATTAAGTGTACCAATCTCATTGAAATAAGGGCATTTTGGTCTTGAAACATCCTTAACAAAAGCAAGAAATCACTTTTTCCTTTAAAAATACTGAAAACCCAGTGTCATGGTGACCCATGTAAACTTTTGATTTGTGTTCTGTTTGGAGTGGTAACCTGTCTGTTAATGGTTTAGTCTTTCACGCCATACAGGACTGCACAGCGCCCAATAGTAACTACTACTCAAGTTGGGTTCCACATACAAGTAGGTGAATCTTTGGCAGTGCAATGCTGCTGTCTCTTCCTTTTTAAATGCCCTTTTCTTCCTCTGTGATTGATGGTTTGCAGCATGCTGTTGGACTGTGTTAGAGATTCAGATATTGTGCGCTCCTTCCTTCCAGCATATCTCCATAACTGAGCCTATTTAATAACTCCACCCATGTTAGATCTCCAAAAGCTCCTCTAACATGCATTTCATGTTAAAAATGTGTGCACAGTGTTATGAATGGGTGTAGCAGCTACCCACCTGTTTTGCAATTTGAGTGGTTTTGTGTGTGTTTCTTTTAATTGCCAATAAAGCTTACAGAGAGACAAAGTAGGTGAGATAATGTCTTTTTACTGGACCCTCTTCTGTTGGTGAAAGAGACAGGATTTTTGAGCTACTCAGAGCTGCTCTTCAGATCCTGTCACTCTGACTACACATCCTACTCGTTGACAAAGAGGTTCATCCAAGCTTTGCTAATATAACCTTAATGAAAGTTGAAGTCAGATGGCAATTGCCATCATTTTAAGAGTCAAGAAATTGCAGTGCAAAGTTTCCTCTTCCATGAAATGGTGGTGGTAATGGCTGCATCAACTTTGTCTTCCAGACTCGACTGCAGGAGCTCCATCGGCTGTGGGAGTTGCTGCTAGAGAAGATGCGTGAAAAGGGAGTCAAGTTGCTGCAAGCCCAAAAGCTGGTGCAATACTTAAGAGAATGTGAAGATGTCATGGACTGGATCAATGACAAGGTAGATTATGACTATAAGAGGGTCAACTTGCATCATATCATACCTTTACAGTATCTGAGTTTCGTAAAGGAATTTGCGTGAAGCTGTCTTAGTGAAACATTCACTGTCGTATAGTTGTAAGGCGCTACGCAGGATTTAAATATGGAATTACCATGGTTATTTGTAGACTATACAGCATTTTAGCCTGTTCCAGAAATTGTAAAAACAGTTGTAGGCAATTGACAGAAGTAATGGATAAAAGAGAAATTCTCTATGTGGACAAGACTAGAAACATAAGACCCTTTGCTTTGCTTAAGACGCACTTATTGTTTCTGAAAGTGGTTTATTATACCCTACCTATAATGTGAAAGTTGCAGCATAGACAAACAAGGTTTTGGGATACATACGCTAAAATGAACCAGTATGGAAGGGTTTCGTCTAGCCATTGTGAAGTCTGCGCATACTTAGCCATGACCGGAATACATTGAGAGACCCGTTGCAAGATGGTAATTTAATTTTGACCTCTTTAAATATTGAGGAAGCAGAACCACAAACCACAGTACTAAAGTTTAAATGCCGCAAAATGATCAGCTTGGTTTTCTTCAGGATGACTCACTTTTTTGTGGTACTGGGGGTTTGGAATTAATTCCTCAATAACTGCCACTAAGTATTACAAAACAATTTTCATAAAATTGTCCCTCATTAAAATCAGCCAACCGGACACTGTCAGCTTGAAATCTAGTCCTTCCATGCCAAATAAATAAGTTAAAATAGCTTAATTTACTTACACCTTCCCTTGAGTGTGCATGCCAGTTTGTGGTTTTACAATCTCACCTTCCTGTTTAGAAGAAACAGTAAAACAGTCAGTTTGCTGTGTGAAGGACAAAATGACTATAGAGAAACTGACTGACAGCAAAGCACTGTCAAATGAGCAAAGTAAGCAAACTGGAAAAGGTAGAGAAATGTTTTTCTCTAATCTCTTTATTATAATCTTTGGTGTTGCTTGTAACAGTAGTAAGCTTTAAAAACAAAACAAAAACAAAACAAAAAACAAAAAAACCAAACAAAACCTCAAATGAAGTGGATTTTTAGTGAACATAGTGCTCCTTTAAGGCTGCATTTTATAACTGACTTCAAAGTGTAATGAACTTTGTTTTCCCATTCCTGCCGTTGCGGTCTTTGACGTAGCAACATTCTGCAGCCAGAATAGCTGTTTTCCCAGTTTCTCTTAGTGTTTCTTTGTGTTGACTTGTGATAGAACTGATTTTATTGTTTTTTCTACCATACTAGGAAGCAATAGTGACCTCAGAAGAACTTGGCCAGGATCTAGAGCATGTTGAGGTTTTACAAAAGAAATTTGAAGAGTTTCAGACAGACTTGGCAGCCCATGAAGAAAGAGTAAATGAAGTTAACCAGTTCGCTGGCAAGCTTATCCAGGTAAATGTCTGTGCATTGTAAAAAGGCCGCCTCAGTGGTGCTGATTAGATTCCTTAGGGTGTGTTGGGTAGTAAATTGAAATAAGACTTGTTTCCCCCAAAAAAGGTACAAATATTGGTAGCATATAAATATAGTTAATGGAGATCAATTGTGATAGTTGTTGAGACAACGCAACACAGCAGGCAAACACTTGGGGGACAACAAAGACAATTGTACTTGTATATGGATTAAGTCTCTAGGTGTTGAATACAAGGCAACAGTGCTTTTTCTTCAAGGAGTATTCTGCTGGTTAACTTGAGCAAAGTTCTGTTAGACAAGAACGTTCCTCAAAGAAAGCCCTAGTGAGAAGTAGTTTTACAGGCAAAACTGAGAAATTCTCATGAAGCCCAAAATTGAAACTGTTTTTCCCACTGCCATCTGGGACTAATGTATCATTTTTCTATACCAAGTTATGAGGTTGGGGTCAGGAGGGATTCCCAGGACAAATGGGAATTTCTTGCCACCTCCTCCAAGTGCCTATAGTGCAGGGGCCTCAAACACGCGGGCCGCATGCGGCCCCTAAAGCTATTTCCTGTGGCTCGGAATGACACTATTGTTATCAATGTTTGCGGTATTGTTGTGTGAAAAGGTTTCAGTGGTGTGGCCCTCGGACTAATGTACTAGTCCTCATGCGGCCCTTGTGGTGATTTGAGTTTGAGACCCCTGCTATAGCATATAAGAAGAAATGTAGCTTTCAGCGCAGTGTCTTATGAAAGTATTGGATGATGCTGCTACAGGGAAGCCATAAAGTTGAGCGATTGGGAGGAAAAGGAAGTTGTTTATAAATTGATTTTATGGAGATGCAGGAATTGTCTCTGGCTGTGGAAATAAGTCAATAGAATGTAATTAATCTTTAATTTGCTCCCCAGGAGCAGCACCCTGAAGAGGAGCTGATCAGGTCTAAGCAGGATGAAGTAAATACAGCCTGGCAGCGTCTTAAGGGGCTGGCCCTTCAGAGGCAGGGAAGACTCTTTGGTGCAGCTGAAGTTCAACGCTTTAACAGGTATCAACTTGGTCAGATTTATATGGCGTTTAGGACTTGGACAACACACAAATATCTAATAGTGCATTCTGTCTACTGCATTTAAAGTTGTGTGGTTTTGTTTGCAGCCTTATTTGTGGTTCCTGAAAGAAGCACCTACAACAGCTAGAATGACATTTGAAATAATCTGATTTTGCTACCCTCTAGAACCTTCATCTGCCTCCTCCTCACTAAATGACAGTCCCCTCCCCTTTGTCTGAGCTCTGCCCTGCTCATTCAGCAAATGAGAACACCAGAAGTGGTGCCCCTCTCTCATGGTGTGGGCTAACCCCAGTCATTATGCGGCTACTCCAAGCACTGATAGATTTTCCTCACCACCCTAGTCTGTGCTGTCTGATTGCCCCTGGTGGTTTCTTGGGATGAGAGAGGAGGTCAGTTTTAGCAGCTATGGGAGATGGGTGCTGTAGGATCAGGAGGTTTAAGAAAGTGACATTTCTGGGAGTAGAAGGCACAACTCCTGATCTGTCCCTATGTCCTCTGACCTTCTGTGCTCCCAAACCTTAAAAAAGGGGCTAGTCTTTGAGATGTAAAACATTTCTAGGTTTAACTAGTTTCCTATGGATTAACAGGTTCCTGTATAATTTCCAGGCTGCATCTTTCATGGGCTGTGTCTGACAAAGTGGGTTGCAGCCTACACATACTTACGTGCGAAGATGTTAGACTTTAAGGTGCCACAGGACTTGTGTTGTTTCTTCTGCATGATGGCAGTTAGTTGATATCAGCAGGGCTTTATTACCGTGGAGGTCTGCATCACTAATACGTTCATGACAGGGTAGAAGGTTTCTACTTTCTTCCTTTCCTCATAAGAGCTGAATGCTGATTAATGTGTGTGGTGGTTTTTTTTTTTTTTTTTTAGGGACGTGGATGAAACTATAAGCTGGATTAAAGAGAAAGAGCAGTTGATGGCCTCAGATGATTTTGGCAGAGACTTAGCCAGTGTGCAGGCTTTGCTGCGCAAGCATGAGGGCCTAGAGAGAGATCTTGCAGCTCTGGAGGACAAGGTACGTAGGGTATGCGTTTGCTCTATTATTTAAGCAGCATCATAGTCTTACAATAAGCTTATTCCTGTTTATGCATCTAGGTGAAGGCCTTGTGTTCAGAAGCTGATCGCCTGCAGCAGTCCCACCCGCAAAATGCTTCTCAGATCCAAGTGAAACAGGAGGAGCTGATTGCAAACTGGGAGCAGATCCGCACTCTGGCAGCAGAGAGGCACGCTCGCCTGAATGACTCCTACAGGTAGGAACGCAGCATCACTGGAAGGCCCATTTGCGTCCCCACCTAACTTAATTACAGAGTTGTGGGAGGAGACGGGGAGGCCATTCCAAGATTTTGAATGAGTTAGTGTTTTTAAGACACGCATTGTACATACTACGCAATTGTGCTTCCAAAGTGAATGTGTTCTGGAATGTCTACGGGAGGGAGAAAAATGGATTTGTTTTCCAGATAGTAGACATTAATAGCCTTCAGACCTTTCCCTGTCATGGATCTCTGATTTAAGCTGCTGTATCAAACTAGATGGGATGTTGCGCTGATCTGCTATGACCGTTCCTGTGTCCCATGGGATCTTTTCTCTTTTGCCTCCAACTTCCTAATTACTTGGCTTCTCTGTAGCCATAAATATGGTTCGTTACATAAAATAATGTTAGCGTATTTGTTAGGAAACAAAATGAAAATAAATTCAGTTGAATGTGGTTTTGTTTTTATATTTATGCTATTTGTTCTCTCTCATAGTTCAGGATTTTATATTTATTAGCAATGAGTCTTCCGTTGATTCCTGTAGCATATACTGCTATGATACCTCCAGATCACTTTGTGGCTTGTTTCTGTTCCTCTGTGTATCTGTGTCCCTTTCAAACTTGGTGCTGTCAGCAGATTCGATCCGTGTACCAGGAGATGTCTGACTGACTCATTAAGACTTCATTTCTTCAAGAAAGTGAGACTGTAAAGAAAAGCTGATAGGGATACAAGGGAGTTATTAATGAAGACTGAGGCATGTGCAACTGAAGCTTTTTAGGATGCCTAAACAGCCTTCCCTCCTCCAGTTGTACATATTTCACTGTTACAACAGAAGCAGTTATGTGGGCCATATAAATGTGTTCTTCAGACCAGTTTGAGAATTATCACATTAATACCACCCTTGTTTCCTTCTGAATTTTGCATGCAAGCTTGCAGTTAAAAGTATTCCTTTTCCTTTCAGCTCAGGTGGTACAACAATTGATCCTCTAAACTTTGAAAATTGGAAACTTTAAAAAAAAAATCATAAAATACTTTCCCTTGAGCTCAGATCCTTTCATAAATAGAAGAATGTCAAGTTCTCGGGAATTGGCTGGTTACTATTTTCTGCACGTTATTAGTTATGTTTATGGCTTTTTGGGACTCTGAACCATATGGTGGTGGTAAAAAAGGGTGAGGCTGGAGATCTTGTGCACATAAATGATCCCTGACTTCTGACATTTGTTTCCAAAGATTGCAGCGCTTCCTTGCAGACTTTCGTGACCTTACTAGCTGGGTGACTGAAATGAAGGCTCTAATTAATGCTGATGAACTTGCCAATGATGTAGCTGGAGCTGAAGCCCTGCTCGATAGGCATCAGGAGCATAAGGTAGTAACAGCCACAATCTACTATACAACTTAATCCACTTGGAGGTTGGTTTTATATGTCCAGGTTTAATGCAGTCTTCTGAGTCGCTCACGCTATACAAAGCTGGAGTATCAGCTTGCTTTGAATTCATATCGTTTCAGTCATATGTACTAGATAATGGCCTGATTTGATATAGGAGTTTGGAATTTTGCTTCTCGTTTAATAGATACACAAATGAGCAAATACTGAACTGTGTTTTGGATACTTTCGTATTAAAGACTAATCAGAAACTATAAAGACTTGTTTAAAAAAATAAATGCTAAGTTGAACTGAAATCTACATCCACAAGGAGATTAATTCCAGGAATCTAGATTAACATCTTGACTCCAATCATTGTGATTTCCTTTCCTCGCTTCTCCACTCCTAAAACAAGTGAATTAAGATAGTGCCAAGCGAACATTACCGGCACTTCACCATCCTCCTTTTCTGTATATTCAAGTCAGGTTCACCATTGACTCTTTCAACATGAGCTTCGCTAAAGCTTTCACTAAATTTCTTTGATGGCTGTCTAAATTCTCCAGCCTATACAATTTCTATGAATAAACAAAGGTAGTTTGAAATCTGACTTCTAGTTCCTATTCACTAGATCAGGGTTCGGCAGCCTTTGCTGATTCCCACGTCAGCCCTGCTCGCTGCATCCACAGCAGGTGCCGGGGTGGGGGTCAGGCCTCCAGGCATCCCAGCTGGGGCCAGCTCTTGCCCAAGCCAGCGGGTGGCTTCCAGCTTTGGGATTGGAGCCAGAAGTGGGTGGGCTGACCTGCCCCACTCCCCTCCAGCCCTGCCCAGCAGGGGCCAGGAGAGCAGTGTGCCGCAGTGTCTTTGTCCCTGATGTCCCCAACAGGGAAGTGCGGCCAATGGGGGCTTGGAACCCCGGTGCGTGAGTCTTGCCACCAGGCTGCGCAAGAGATAAGACTCTGGTTCCATATATACTTAACTGAACATCCATTAATGCTCAGGATATTCAAACACCATCTTTGGCTTTATTTCTCAGTATCCAGTTTTTTTTTTCATGTTCCTATTTTAATGAGATCTTAAAATAGTTGGGTTTGTTTCCCTTTAAAATTTTAGAAACCATGTCTGTGTATATTTCTGGTTTGCCATAGGGAGAAATAGATGCCCATGAAGATAGCTTTAAATCTGCTGATGAATCTGGGCAGGCCTTGCTGGCAGCTGGACACTATGCCTCTGATGAAGTCAGAGAAAAGGTAAGTTGGGAAAGTTCTAATATGTTTCCATTACTCTTGGGTTTTAGTGAAGGATGCAGTTTTTATTTTAAGATCATGGATGTAAAAGTATTTACCTGGTAGGCTGTACTCCCTTTTCCTCTCAATTTAAACAACATGCTCCTCCCATGCTTCAATTTGGCATAACCTGCCTTTGAAGCTAGTGGAATGTCTTTATTTTCCCATTGGGAAAGTGAATTATCTAATAGAACAAGTATGTCTCTTTATCTGTGTTTTCAAGTTTGCTGTAGTGGAACAAACTTTGTATTTCATGACAATGGATCTTAAAGTGAGAGAGTCCTTTGTTGTAGTCTGGTGTCTGAAAAAGCACTTTAGATGTCATGGTTGTGTAGAGAGGTGAGGAATTTCAGAGGCTGAGTGAGGTGTTTGGGCTTATTGAGGCTGTTTTCCTACTCTGAGTGCAGAAGGTAAGGGCCCACAACAGGCCTGAAAACCCTCTGGCCTTAAAGCCTGGTCTTAAAATTCTCCAAGGCCACCGATTCCTGGCCTTGGAGTGGTATTGCTGCTATCACCCAAATGCAAAAACCTCTTGAAACCCAGGAAGGCACACTTGGGAATTCCTTCCTGTGAAGTATTTGCAATCACTTTTATTCTTCTCTCAGGTGAGTGATTGAACCCCAGCTGGGGTATGAGCTGGAACTGGGGTAGAATCTTCTTTAGTTTGAGGCACATGCCTACAAACCTCTTGCCTTTCAGGACACAGAACCAGAGCTAACTTTAAACGGGTAAAAAGCTTTAATTAAAAAGAACAGACAAGAACACAGAGTTGCTGCTCTGGGATTTAACTTAGGTAGTTACAGGGTTGTAGGAAGGGGTACGTGCGCTCAGTGTAGAGAAACCAAAAAACAAAGAAATACCCTGACTCCATCTAAGTAAACATCCTCTGTTCCACTCACGCCTGGTCAGTAACAAACTTGAGCTTATTTTTGGTAAGGATGTCGCTGGATCCTTCCTCAGGCCTCTCTCTGACCTCCTCTTGATCCTTCCAGGAGCTCTGCTGCATCCAAACAGAACAGGCAAGGCTGCTGCTCCAATTCGAAAGCCTGTGCTTTGTTCCTATTGGCTCCGCTGGGACTCACTGACCAGGGTGTTAACCCCTGTCCCCTTTAATTTTTCATAGGCTGTGTGCATGAAAAAATTTCTGTGTGGGCAAAAAAGTCTTTGTCTGTACTAATATTAGCACTGTTGAATTTTTTTGTGCATGCTTTATTTTGTTGTGTGCACTGGTTTCACAACGTGTGTGTGTGCACACAGGCGCACAGCTTAGAGGGAACAGTGGTAACCCCTTTGTCTTCAAAGTTACTACAGGGCTCTCTTATGAAGAGTTTTGGAGACTGAAAAGGTGCCAGCCACAATCACTGCTTTGTAGAGCTCATGCTTGAATTTGCTGTCATTGAGATGGAAAAGAACCACTCTCCTTATACTGAGCATGTTTTTCCTCCAACCCTCAGCTGACCATCCTTTCAGATGAAAGAGCTGCCCTTCTAGAGCTGTGGGAACTTCGCAGACAGCAGTATGAACAGTGTATGGACCTGCAGCTTTTCTACAGAGACACTGAACAAGTTGATAACTGGATGAGTAAACAAGAGGTAAGTGTTAAAATTGTACAGCCGGCAACACTTGGTTAGATTGCATGTTAAGCCTGGATTTGGGTCCTTCATAAAGAGAGAGGATAAGATTTAATTTTTTTAATGTTTTTTTTTTTCTTCTGCTTCTGTGAATGTGATTAATACCTCTGTCCACAGCGAGGCATACCATAGCGCATGGAGGGTAGGGTACATGCCTCTCCTCACACATTTGAGTCATCTTCTACCTAGAGTTGCCAGGTCTGCAATGTTTCAGTTTAGAGCTGCTGCTTTATGTAACCTGCCAGTCATGCTGTGAATAGATGGGATGGTTCTTTCATGCGAGTTAATGCCCACAAAGGATTATTGCTTTTCACTCGGAATACAAATTAGGTGTCATGAGCAGAAGGTACATTATCCCCATGCCACATGTTTTCCCAATAAAAATCACAGAATGACAGGTCCAGTGCTTCATGCCTGAGTTGACTTTAGGATAACTGGGGTCATAGTAATGTAAGGCTCACTAAAGTATTTGTTTCCTTTCTATAGGCATTCCTGCTAAATGAAGATCTGGGTGACTCTTTAGATAGTGTTGAGGCTCTGCTAAAGAAACATGAAGACTTTGAGAAATCCCTCAGTGCCCAAGAAGAGAAAATCACAGTAAGATGCTTACATTGGGTCTATTCATTAAGACCTTTGTATTAACGAGAATGTACTAAAAGCACAAGTAACCTTATGGGTTGAGCCCAGATCATTGTTCGGGAGCTTCAGAAAAAGATGGTTTTTAGGTTTTGAACATAATCCCAAATTGTGTGTGAATGCAAGTGCCCTCAATGAGTAAAATCCACATTTAGGAGCAAGGTGTAGAACAGGGTTTAACTTCTGTATCAGAGGAGCAGAGTAACCCAGTATTCTCTTGCAACACAATGCTCTCTTTGGAATGCTGCTTGGATTACACAAATAGTGATTGTTTCTCATAGTAACTATAACTCTTCCATCATCTGGGTTTAGCATCATTTTCTTAAGGAAAGATGGGGAACCGAGGAGGAGCTTAAATATAGCTGTTTTGACTTCTGATCAGTGTAACTGTGGCACATGTCTTCTAAAGCAGGAGTGTCCAAACTTATGGCACTCAAGAGCCACACAAGTTGATTATTAAACCTTCAAGAGCCACACTGAGGCATATAACCATATACTTTTACCTACTAAATTGATTTGCTGGCGTTCTTCTGCTAGCCACGCTTTTTCATTCAAGAGGCACATGCAGCTCCTGAGCCACAGTTTGGCCATGCCTGTTTGCTTAATAAGCTTGCTCAACTATTCCTAGTATTTCAGATGAATAAAAACTACTTTCCTTTTAGGCCCTGGATGAGTTTGCTACTAAACTGATTCAGAATAACCACTATGCTAAGGAGGATGTTGCTACACGAAGAGATGCAGTAAGTCTTCAAAGTATACTCTGTTGCCTCTTGGTTTGTATAATTATATGAATGAGAAGAACGGGGGGAGGGGGGAGTGGCATAGATGCAGGCTAAATAAGAAGAGCTGCAGGATGCTCAACTATAAGTAAAGATGGCAGACTTCCTCGTTGGGTTGAGAATTTACTACAGATGTTTGCTTTTTGCAGCTGCTGAGCCGACGTAATGCTCTACATGAAAGAGCCATGTATCGGCGTGCTCAACTGGCGGATTCATTTCATCTACAGCAGTTCTTCCGAGATGCTGATGAGCTAAAGAGCTGGGTAAACGAAAAGATGAAGACTGCAACAGATGAGGCTTACAAGGTAAAAAACAAGAATAAACGTTTGATAATTTTAAGATCCCATGGACGCTATTCCAACATTAGGCAACCAGACCTTTACTCTGTAGATAAAGTGGCTTCTCTCTAACTTACTACTTAGAGCTGCAATTCCTGTGACATTATTTCAGCATTTGTAACAGCACTCATCCTTACAAGGTCCACAGTTACTCAGTGTAGTCTTCGTGATACGCACTACAGTTATGGAGAATGGGCCATTTAATGTGTATGTGTGTTCATAGTCGCATAAGAAAGGTAACTATGAGAAACTGTGTGCAAGTTGGTTTCTGCCTTTGCTCTTACTTTGTGGCATAAGATTGATGGAATAAAGATTAACATAAGCTGATTCCAGACTAAAATGCTTTCTCTGTTTCCTATCCTGTAGGACCCATCAAACTTACAGGGCAAAGTTCAAAAGCATCAGGCTTTTGAGGCAGAGCTCTCTGCAAATCAAAGTCGCATTGATGCCCTGGAGAAAGCTGGCCAGAAGCTCATTGATGTCAATCACTATGCATCTGATGAAGTGGCAGCTCGCATGAATGAGGTCATCAGCTTGTGGAAAAAACTGCTGGAGGCCACTGAACTCAAAGGTAAAATAGCTTCTTTCCCCATTGGGTGTTTGGATGAAAGCGCTGGAGAAGTCAGCCCTGAGAACTGAACTCTGAGAAGTGAATTAAATGAAATTGAAATAAAGCAACCTTCTTCCTCTCTCTCCTTTACACACATGCAGGAATAAAGCTGCGTGAGGCCAACCAACAGCAGCAGTTTAACCGCAATGTGGAAGACATTGAGCTGTGGTTGTATGAGGTGGAGGGACACTTGGCTTCTGATGATTATGGAAAAGATCTTACGAATGTTCAGAATCTTCAGAAGAAACATGCTCTGCTGGAAGCAGATGTTGCTGCTCATCAGGTATAAAGACAGTGCAACTTCCCTTCCTCCCTCATTTGCATACATGTGTGTAGCACTGACTACTAGTGCCAGTGGAGTTAAGGGATTTATTAGGTTTTCCATGGTAATTAAGTATTTTCGGGAGTTTACAGTTTTGTTCTCAGCATTCCCACTGAACCAGGAGCATGTGCAGGAATAAAAACTTGACCCTTTTTGGAGGGATATGTTCTGTGGTCTAGCCACAGGAGCTCACTCTCTCCCTGCAGCCCCACTAGGAATTGTGAGACACTACAGATGTGCACCCTCCTCAGCTGACTTCCTTGCTTGCCCTGGCTCCAGATACTCTGCTCACTGTCCCTTTGCCATTGGTTATGCGGACTGTCACTCTGTATTGTCCCAGCTGCTGATGGGGCGGGGGGGGGGGGCATAATCTGACATGCCTGGTGACACTGTATCTAAGAGTTCTTTCTGGAGTTGGGTGCGCATTGTAAGCAGGCTGCTTGTACAAAGCTCTACCTGGAGGGCAGGGCAGTTGTCTCCTCTCCCCTACTCCCTCCATGCTCCCAACCCAACATTAGAGGAGCTGTCAGCTCCTGCCACAGTCCTAGAGAGCAGAGGAGCTCCATCATGGCCCTGGACCTGAAGGAGTTCTGTAACCCTGCCGATTATGGTAGGGAGGGGCCCAACGTCCCTGCTTCCCATCTTCCCCCAAATCCACTATGCATGCTCCATGTTTTGAATGGAAGTTGGTAGAAAGACTGGCCTGGGAACAATGTTTTTTCTGTAGCTCTACAGGGTACTACATTGCCTTAGGGTGTCTTAAGGTTAAAAAAAAAAAACAAAAACAAAAAAAAAAAAACGGCTTCTCACAGTGTCTGCCAGAGCATTCCAGTGTGCCCCCTCCCACCATAGGTGTTCTGCCCTTCACCTTCAGGCTGCATTCAGGATGAAGCTGTAAAGGGGGTGGAGTGCCCTTACCATGTCATTTCCATCCAAGAGCATGCTGAGATGGATGGGAGCTGCTCTGGTCTCTTCAGAGTTGGCATCTCTTTCTGGTTAGAAATAGTGTTAGCTTACTTCAGAGTAGTTAATTAATGAATTAGGATTTCTCCAGTTGGGTTACGGAAGAGCTGAACAAACAAGCTAGGGTTGAAGCCTGGTGGTTCCCCTAGCATCCAGTGACCACATGTGGTGCCTCAAGTGCCTGGGAGAAGGCACTCATTTCCAGCTGTTTGATTTGGCAGACCTTTACTCGTGGAGAGTCCACAAGGATAGGGAGAATCGCTTGCAGCTCCTCCTCCTAACAGAAGCCGTTGAGACTAGACTGTCTGGACCCAGCCAGGAACCTAGGTCCAGGAGGACAATCTCTGTTCTTGTAGCTCCTAGTGGCTCCCTTATGTGAGGCCCCGAGGCTACAGCTGCCTGATCTATGGACCATGTGGTCAGAGCCAACTACCCTCATTCCGGAAGAGAGAGCAAAAGAGAGTGCAGCCACTCCTACCAGTGCCTTACCTTATTCCTTCTAGCTCTCCAGATGGGAAAGTGAAGCACAGAGAAACTAAATAAACTTGACCAGGGTCAAATGGAAGACTTGGCAGACCCAGGAATTGAACTGAAGTCTGTTGATTCCCATAAGACAATCCTTCCTCTCTAGTCAAACTGAAACTTTTCACTAAACTGTTTTCTTTTTATAGTTCTTTCTGCTTAGGCAGTGAAAATAACTAGCTGATTTCTTCTTCAATTTCACTTTAATTTTCCTTAACCCATTATCACAGTAGGATGGACAAGCTAAGTCCTAGAAAAAGTTATATAATATTCTGGCTCTGCATGTAGCAAGTGTAATCAAAACCTAAACATTGTAAAGAATGGTGATCTAATACTATTGCTGGATTAAATTTTAGGATCGCATTGATGGCATTACCATTCAGGCTCGTCAGTTCCAGGATGCTGGACACTTTGATGCTGATAATATCAAGAAGAAACAAGAAGCACTGGTGGCTCGCTATGAAGCTCTGAAGGATCCTATGGTAGCTCGCAAGCAGAAACTTGCTGACTCTCTTCGCTTGCAGCAACTGTTCCGTGACATTGAAGATGAAGAGACCTGGATTAGAGAGAAGGAACCGATTGCTGCTTCAACAAACAGAGGTTGGTTGGTACATCCTTGTCTTTGTACTTGCAGATATTTTAACTGGATAACTCCTTTATTCAATGTCTGTGTATCTTTATTGGCTGTAACTTGGGAATTTCTCAAGGCTTTATGATAAGGCTATCCTTGGCGTTGTTTGAATTACAGATCTGTTGGTACGGTGGTTGCTGCCCACGATGCCTTTATTATTGATTACCTTGTGAAGTTTCTAACTTTTTTTAATAGGGCAGTTCATTTTTCTCTGTAGATCTAGATTGTAATCAAATCTGCTTCCTGATTGATGTTGCAGGAATCAGTCAATGTGTTCATGCAAGAAGCTTTTATTTAACCTATTGACCTCTGTAACTTTGAATGATCTCATTATACAATGTACTCTCTTGTAGGCAAGGATTTGATTGGGGTCCAGAATCTGCTAAAGAAGCACCAAGCCTTGCAGGCAGAAATTGCAGGCCATGAGCCACGCATTAAAGCAGTCACCCAGAAAGGAAATGCCATGGTGGAAGAGGGTGTGTCTAACTTAACTACTTTAATCCTTTCTCATTCAGAAATTCAACCTTTTTTCCCTTTATATCCTCTGACCCTACACAATGTGATCCTTCTTGCCCCTTTTATGATAGTTCACCAGTGGAATTAAATAATGTTTTGATTTATGGTTGTCCTACACCTGGAAATGCATGTTCCTGGAGAAACCTGTATTTTCTATGTAACAGATCTCCAGTCAGCAACTGCTAGTCACCTACCTATTGGCATAAAGTGATTGTCACATTAAGCCAATGAGCAGTAATAGTTTTCTAATGCATTACTCTGTGTTGTCTTTTCTTTGCTCTTTTTCTTTAAAGTCTCGTTTTAAGGCTATTAGTGTTAGATGTTCTGAGAAATAATAAATAGTCATGGGAGCTCTGGTGTTTGAAGCTTAACAGCAGCTTTGATTTGCTGTTAGTGTGACCTGGCCTTACACCTCCCTACATTTATGTCCTCCCATTCTGTAAGTTCTCCCATCTTCAAAGCATCTGACAAAGTGGGATTTTTCTGCCATGAAAGCTCCTGTGATAAATAAATTTGTTAGTCTTTAAGTGCCACAGGACTCCTTGTTTTTGCATTAGTTAGATTGCTCAGTAAGAAATACTGATGTCCCTATTTCCAAAATTCAAAATGGTTTTTCATATCATGGTCTTTTTTTTGATGGAGGAACTGACCATTTCCTGCATCACTGTAGACAAGTACAGAAGAAAAGATCAGGCTAGGTTGGGTTTTGTCTTCACTTATCAAATGTACTTGCTCAACCTGACAGCAGGACACTAACTGTCATTTGGTGTCAGAAGGGCACTGACTGCAGCAAGCCAAACTTGGCTCAATGTTGTGTGCTAATGAAAATCATCTGTACCCAAATCTGACTTTGGTGATTAAAAATGCAAGGCAATCTTCTCTCATTTGAATGTTTATAAATAATGAGTCCAAGCTCACTGTTCCTGCTCTTTCATTATTTAGGACACTTTGCTGCTGAGGATGTGAAAGCCAAGCTGAATGAGCTAAATCAGAAGTGGGAATCACTGAAAGCCAAGGCCTCTCAGCGACGACAAGATCTAGAGGATTCCCTGCAAGCCCAGCAGTACTTTGCTGATGCTAATGAGGCTGAAAGCTGGATGAGGGAGAAAGAGCCCATTGTGGGTAGCACAGACTACGGAAAGGATGAGGACTCTGCGGAGGTGTGCAATTGCTGGTGTATCTTTGCCTGTGCAAAAATGAACAGTAGGATTCTGATTTAGGAGTGATTAAAGATAAGTTGTTCTGCAGCTTTTAGAATTAATGTGAAAGAGAAGAGAAGAGGTATGGTATGCTTGTTTTCTAGCAAACTGCAGTTGAGTATAGAAGCGATCATGTTTTCTTGTTCTCCTCTCCCATTAACAAAGTTCCCCTGGTCAAGATGATAGACTAACTACAAAGAAAGTTGGCATTGTTACTCGCTTTGTGTGGCGGCGGCACAGGGAGTAATATCTCAGAGGAATTGATAAGGAGATATGGATATAGTCTTTTCCACCTGTATCTTCAGTATGAATTTGCCCTTCAATGGCTCATTAATGAGTTATAGCTGCTGTGTGGTTTCCAAACAGCTATTTTTAGTGGTGACGAGCCAATTCCTAGTGGATAATAGCAGTATTACAAATGATACAAACTGGCACCCTTCGTGGCCCTTCAGAGCAATAGAAGCTAGCGACTTCAAGAACTGAAATCTGAACTGCCCTCATTTCCAGAAGGTGGTATCTGCAACATGAGGTAGAAGCGTATTTATTAGTGGAGCAGCATCAAAAACTCTCTGCTGCTATCCATACCATATCTGTTCTGTGGCTGAATACAGGTCTTCGTTCTTCAGAGCTGCTGGGCCGGTGATGCTTATGAGAACTGCATTCAGTAGTATGCATTAAAATGAAATATGTAAGCGAGAAGCTATAGTGGTTTTTCTGATGTGCATATTGTAATATTTATTATTTGGTTTCAGGCTCTTCTCAAGAAGCATGAAGCTTTGATGTCAGATCTCATTGCTTATGGCAGTAGCATACAGGCATTAAGGGAGCAGGCCCAGTCATGCAGGGTAAGGAAAGATGGCTCATCATCTCTTTCAAAAACTGTCATGCTGGCAGAAAACAAGGGTTATTATCCAGCTTTTGTACTGAGTGCTTACAGCAGATCCTGTTTTGTTCTAAAGTCTTAGTGGTTTTCCCCCTTTTTTTGTTCTCTGCTGCTCCTATTATAATTGACCAGACGCTTATGCAGCACAAATAGAAAACAATGAAAAACAAGCTCTGAAACCAATAAAGCTTGTTCAGGGGTTGAGCATAGAAATGAAACGCAAATAAATCTCCTTCAGCCTATTTCGTCAGTTGTTGAACGGGAATCCCTTCACACAGTGAGACATTGTGTAGGCATAATTAAGGGTGAGATGCTTTTTTGAACAACTGTGTTAGTTGCATAGCAACATTCAGCAGCTTCTGTTGTGTGATGCATTTTTCTCCTTCCTCCTCTTTATGGTAGCAACAAGTTGCTCCCACAGATGATGAAACAGGAAAAGAGCTGGTCCTTGCTCTCTATGATTATCAGGAGAAGAGTCCCAGAGAGGTGACAATGAAAAAGGGTGACATCCTCACGCTGCTCAACAGCACCAACAAGGTAAACTCTCACCTGCTGGGATTCTGTGCTGCCTGGTACACTTGGTTTAATGCCCACTAGTAAGATTTTTGTTGTTAAACAGCAATGCCATAGGGTAGTCAAACTACTTATTTGTTCATGCCCTGCTTCCATTACTCCCTCCATGTCTTCGGCACCCCTCTTCCACCTCCAGAGGCTCCTCCATTTTTTTCACTTTACAAACTATTGCACATGCCAGGTGTCAAGTGCGACACTTAGTATCCCATGTGCTGAACGGGTAGCCGTGTTAGTCTAGTTCTGCAAAACAAGCAAGGAGTCCTGTGACATTTAGACTAACAAATGTATATATTGCATGAGCTTTCATGAGAAAATCCCACTTTATCAGATGCGTCGGGATTTTTCTCCCATGAAAGCTCATGCGATGGATAAATTTGTTAGTCTTTTAAGTGGCACAGGACTCCTTGCTTGTTCCCATCACTATTCATCATTGACTATGAGGTCTCATGGTTGAGAGATGAGGCTGTTCTTTTCTTGCTGTACTGCACTCCAAGTCCTCTCTGGCCCCAAGGTTCAGCAAGCTTAGAAAACACTCACTGACGCATCCCCATGGTACTGTAGGGTATTATTACAAAGAGTAGATTCAGTTTAATATCTGAGGGAGCCTCTGGAAAGCTGTATGCCACTCCTGCGGGGGCGGGGGTGTGCACTTTATAATAGGTCTTTTCCATTTCTGTCTGTTCTCCATTAGGTCACTGGCAGATCTTGATAGGCTTTTTGTCTGTAGATTTTTCTTTCATTGTGAACACATGAGGTGTGTGGTGTTTTGTTTTATGTCTAATTTGTGTTAATATGCACAATCAAGGTACCAATAATCCTGTGAGTAGAAACACTCACAGGACCTTGTCCTCGTGCTGATACGGTACAGTGAAAGGTGAAGGGAGCGTAGTTCTCTCATGCTGTTCGTGTGCTAGCAGTTGACTCCAAGGAGTTACAGGTATTGCTAGTTTTCAGTTTGGTTTTGTATCCATGTCACTTATCAAGACAGCCTGTAATCAAGGTTGTATTTTCCTTTCTTTCAGGACTGGTGGAAGGTAGAAGTGAATGACCGTCAGGGTTTTGTACCAGCTGCCTATGTGAAAAAACTAGACCCTGCCCAATCTGCATCCCGAGAGAACCTGCTTGAGGAACAGGGCAGCATAGCCTTGCGGCAGGAGCAAATTGACAACCAGTAAGATCTAACTAACAGGACCTAAAACCAGTCATAGCATGTGTTGGGTTGGCCTGTGCCTCATTTTTACAGGTTTATCTGGATGTCCCTTTAATTTCAAGAGAGAGTTCCGTTAGAGCAGAAGAAGAATTCTTTTTTGTCTTGACCTATTTCGTTCTTAACTCTAGTGCTGCTTTTCCAGTTTTAATTGTCCAAATCACAAAAATTGAGCTAAACTTCCTGTCTGACTTGAGTATTTTCTTTGTCTCTTGTTACACCTAACAGCTTAAACTTGTTTGTGAATTATTTCTGTCCTAAGCAGCATTCATTTTGTAATGGTGACACCTCATCATGTAGTTCTGTTTGGGGCACCTTCTTCAATCTGATGATCTGAAGTACAGTACCCTCCATGTACAGGGCTGGCATTGGGCAGTGAGTTCTTTAGGGGTCCTGGCTGTCTGGCTCTGGCCTGTTGCAGTTTTTCAGAGATGATGCTGCCACTCGGCACTGTTCTATGAGCTGAAAATCTGCCTCTATAAAATTGTCATTTGCTATGCAGATCTACAAAGCTGCCTGAGTGCTTAGTAAATGCCTCCCCTCCAGCATGTGGCAGTTGTAGATTAGGTTGAGGCAGAGCACTGGAGAATAGGTGTGGGCTACAGGCTCCTCTTATCAGTCTACACTGAACAGCAGATCTATAAACTGTGTACTCCCTCCCAGCTGGTCTCATAATTACACTGCCACTCCAATAAGAGTTCCGCCCACTCAGCTGTTTTGAGACACCAATGATTAATTTGTAAATTATTGGCTTTGTAAACTGAGAATGAAAACCTGTGTTTTCTAAATTTATATTATACTCCAATACAAAATGCATACCAGAGGGAGGAAAGAATGCAGGGTTCTTGGATAGTAATAGGTTCCTGAACGGTTCATTAGGCAACTGTTATGGCATTTGCACACTGCTTCTGAGAGCTAGAAACTCGGGTGCATTCTTTTGGCATGGTGAGAATGCCTTGCGGGTCTGAAATGATTGGCATGATCAGGAAGTAAGATGGCCCAGGAGAGGGAGTTTAACTGTACTGCTAATGGTTTCTTTACATGATTTGCACTGACTGATTTGCTTCAGATTTTGCTTTTGAATGGCACATATCTTTCTCTGATTAAATGGGAATTCTTAACCTTCATCTCCTACCACAAACGATCCTGGATGGAGCTGCTGCTTTCATTATTTTTGTTAATCTGACTAATTTTTGCATGCTTTTGCTGTGCTCCTTCTGTCTGTGCAGGACTCTCATAACTAAGGAAGTCGGCAGTGTATCTCTTCGTATGAAACAGGTCGAAGAACTGTGAGTAGGATTAACCCCTTTCTACATCACACTATCTCCATACTAGTTGCCTGGTCACTCTTCCTTTTTTTCTTCCCTCCTATGGGAGTGCTGCTCCAGAGGGACCCAGAGAAGCAATTTATGCAATGTGGAATAGTCTTAATTTAGAACAACAGTAGATATTTGACACATGAGCTCTTGCAGTCAGACAGCAGCTTATCTTGCTTACCACTTCAGTCTGTGCTAAACTGGAGGCACTGTTGTTTTCTGTCATATGATCTTGCTTATGAAACAAGGCATCTGCTGATGACATCTAGACTTTGTGGCTCAAGTTAAAAAGAATCCTGCAGTTCCTTAGGTGTATATAAAAATGTCATCTACTTGAACTTGTGTGTATTTGAATACAGCATATTACATATGAAAAGCTTAGAATTATTTACAGACACAATTAATATAATCGGACGCTACAGGCATACAGGAAAGTTCCTCAGTGTCATAAAATGCAGAGAGTCTATTAAAACCTGCTGGAACAAATGTGCTTTGCACTGAACTCTGACAGACTTCCAGAGGAAGAGCGTTCCACAGCTGAGTACTCTTGTTTGAGAGTGCTCTACAGTTCATACAGCGTTCATCTTGAGAACCCATAACATGGGCAAACTAATTGTGACAAAGGAGTTGAAGGAAAATCAGCTTCTAAGGGAATTGAATCCAAGGTCATTTATGCACTATATAACTGTCCTTACTAGCTCCTGAAATTGCACCCTGAAGTCAACTTCTAGAGTCAGTGCAGGATATGATGCTCAAGTGCTCTGTGCTTATGGCAGCCTATCCCGTTCAGAAGATGAGCAGCAGCAGTCTGAGCCAGTTCACTTCTGACTTAGTCTTAATCCAATGCCAGGATGGCAGAGACTGTTGAATTTTGGTTTCATGAAAAGGACATCCTAGTAAGTAGGGATAACGTGTTGACACTGCAGTCCAATGTGTCTAGCTTCTCTCCAGAAGCCTATAGGCAGAGTCATAGAGAGCGATAACCGGTATAATCCATCATTTTGGGGTGTAATTTTGCCCAATCTGAGGAATGAAACCACTGTAAGAATGTCCTGTTCACCTTTGAATAGTGCTGTGGGCAATCCAGTGGTACCTCATTGTATTAAAAGTTGCTAATTTAATCGACTCAGAATGGGCCCTTACTCTGTCCATGGCTTGAAGACTGAAATCAATCATCAATAGTCCTCCTATTACAGCAGTCCTGAAATAAGATTGAAGAAATATGAAGATTCAAGAAGCTGCTGAAGCTGGCCCATCACCAGAAGACTTTAAACAGAGTGGCATGTAGAGGAACTTTCATGAGTGTTTTTTCAACTCAGTATCTAACCATAGAATCCTTGAAATGGTAATCAAATTTGCTTTCCCAACAGGAAGTGTTCACAATCCACCAACACTTCTTTGTGCGTTTTCACTAGCCATAGTACGTAAAAATGTTCCAAAGATCACCTGTATTGTGACAAACTGAGGAAGGCCAGTCACAGTGGGTCCTGTGCTTCAGGTCTTGGCAGCCAGCTGGAGCCTGGCTTTCCCACCTCAAACCCTCAAAGTTATAGTTCCTCAGTTCCTTCTGCCCTCTGGGTGAGCTTGTCTTGGCTACCTGTATCTCCCTGGTGCAGGTAGCAGCAGGTACTTGTCAGCTGCGTCTGGCTCGGCAATCCTTTGCTCTGTTCTGCTCCACTAAAAGCACACACTCCACTCCTAGCTTCTTCTCCTCCAAACACCGCGCCATAACTCCCACCCTGCCTGGATGCAACAAGGGCTTTTTATCTTCTACCCACTGAATGAAGTCAGATGCTCCAACTGACTGGAGGCTCCTTAATTAGAGTCAGGTGCCTTAACAGGCTTAGACCAGCCCCTGCCCTGCAGACCCAGGAAACAGGGCTTTGCTGAGCCTAGGGCTTATATGCCTGCTCTCCACTGCTCCCTTGTAGCTCCACTGGCTCCCTAGACAGCTTCCGGGAGCAGTGGGTGCTGTCCGAGGTGCTCTGCTCAGTGTCCCCTTCTGAATCCCTTATTATAAACCCGTGACCTTTACACCTGTCCCTGCTATTACCTTAGCTGTCCCCAGAACTCTTTTGAAAAGACGGCCCAGTGCCACTCCCGTAAGGCTGGAGGAGAGGTTTTAGAAGTGGGTGGGCTTGCGCCCACCCACCACTGTTCTTCAACAGGATTACTCCCTTGTAGCCATCAGACTCAACTCTGTCACAGTATCCATTGCTGCTGCTTCGTCGTATGTTGAAAATATTTAGTCTTGGTTGCAAGCAACAAGAGAAGACATTTACCTTTCCACTCAACTGTGCTTTTCAAATAATTGCACAGTATTTCAACATATACTTGCTTGGGGAGAGTCTAACTCCTTAAGAATAAAGATTCATTTGCTTTAATCTTTTACAGGAAAACTTTTAAAAGCTTTTTTAAGCTTAAAAACCATTTTTTAAGCTGTTGGTATGCCTTTAGAGCCACATTCTTGTCTCATTTATCCTAACGTAAATCAAGAGTAATTCCACTGAAGTGAGTGGGAGTCACACAAATGTACAAATGATGCAAGTGAAATCAGAATTGGGCACATTTCTATTGCACAATTGAGTATCTGTGCATTGCCAAAGGAAGAGGAAAGACAGAGTCATCAAGTATTCATCAATATTGCATGGAATACCACACAGGCAAGACTTCTTGTATCAGACAGCTATGAGCCAAGCAACTGTAAATAAACTGTGGGAAGCTGATAGATTAGAAGAAAACTTTTTTAATGTAGTACTTAAAATGTGTTATACATCTTTTTAACATAGTTGCATGTGCAAAATATAAGGAAGGCTCTTTTAATGATTTCTCTTATGCTGTATGCAGTTATCCCTGTGTTGCTAACCTGCACTCTGTATCATAATCTGCATTTTGCTTTGCTTCTGACCTTCAAAAAAGCCTTGTTTGTGAGAGGTCATGGTTCAGTGTCCTAATTTGTGTAGCATAGAAACTTGTATGGTTTACATTTCCATGAGCATTGTCTATTATTGTGCAGAATGATACATTTGGTGTCTCCTTTTGAAGATTTCCCATAATGGTGGTGGTACCTGTCCATTTTTATCACCTTCATGTACTGTGATTCTGTTCAGGTGAGCTCTGACGGTCCCGTGCCCTCCCTCTCTGTTTGTTCCAGATATCATTCTCTTCTTGAGCTGGGGGAGAAGCGCAAGGATATGCTGGAAAAAAGTTGCAAAAAGTTCATGCTTTTCCGTGAGGCCAATGAGCTGCAGCAGTGGATCAATGAGAAAGAGGCTGCACTCACCAATGAAGAGGTGGGGGCTGATCTGGAGCAGGTCGAGGTACTGCAGAAGAAATTTGATGACTTTCAGAAGGTAGGTTATTCTGTAACTTCCTTTGTAGTATAATAAATCTTCTACAGCTTGTCAATATGGGTTGTGTTACATGGACAGCTTGAATGTTAATTAAGAAGCAGTCTAATCTGGCCTAATATTACAGGTATGAGATGGGTGCCAAACATCTTGGTGTCTCTGTAATAAACTGATGGCTAAACACAAAATAAATCTTCAGTACAGGTAGTCCTCACTTAGTGACCGGGTTCCGTTCCTGAAACCCGGTTGATAAACGAATTGGTCACTAAACGAGGAGCAGCCCTTACCGGTATTTCAAGCATAATGTACTTTACTGGTAGTGGGTTTTTCAACCATCGGTAGATAGTTTTAATGTCACCTTTGCATCATTTATAACATTTTTAATATATATTTTAAATGTTTTAAGCTCTAATGTACTGAACTTAGTTTGCATAGTGTACTGTAAATATAGGTAATCTGAGAGAGTTGATGCGAGTTCTCGTACATCGCCATAATACCAACTCATCAGAGAGCTGGTCATAACTCTGAGGGGTCACTAAACGAGTAGGTCACTAAGTGAGGACTAGCAGTAGTTCATTGCCAGCTCTCTAGTACAAGGAAGTGTCTTATTTCTGAAATACTTTTTTTTTCTCCTTTTAGTGAGCTATTTAATAAGTTGTTATTGGGCCTGAAATACTCAACTGAATTGTAAAAATCATGCCTCAAGTCATTTCTAATGTATTTATCCAGCACAATAACTGATCACTTTTTATCTCCTCAGAAAGGGAATTTAAATTAGTCATAGTTAATTGTTTTAAAGGAATGAACATTGCTGTTGAAGAATTAGCTTTATTTTATTGTGGGGAAACTCTAGTTGTCTGGTGCTTTAATCCATTGACACTGACAGCTGGGATACCTTGGCATAAAAACTCTATGTGCATTGTAGATCTGTTGATGACTGGAAAAATCAAAAGGACTAAATTCCTGCTGTTCATAAATTTGATGCCTTTTGATGCTGCTAACTGAACACTTTTTATCTCCTGGTGTTTGTCTGTATGAGTGTTCATGCTGTGATATTTGCTGTTCTATACAGGATTTGAAAGCCAATGAATCTCGTCTAAAGGACATAAACAAGGTTGCAAATGACCTGGAATCAGAAGGGCTGATGGCAGACGAAATACAGGCAGTGCAGCAACAGGTATTCCAGGCGGATGAACTTGGTTTTGTTCTTTTTTTTTGTCTAATCTGGTCCCCCTTTCACAGCTGAAGATTAATTGCTATTAAATCTTTTTTCTGGATGGCTGGTTGTCTGAAAGTGGCATACTAAAATGACCAATTCTGCTTTGGTCAGCAGAGCACCCTGGTCATGTACTTTGAATTGTGCCATTACACATGTCTTAGATAGTTATTTTAATACTTGGAAGTCCTAAACTAATCCTATGTGGCTTCTCTGACTTGTCATGCTTCAGGCAAGTCATTTAATCACTCTGCTCTTGCGTCCACATTGTTTTCCTTGGGGGTGAGGATAAATTCACTCCACTGTTTATGAAGCCCTTTGAAAATTTTAAAATGGAATATAAAGGCCCAAGTTGTATTATCTTTCCATGTTTGTTTTTTTGTGTGAATAATTCTATTCAATATTGACAATTACAGCAAAAGCACAGAAAACAGTCGTTCCTTTATAAACCCTGAGATGAGATAATGTTGTAACTCACTGTAAATAATCATAAACTTTACCACTTGCAATGCGTATACTTTTTAGTTTGAGTGCATTCTTCAGCTGGTCTTAAACAGAAGGGTGACACAGCATAATACTTTTGCTTCCTCTTCATAGATGACCATTATCCCTTATCCTTCCCTTTCCTCAAAAAAGAAGCAAATCTTTCTTTATTTTCTTTTACAAAATAAGACACCTATTTATTTTTTTTGTTTTACAGGAAGTCTATGGCATGATGCCCAAGGTAAGCATCCTTATGTTTGCATGCTGTCTTGCGGAAGGTTTAACAAAAAGGAAGTTGGAACATACAGAATAGATTTTGTGACTGATCCTTTTTAGGTCTTCGTTCATCTCCCTGAGAATCCTGTCTTGATGATCGCTTTAAAGGGAAATTAAAAAATTCTCTTAGCTTCCAGTGACAAATTCAGAGAGATTCTAGTTTTGATGTGTTCATCCTCTGATATTTCTGTCCCAAGCCAGCTCAGTGCAGGGTCGGTAGCCTGCATGGCTCATATTTAGCACCATGGATTTTTTTAAAAAAAATTTTAATATTATTCTGAAAGGATTGCTTGCATATAAATATGTTAAAAGATTTAATCAGGTATCTTGATCCTTTAAAATGTAATAGGGTGTTGGTTAACTTTCATTTTCTATTTTCTTGTCTTGCCTAAAGTTTTCCTTTCATTCTTTAAACAGGATGAGACAGATTCGAAGACGGCCTCTCCTTGGAAGGTAGGTCTGACTGTCTGGTGCCCCATCCAATGGATAGGAAGAGTGATATAATTCTTTGACATATATACTCTCTAGGGCCTTGCATCCCTCTGACACACAAACATTCCTTTCCTTGTGAGCTGTAGTAGAGTGCTATCCTGGTCCCCACTACCACTGTGAATTGATATAGATGATGGGTTAGATTTTTTAATACACACTTCAATAATCAGTAGAAATTAACTGATTTCATTAGCCCACAGACTGTATGAAAAAAATAAAACTGCTATACAATACTTAGGGGGTTTTTAGATCCCAAAGAAGTGGTAACTTAAATATTTCTCTCTAATCAGTGTCAGGAATAAATCAGTGGGGGTACAGCTCATCCATCTAATAAATGATTGATATAAACCAGATGGCTTTCACCTGAAACTACTTTAATTAGGTCTCAAGCGTGTGCGCGCGTACACACACTCACATGCTTTAGCAGTAGATTCAGTGCATACCAAATGTTCATACTTACCTAAAAAAATCTGAAATGGTTTTGAAAAATCAACAGCCAGGTTTCTAGGGGGTTCCTTGTTCCATCTGACTGCGGGGGATCTGGGAGATGTAAGGTTTTGTGTGTGTGGTTTTTTTGTTTTTTTTTTGCACAAGCCCTAGCTGGCACTTCTTCTTCAGCTGAGATGACAGTCTCGCTGTAAATGATTTATGGCCCCCCTTCCACTGTACAGTGTGCATGAAGGAATGATTTCCATGAGCAATTTATTAATTCTAGGAAAAAGGAAATTTTTTTACATTTTGAAGGAGAGGATTCAGTTCTCACTTTTCCAATTTTACTATCCTTGAATATGGTTTGGTTTATTTTAGTCTTCTAAGAATATTTTAATTACATGGTTGGACAAAAAATATGAAAATTCAGTTAAACCTAAATCTTTTGGACACTTTTTAATTGTCAATATTCATTTTATTTTTAAAAGGTTTCCATATAAATGTTGTCTTTTAGAGTTCTTATGTCTGTTTCAATCCTAACTTTTTTCACTATTTACTTTTATGCTTATTGAAATACAAAAAGCAATCTAAAAAATACAAAATCTAATAAAAATGAGAAGTTGGTCCACTAAAATATGTTACTTCACTCACCTTTTCTCTCTTAATATCGTAGGACCAATACAGCCACAGCATCTCTGCATACAAAAAATATTCATTTATCTTAGGCAATGATGGGTCACAATACTGTGGAACAAAATGTACGCTAAATTTTTTAAAATTGAAATGTAACCATTCATGAAAAATTTCTATTTATCCTCTGTTGTAAGAACGTCTTACAAAACCTTGTTTTGGCCAAAGCTAAGTTGTGTCGGAGTGTTTTGAGTTTTATTTTTATTATGTCTGCTTTCTCTCCATTTAGTCTGCTCGTTTGATGGTGCACACGGTGGCCACCTTTAATTCTATCAAGGTAAGAGTCCAGTAGTGGTGCTTCTGCTTATTGAAAAGTGGCATCTTTTCTCTCATTGCCTTCTTTTGTCTTCACCACTTTGCCTTCACGTTCCATTGCCCTTCACACTCCCTTGAATGAGCCCATTAAGACGAATGCTGACTTACAGCATCTGCTTCTCAGAATATACAGGTGCTGCATGCAAGCACATAACATAAAAATCACCTGCTTTCACATCTCAGGACAATAGTTTACAATTCCTTATGTATTTCCTTGAACTCGTGCAGTCTTCTGTGATCAAAGCAGCAAATGCAAATCCACTCGTGTGCATGGACAACTTGCAGTTAGAGGACTTCAGCCATGATCAAAGACCCATTTGATTTTCCTCTTTTCCCACCATAATTCAAGTTTGTTTACAGGCTCTCAAAGCACTCAGTGTAACATATTTAGGAAGGCTACCATTACAACCATACTATTTTTAAAGTGGTGGTATTCTGACTATTGTTTGTGAACTGGCAGCAGTCTACTGAGCCTTTTAAGCAGATGTGTGGAATGAAACCTTAGGGAGCCAAAATGCAGAGGGAGAGGTATTGGCAGGTGGTTTGGAAGTGCAAGAGAATGTTGCTTATACAAAGAAATCTGCAGAATGAAAAAGCCAGGGAACCGTGGTTTAAATGTGATCCTTTTTATCTGAAAATAAGTCTTCTTAGGGACTCTCTCCTTCCTTTTTCTTTGAAGAGAATTGGAAGCACCTTTAACACCTTATAAGAGTGCAACCACATTAGCACAGTGAGCAAAATATTTGAAAATAAATCTTTATTGGAGTTACATTTCAGGTCATGACTTTGTAATTTAGCCTGACTTGGAGTAATAAAGCTTTCTTTTTAAAACAAGAAATAAATATATGAAACTGTTTAACCTGCCATCATCCAGTGCATTGGTGAAGGTTCATTTCCATTTTTCCCTTGCAGGAACTAAATGAACGCTGGAGATCTCTGCAGCAAATGGCAGAAGAGCGAAGCCAGCTGTTAGGCAGTGCTCATGAAGTCCAGAGATTTCACAGGTAAGGTGCATAATTCCTAATGCGTGTCACATAAAGTTTTGATGGTAGTTTTTACATGTAATTTTTGTGCTCAATTTAACATAAAACCATTTGGTATAATTTTATGAGAATAAACACCAACTCAAATAGGGACTCATCCAACACCCACTGATGTTTTTCATGTGCTTTAGTGGAAGTTGGACAAGGCCCACGGTGAAGGGCCAGTTTTCTAATATATATTTGATACTAACATTTTAATTGGCCTTCTTGGTTTTATTGATGACAGAGGCCTCTTATGCTACCACCTTGTCATTAGCAGATTGAAAGCCCAGTGTGGGATTGCACAACAATTTAGATTGTTCTTCAGACCTTTATCTTCAGGCCAACTATTTCTTCAATGGGTTATACTGCTGCTACCATGCTGTGCCATTTCTCTCTCGAGAACTGTGTTCATCCATTTCCTCTTCTTTCCCTTTCATTGCTTTGCCAGCCGGCTGTCACACATGCAGCTGCAATTCCGTCCTTTGGTTATTTGGCACAGGTGACTAGAGTCTGATAGCAAGCTTCTAAACACTTCCCTGCCTGTCACATGTGTATCTCATCAGATCTTCTGCTTCTGCTTTATTTCCAGTGCCAGCGCCAACACCATCCTACCTCTGCAGCTAAAACAGTCTTCCCCAATCTTCTCTGTAACTGGTATTAATTTCTCCTGCCACGTTCATTTTCGAAAAAGAACGGTATCTTAACGTAGTCCAGCAAAAACCTTTTATGTGTTCTGTGTTGGTATTCACTAGAGAGAGGAAGGTTTCTCTAATGGTTATAGCAGAAGAGTCTAAATGTTTAGGAGGACTGGATTTGTTTCCTAGCTCTGCCAGAGATTACCTCTGGGATCTTAAAAACATGCCCCCCTCCCCCAGCATAATCTGAGGCTTGATTTATCATGTGTTAAGATTCTCAGAGGCAAGTTGTTAATGAAGGACATCAAACATTCTGACTGTTAAATGACACAGTTCTTGGGTCTGAGAGGTTAACTTCTACAAAACAGATACATTTTTAAAAAATGTATTTAATCATTTTTTAAAAATGGTACTAAATACTTAAGACCCTATGGAAACTGGCTACCTTGAGTTTGCTGAGACCCTAGCTATGTCCTTCATTTCAATTTTTAACTTCAATCAGAGACGCTGATGAAACAAAGGAATGGATTGAAGAAAAGAATCAGGCTTTAAATACAGACAACTATGGACATGACCTGGCCAGTGTGCAGGCCCTGCAGCGCAAGCATGAAGGTTTTGAGAGAGATTTGGCAGCTCTTGGAGATAAGGTCAGACCAGGAGCAGACAGAACACATGAATTATTTACTTTCTGTAGTAATGATGATGATACTGGAAGAGTTTCCAATCCTCCTCCTTCCTCTTCTTTCCTTATTGCTAGGTGAACTCTCTAGGTGAAACTGCTGAGCGCCTGATTCAGTCACATCCAGAGTCTGCTGAAGACCTACAAGAAAAATGTACTGAGCTGAACCAGGCTTGGAATAGCCTGGGGAAACGCGCTGACAACCGTAAAGAGAAGCTTGGGGATTCCCATGACCTGCAACGTTTCCTCAGTGACTTCAGGTAAAAACTAAACAGATGAAATCCCTGATCTCCACTGTGTGTGTTTCGTTATTTAATTCCAGTACATATGGTACAGACGTGGACTGAACATTTGTTGCAGTGATGAAAGATAACTCCTCCTCCTTTGCTTTAAAGAAACAAGCAAACCTATTTTTGGTTGCTTTTATGTTTACAGGGACCTCATGTCTTGGATCAATGGAATCCGGGGACTGGTGTCTTCAGATGAACTGGCAAAGGATGTGACTGGAGCTGAGGCTTTATTGGAGAGACATCAGGTAATGAGAGAGCGCCCTCTGCATTCTTCTGTCATTGTGAACATTAGTTGTTAAAACCTGTTTTATATACTCTGTTAATAAACCAGATTCAACAGTTGTTTCTTTGAGACTCCCCACTGACATTTCCAAGACTACACTGATAACCTTTCCTCACAATTTAGCATTCTATTTCTAGTTATTAAACCTCTCCCTCCTCGTTATAGGAACATCGCACTGAAATAGATGCCAGGGCTGGCACTTTCCAAGCTTTTGAGCAGTTTGGACAACAGCTCTTGGCTCGTGGACACTACGCTAGCCCAGAGATCAAGGAGAAACTAGATATTCTGGATCAAGAACGAGCGGACTTAGAGAAAGCCTGGGTCCAGCGCAGAATGATGCTCGACCAGTGTCTAGAACTACAGGTACTGTGCTTCTTTTTTGTTTTTTTCTTATATAACATGGTTTCTCAAGAAAAGTTTTCTCTGATTCCCACCTGTGGGACTGTTCTTACTCATCTGTTTTATCCTGCCTGCGTTCCTTCTCCTTAGCTGTTTCATCGGGACTGTGAACAAGCTGAAAACTGGATGGCTGCCCGCGAGGCTTTCTTGAACACAGAAGATAAAGGAGACTCTTTAGACAGCGTGGAGGCTCTCATCAAGAAACATGAAGATTTTGATAAAGCAATCAATGTGCAGGTGAGTGATGTATCCAGCGAAAGGGGCAGTCGCTTAATTTTATTTTACATGCAGCTCCTGGAAACCTTTTTAAGGTCAGCAGGCTATGGTAGACCTGGTGTTTGGTGATGTGAATCTAACGTTTAAACCCCTGTAAAGATTTATTCTAAATGTTTAGCAGACTGGAAACTGGTTGCAAAGATGAAAAATAACTACTGTCACTGCAGGTAAGGGGTTCATTATTGATTGGTTGCAAAGATGAGGCAATAAAATAATATCCAAAGGGGTAGCCATGTTAGTCTAGTTCAGCAAAACAAACAAGGAGTCCTGTGGCACTTTTAAAGACTAAGAAATTTATCACAGGAGCTTT
>ML682047.1:10448098-10532312 GCA_007922195.1 Podocnemis expansa
GTCCGATGCTTTTCAGGCATCGGACAAAGTGGGCTTTCTCCCACCAAAGCTCCTGTGATAAATAAATTTCTTAGTCTCTAAAAGTGCTACAGGACTCCTTGTTTGTTTTTTAATAAAATAGGTGTTCACCTAACTAGGGCAACATGAATGACAGTACAACTTATTCCTTGTAAAGAGACACAGTGATTTAATGGTTTTTACTGGAAATCTTTACACTGCCAAAAATCAGTTTCTCCACTTTCTCTACATCCTAAAAGAGCCCATTCTGCTTATGAGAGAAATACTTTCTGCAGTTCTGGCATAGAGGCCAAAAGAACTTCCCTACCAATGTCTAATCTGCAGGGGCTCCTGCTTGGTGGGGGAGGTGACCCTCTGTTTATTCTGACATATGGCTGATTGCTGTGGTCTTACATTAACAGGATACCTTCCTTCCTTCAAAAGGATGGTTTAGTTCTGATGCTGCTCTTTGTAGTGACCTCTTGGGTTTTTTTTAGGTATCTGAATCCATCCAATTTGCTTCTTTTTGTTTTAAACAGGAAGAGAAAATTGCTGCCCTGCAGTCATTTGCTGACCAGCTGATTTCTGCTGACCACTATGCTAAAGGGGTCATTTCTAATAGACGCAATGAGGTTCTGGACAGGTTGGTGTACTAATTTCGTTGTTAGATCTGCTGAGGTTACCTTCTGAAAAGAAGGAAATTGTTGTTAGTGTATAGTTTCCTATTTCATACTTGTCATAGGTACTGATGAGTATGAACTGCATATTTAATTGTGCATAGGTGGCGTCGTTTGAAAGCTCAGATGATTGAGAAGAGGTCTAAATTAGGAGAATCTCAGACCCTCCAGCAGTTCAGCCGTGATGTTGATGAAATAGAGGCCTGGATCAGTGAAAAACTCCAAACTGCAACTGATGAATCTTATAAGGATCCAACAAACATCCAGGTGAATAATTATTTGATCAAGGAAGTCAAAAACAATGAAAGTTTAAATTCATGTGACCTATCCTGTTGCTGCTAACTGTGCACAGGAAAATTTTATGTCTAGAAACAGTCTTCTAAAGGGGAAAAAAAATGTTAGTTAAGAAAGTCTTTGCATACAGTACACCTCCATAACAACAGAGAAAAGACAGAAATAGAAGGCAATAATTATTTTTAAATAAATAAAATATGTACTATTCCCACCTAAACTGCCTAAAATGACATGTAGCCCTTGGCAGTTGAGAAAAGGCATCCTGTCATCTCTTCCCCAGACAATTAGCTAATAAATATTTATCATTAAAAATGTCACTTGCATCCCACCTCCACTCACTGTCCTAAAATGCAGATCATCAGTTTTTCATTGTTAAAGAAAATCTTAGTGATTTTTTTGCCTATGTTTTAATACTCATACGTGGATTGATATGACTGCACTGAACTCTTCTCTCCTTCATCTGTTTTGTAGCTTTCCAAACTGCTGGTAAGTTTTGTAGTTCAGTTAGACTGGCCCTAGCATGTGTGTGTTCCTCTGTATAGATGACATGCGAGTGCAAGGTCTGGTTGCGTTCAGTCTGCTGCTCCATCCATTCGTTCATCCAGATTCTTTTCCATTTTCTAATATTCATTGACCTCCAAACAGGTGTTGTCATTGACCCCTATGGATTGGGGTGTGGCTTTTTGTTTAGTTCATGTCTATTAAATACCATTTACTTACATATTTTGTTGTGCAGATGTGTTCTGCATGATCTGTTTAATTAGCGATGTGGTATTAATTAGTTCTTTAAAGGGGTAGCTCAGAAGGAAACATAACTGAGGTTGTCATCCTTCTTTTCAAAACATATGGCTACTAGATATATCTTGTCCTTATTCCTTCCGTATATGGAGCTATGGTGGTTCATGTTGTCATGTGATGTCGATTCCACTAGCGTGCATCTGGAGTCAGAATTTCTGAAGGAGGGGTGTCAGTGCAGGTGGGAAACCCACATGGTCTACACTGGGGTCTCAAACACGCAGCCCATGGGCCGCATCCTAAAGCTGTTTCCTGCGAACCGCAACGACAGTATTGTTACTGATATTTGCGACATCGTTGTATGAAAAGTTTCAGTGGTGCGGCCTTCAGGCTAACGTACTAGTCCTCATGCGGCCCTCATGGTGATTTGAGTTTGAGACCTCTGCTCTACACCTTTTGGATAGCAATGTGGAAGAAGTAGAGAGGAGATAGCAGAACTGAGTGTATATGTAGAAGCTGAGAGGAATGGTAAGAATCCAGTGAGGAGAATTGGAGGACAGAGCAAAGCAAAAAATGGAGGAGTAAGAAGGGAGAGGCACAAAGTGAGGGCAGTAGTGTTTGTGCTTCTGGCCCCAGAGGCCGCACTATTTAATGGCTTCTCAAGCAAAAATATCACCTGTTAATTACTTAGTGTGAATTTGTTTTGATTTAGACTGACATTGTGTTATAAGCATAGTGAATTTGTAGGCCAATAAATAATGGATTTAACTGGGGTGCTCTATAATCACAGTCTTCAGCATTTCCAGAATAAGCAGGTCATGCAGAATTTTCCTACGTTTTGTAGCATTTTTCTTGTTTTATTTATATTCTAACAGTATCCTTCCCTTCTGTTCTTTCTCAGGACAGTGTACTTTCCCATATGTCCAATGTTACTAGCACGTTGAGTTGATACTTGTAAACACTGTTTTGTCATTCGTGTCCCATTGTTTACGCTCATTGTAGGTGCTTGCATGTATATGAAAGAACACTGCTCATTCACTCCCTTCTTTTGGCTCCTAATATTCTCATGGTGCCTTCCATTTTCACACAAGACAAATTTCAAGGAATAGCTAGGGAAGCATTGTTACTTAAACCTTGAGTTACGTTTAAATGATTAAATTATGTAAATGAAACATACGATGATACCATGTCTTCCAGTATTAAAACTGCGGCAAAGGTGCAGGTGGAGAGGGGACTTTTCCTCCTAACCCATGGATTTGGATGGGAAAAGTCATAAACCTTTAGAACTGATTAGTGTATAGCTACCACATTCTGAGTGCTATGCGTGCACGTGCAGTTAGTGATTTCAAAGGTAGTGCCATGTAAACTAGAAATCCATATTTGGAAAATAAAATTTAACTTTAAAAATACATTGTAGTAGCCTTTAAAATCCAGTAGATATGGGCAGATATAGAAACATTGTTGTTAATGTCCAGTCACAGGTAGACGTGCTGGTTCAAACGCAGCCCAATACTCACTCAAACTGACAGAGAGCAGTTCCAAAGGCCATGACTAAATCATTTGGGAGAGCACATAGTAAATATTATGTAATATTATGGATCTGGATTTTCATGAATTTACATAAGGCATTAAATATTTTCCCAGGTCAGACTACACACAGACTCCCTTACTTGTAACCCTGTTCATGCAGAAAAGTCTTGCATTCTCTTTTCAACCATGAGAATAATTAGGAGCCCAATGTCCAGTCCTCAAGTTTTGTTTTTTTGCTGCATTTAGAGCAAACACCAAAAACACCAGGCCTTTGAAGCTGAACTTCATGCTAATGCAGACCGGATCCGGGGAGTCATTGACATGGGGAATTCGCTCATTGATCGGGGAGCGTGCGCTGGAAGTGAGGATGCAGTAAAGGTAGGTGCATCATATGTAGGAGAGTTAATGACATATAGCCTTCAACTGCTTTTATAGTAACATTTTGTTAGAATGAGGAAAACTGTTTCCTTTTTAGTTCCTTGTTTAACTATGCAGTATGGACCAGAAGAACTATTTTATCCCATTCTTGCTGGGGAATGCGTAATAGTGTCTGACATTTCTGTCAGAATGCCAAAGTAAAATGGAGAAGGAGACAATGGAGACTTTCCCAAGAAAGTCTGAAATAGTGACTGGATAATCTACAGTTGTGGAAGCAGCAACCAAATGTGCTGTGTGTTCCTTTGCTATATTTATTATTTGTTTTGCTTCTAAGCATTTATCTTCTCTCTGTACCAGGCTCGATTGGCTGCTTTGGCTGACCAGTGGCAGTTTTTGGTGCAGAAATCAGCAGAAAAGAGTCAGAAGCTGAAAGAAGCCAACAAACAGCAGAATTTCAATACTGGAATCAAGGATTTTGATTTCTGGCTATCAGAGGTACCTGAGCTGCTTGTTTTGGGGATTATTCACTCTGAAGGGACTGCAGTTTCTTTAACACTGGTTCCCTTTGCTGATAGGTGATGTATCCCAGAATTTTAGCTGTTGCCATGAAAGGCTTAAAACTCCCTGCAAAAATAATTTAGTACAAAATCCTTAAAGAAAATAAAACGGCTAGGGTTTGGGTCGTTTCTGTGTCTGCATGTGACATTACCTACAATGAATATGGCAGGAAACGTCTACTCGCTAAATATCCCACATGTGAAATGAGCAAGGAAATGACTTTCACAAACGTAACCTGCACTAGCAACAGTTGGAGGAGACAACCATTAAGTGCATTAAATTTGCAGATCTTAGTCAAAGTGCAATATGTATTTTTCGTTTTCCAGGTGGAGGCTCTGCTTGCATCTGAAGACTATGGAAAGGACCTGGCATCTGTAAATAACCTGCTGAAGAAACACCAGCTCCTGGAAGCTGACATATCTGCCCATGAGGTAACGGCTTCTTCTGTTAACAAAGGAGGGGAAACTGAAGTGGTCAGTGAATTGCACAGCAGCATGCTGGAAAGTTTCAACCTGCAGAACTGCATTTTCTCTATGTACAGCAAGAATATGAAGAGAAGTCAGATTGTTTGATCCTATGCTGAGGCCACATACTCAAAAACTAAGATGGTCGTTCTTCATACACACCTTTCTTATGATTCCAGGATCGCCTGAAGGACCTGAATGGGCAAGCCGACAGCTTGATGACCAGCAGTGCTTTTGACACCTCCCAGGTAAAGGAGAAACGAGACACTATTAATGGGCGTTTCCAGCGGATCAAGAGCATGGCAGCTGCTCGCCGTGCAAAGCTGAACGAGTCCCATCGCCTGCATCAGTTCTTCCGGGATATGGATGATGAAGAGTCCTGGATCAAGTATGCACTTCAGATGTTCTGGATGTAGCCAGTGTTCTAGTCATGCTACCAACAAGCAAATTTAAATGCAGTTGTTTAACAAAAGAAGCAAGGAGTGTCACAGGACTCCTTGCTTCTTCTGCTGAACTGGACTAATATGGCTGCCCCTTTGGAACTTGGCAAGTTGTTTAACAGTGTTTGTAGCACAGTTTACTTGATCAATAGAGGGAAAAAGATGATTTCTCCTAGAATAGTGGTTCCTGTGGTCCACAGATGCCTGGTGGGCCGCAGCATGGCTCCGGGGGTCTGTGGACAGGCAGGGACCTGGGGCCTGATGCTGCTTGGGTCTTCAGTTGCCATGGAGACCTAGGCTTCTGGCTGGCCAGCCAGGGAGCTTCCCCCAGGCTGAGAGTTTTTAAAACTCCCACCCTGGGCATGCAAAGCATGCTCAGAGTAGTCGGGGGGGGGGGGGGGGCGCCCCCCCCCCCCCCCCCCCCCTCCCGGGGCGGCGGGGGGCTTGGCCCCCCGCGCCGCCCCAGCCTCACTCCCCACCGGGGGGGGGTCACAGCCTTACTTTCCTTTGCCAAGGGGGTCCCCAGCCCTAAAATGACTGGGAACCCCTGTCCTAGAATTGTTAGCATAGTTACCCACCCTCTCCTGAGGTGGTATCCTGCCTTATCTAATCTGTGGTGTAACTTCTGTACCACAGCTACAAACACACACACATCGTCTTGCCCATAGGGATTGGGGAAGTATGCCAGAAATAGCTTCAACTGTGCTGTAGGCATGTCACGTTTTCAGTGGCAGCTGCTGTATCTGGCTAGTTTGACCTTTTAAAGGTATAAACTTTCCTGATTCTCCCTCTTCACTCGTCCTCTCTGGGACTCAGGGAGAAGAAGCTGCTGGTTAGCTCAGAAGACTATGGCAGAGACCTAACTGGAGTGCAGAACCTAAGAAAGAAACACAAACGTCTGGAAGCAGAATTAGCCGCTCACGAACCTGCCATCCAGGTAACACAAAACAAAACAGTCAGATGAAGAGCTGTTTCAGGACAGGCACTGCTGCTGTTTCCAAATCATATATAGGTACAGACAGGCATTCCGATGAAGACAATAATGAGTAATAACAAAGTATAATACTTGGTATAGGCAAGTTACAGATTATTAACATTGATCTTTGACCCAAATACAATTATAAACATTGCTGGTTTAGATCTGTGCAGCCTGAGCGGTTTCTGCAGATCACAACAGAAACCAGGCTTCTTTATGCTCTCAAAGGAAGGTGCGACAAAGCAAAATATGGAGTATTGTAATGTGAAGTGCAAGGAACTTAGTTTCTCTTCAAACAGTGACATGTTTCACCTGGATTCTAAATCCATAAAAACACGTGAACTAGAGGAAAAAGGTTGACCGTTCTGTTTATGAAAGAAAATGACAAAAATGAGGAGGTATAAAGCATCTAGATGAAAGTGAGGAAGAGACGGCAGCACGGCTGTTGACAATTGAAAATACTGACGTGTGCTTTATCCGCTTCACAGGGCGTGCTAGACACTGGTAAGAAACTGTCGGATGATAACACGATTGGAAAGGAGGAGATACAGCAGAGACTTGCGCAATTTGGAGAGCACTGGAAGGTCTTAAAGCAGTTGGCAGCAGCTCGGTGAGTGAAAATCATTTTTCTAGGCCAGAGAGTATGACTAAAACAATAAAGTGACTTGAAGTAGCCAAATCGCACAATATTTGAGTCAGATCGTCAGCAATGTTGGCAAACGATAAACGTGTTCAGTGCTTTCTACTGCAGCCATGCCTCCGGTGAAAAGGCTTGTTCATCGTTGCTCTTCAGTAATAGCTTAAGTTTTGTGTGTTTCTTCATTGAACACAAGCTGAACTTTGGAGGCCTTTATTCTTTCTTCATTTGGCAGCTAGAAGCTTGATCCTGTTACTCCTACTGTGTTGTGCTCTCCTGAATAGAGACGCGGGAGGGGGGAAGGGGGGGGGAGTAGATAATCTTCTGGATGTGTAAGGACTGTGAAATGGCCTGGCACAGTACATTTATGGTAGGTCTAGAGCTGGCAGTGTTGGTGGGGTCATTATCAGCTTCCAAAGGGAAGAGGTTAGTGAAAAAAAAAAAATTACATTTTTACGGTTTGATGGCAGTGAGCAGGTCTTATCGCCTGTCTAGATTTCCGCTAAACCGTGTCTCCTACATTTTGTGATTATTTGGCTTCCACATCATAACTGAATGTACAGACTGTAACCCGTGATTCTCCTCCCCTGCTTTCTCACTCCTCTTGCAGTGGCCAACGTCTAGAGGAGTCTCTGGAGTATCAGCAGTTTGTAGCAAATGTGGAAGAGGAGGAAGCCTGGATCAATGAGAAAATGACCCTGGTAGCTAGTGAGGACTATGGAGACACACTTGCTGCTATCCAGGTGAGCAAAAGCTGTGCTGTTTGGTTCTCTCCTTACCTGCTATTTATGACACGTGATCATTAGATTTAACAGATCCTTTGTCTCTAAACTCCAACATTTTGTTTAAAATAAATCTATTATAAAATACTGATGCTTTTTAAATGGCTTAAAGTTTTTACATCCCTCTTTTGAGCTAAAGTGAGCAATGAAGAGGGAGCTCAGTAGCAGCAAGAAATAATAGAATTTCTTTCCAGTCCATCTTTCTTAATAGCCCCATCCACTGTGTTATGCCCTAGTCCAGGAAGCACTTAGATGCTCACCTTAAATACTGACCATGTGCTTAGCATAAGAATCAGGATCTAAGTGCTTTCCAGATAAATTAGATCCCTGTGCTGAGGTCTCTAGTGGACTTAATGGAGAAGAATTTACCTCTCCTTGGATAAAGGTGAAAGAAAACTGACTTTTAAAGACTATATCCAGGATTATACTCAACCATACTCCCCCCCCCCCCCCACTTCCATCTGCCAAAAGTTGTAAATTAGTTAAAACTAACTAGTCTTTTGTAATGGTTCATATTGTATTTCAGGCATATTATGATGGATTTTTGTTTTACTTTTATTTTCATCTAGTTATGTAAGCAGTCATTTCGAGAAGTAAAATTATGTAAGAAAATGAGTTGTGCACATGCTTTCCCTGCAGGGCTTACTGAAAAAGCATGAAGCATTTGAGACTGATTTTACTGTCCACAAGGACAGAGTGAATGATGTTTGTGCTAATGGAGAAGACCTCATTAAGAAGGTGAGTGTAACCTGGTATGAAAAATGTCTTGAATGTTCTTTAAAGTGTGTCAGCGTGACAAAATGGATTCCTTGTTCTTTTAACCTTGAGTGCAAGTATATTTAAAAAATGAAACACCAGCTATGCATCATGCTCCATACAGCCAGAATAAGAGGGCCATTTGGCACATAATTGATTTTAAATTCTTTAGACACAGCAGCATGCTGGACTGGTATCAGGAATTCTGGCTCTGTTGCTGACTTGCTGGATGCTAGGGGGAAGTCACTTAACTTTTCTTTCCCAGTCAGCCATCTCAATGGATTCTTACCTATGCTAGAACTTCTTTCTTTTATGCTTAGAAGCTCTGAAGCACCCATTTGTGCACTGATACCTTTCCCATGACTTTTAACACTAATCATCTAGCCAGGAAGACCTTTGTGAAAAGTAAATTGATTTGGGATTTTTTCCCCCAGAAGTCCTAAAATGGCTATTGTCCCCACCCTGAAGCTTTTATTTTCTAGTTGAACATTCACTTCCCAGAAAGCCTTCTCATAGTCTAGGTATACAGAAGTATTGTTTGCATCCATGACTTGTCTCACATTTAGGGCATATGTTGAACTCGAATGAGTCCATTTTCTTCACCAAATTTAAAAACAAAACAAAAAAAGGCTTAAATAAGTAGGGAACCAAGGCAGTTAATTCCCATTTAGTTAGAACTAGTGGACCACCTTGTGAGTTAATGTGCAGGCTTTATTTTATTAGTCATGAGCTAATTTTTCTTGGTAAGGATTGTCAAAGCAACTTAAGGAGAGCTAGGAACCAGACAGGGAATGGGATTTGAGCAGCTAATACCTTTAGATGCCTCTGCTTCTGTTGTCCTCAACTTTGGTACCCATTTTAGGAATTCTCGTTAAGTATCCCTAGGCATCTAAAGGACTCCTATCTGTTTTCAATGCATTTATTCCTATTTTGGTTAAGTGTAAAACATGATTAAATCATTTGGGAATTAAACTGTTTGTTTTCTCCTATTCCACAGAACAATCACCATGAGGAGAATATAACTGCAAAGATGAAAGGCCTGAGGGGCAAGGTGTCAGATCTGGAGAAGGCAGCAGCTCAAAGGAAGGCCAAGCTAGATGAGAACTCTGCCTTCCTCCAGTTCAACTGGAAAGCTGATGTGGTAGAGTCTTGGATAGGTATGTGCTGCCTTGAAATATGGGTGCCCTAACAAAGCAGTTGACTGAAAACCCTTCAGCCCTTCTTGAATGGAGAATAGTTTCTAACTAATCATGTTTTACCAACTAGACATGGGTTGTAGTTTGAGCCATCGATTGGCGAAGCAATGGTGTGCATTTATGTTGTTTGGGTAACTGTTTCAATGGTCCTGGGACTTGCAATAGGGTAAAAGTTGAAGACTGCAAATTAGGGTATGTCTGTACTGACATCAGTGTGCTCTTTTGGGTTCGAGTGAGCAGTCTGTCAAGACAGACTCAATCAATCTGCAGATTGACACTGTAACTGGAGTAGCGCTATGTTGACCAGACAGCATTTCTGGTCACCTTAGCACCGTGCATACAGGGAGGTAAGTGGGAGTTAGTAAGGCAACAGATATGATATGTAAGGTATTTCATATACATTGGATGTCTCCTTTCAGCTGACACAGGAAAGCATAGCAAGTGTTCAAGCTTCCCTTCCCCATTTTTAAGAAAGGGTATGTGGATGTTTTTATATTTGGTCTATGCTTCATTATCTAGGTGAGAAGGAAAACAGTCTGAAGACAGATGACTATGGGCGGGATCTCTCCTCTGTGCAAACACTCCTCACCAAACAGGTCAGTCCCTGCAGGTTGCCTGAGCCAGAGAAGCAATGCAGCTTACTGCTTATCAGGGAATAGTGGAGGGCGTGGCATTTAGTTTTGCATTTACCTAAAATAAAGTCTACATCATTCATAAACGTAGTTAATTTACATTAGTCTGTTTTTCCTTAATGCTGCAGGAAACTTTTGATGCCGGTCTCCAGGCTTTCCAGCAGGAAGGAATCGCAAACATCACTGCACTGAAAGACCAGCTGCTGGATGCCAAACACATCCAGTCAAAGGCCATCGAGGCCCGGCATGCTGCTTTGATGAAACGCTGGAACCAGCTGCTGGCTAATTCAGCTGCTAGGAAGAAGAAACTGCTGGAGGCCCAAGAGCACTTCAGAAAGGTTAGTACATAGACCTTGGAACCATCAGTATCAGAACTTTTCAATAGCATGGAAGCCTGTAAAGTGTGACAGTTGTGCTCAGTATAGATTTAAAATCTTGATATCCAAGCTTCGTAAAGACATGATTACTTGTCATAAATCAAATGCTTTCTTATAAGATGCCATTGTGAAAACTTATTGGGAGTGGAGTTGTTTTAGGATGAGCCTTTTATGTTGTGTGCAGCTTGCATATCATAATTGCAATTATTTAATTAAAACAGCCTGTTGGAGGACAGATTTTTTTGCTAGGTTAGATATTTGAGAAGACTTGGGTAGGTACGAAGTATCGTCAAGTGGTCACTTCTAAGAGACTGGAAGTCTGGTGTTCTGGGTTTCATTTCAAGCTCTGCTACTGGCTGCATGTTCTTGAACAATTAGTTAAGTGCTCTTTTTCCCTTTTTTTTTTTTTAATAATAATTTGCACTAAGGTAGCACCTAGAGGCTCTGATCAAGATGAGGGCCTAGTATTAGGTACTGTACAAACAAAATATGAAACAGTTCCTCCCCTGAAGAGCTTGCAGCCCAAATAATACAAGACCAAAAACACACAGAATGCCCAAGTAGTCATTTTATTGGGATTCCTGGTTCCCCTACCTATCCAAGGCCCATTGCCTCTTCACAGCTGTTTTAGTCAACCTGTTCTATCATTGCTGACCCCAAAGTGCCTGCCCTTTTAACATGTCCACCACAGAAAAGTAGCCTTTTATCTAGACAGAAATGATCCAGAACCTGCTGACTTGCAAATGTTTGGGAATTTTAAGAGTTCTCCTAGATGGCTCTCAAGCCTTGGAGTACATTGCTGTCTCCGTACTGCTTCAGCACCAGCCAAGGAAAGGTCTAGCCATGCAGCTAGGAGGTTAGGGTGAAGTGGGCCTCTGAAGCTGTGTCGTGGGGAAGATGCCATGGGCAGGAATAGTACTGTCTCTATTTTACAGAGAGCTCTTTTGGTTCCCATTTTGCAAAGTGTTTTGAGAGCCTTGCAAGAAAAAATGAGGTACAAATTGTGCATCCTTTATTGCATGTTCTTAATACTGGGTCCTCGTACTTGAAATACGTTCTGTTTTTATTATTGCCTGAGCGAACAAGTAGATTGTCTTCTCTCTCTCAGGTTGAAGATCTGTTCCTGACTTTTGCAAAGAAGGCGTCTGCCTTCAACAGCTGGTTTGAGAATGCAGAGGAAGACCTGACTGACCCTGTGCGGTGTAACTCACTGGAGGAGATCAAGGCACTGCGAGAGGCTCATGATGCTTTCCGCTCCTCACTTAGTTCTGCCCAGGCTGACTTCAACCAACTAGCTGAGCTGGATCGTCAGATCAAGAGCTTTCGAGTGGCCTCAAACCCGTACACTTGGTTCACTATGGAGGCTCTTGAGGAGACCTGGAGGAACTTGCAGAAGATCATCAAGGTAACTGGAACAAATCTCTTCCCATGGCCACTCTGCCTCCGAATTTTTCCTTGAGACATTGTCTATCCAGATAATCAGTGCTTTATTCAGCAATAAAACATTACAATTGAAAAGGCCTTGCTCCAGTAATGCAGAAATGTTTCTGAAAGGAATTTTTTGGGACTAGCACCTCCAAAATCCTCCATTACACATATTTGGGCTGCTGTTGCCTGACCCTTCACCTCCTATCATTCCATTCTTCCTGAAAGACTCCAAACACAAAAGACGATCCCCTGCTTGTTGCTATGGGACCCTCTGTTCTCTATCACCTGGTTTGTTACGGTATGATGATTGCAAGGCTCACCCGAATCATAATTTTTAAGACTTTGGTGGGAATCCTGGACATCATAGCAGTACCGTCAGCAAGAGACTCTAGGGGCCCTCGGTCTGGTGCTGAGGTGTAGAATCTCACTGCGGGGCGGGTTTGTCTGTAAGTCAGGGGAATGATAAAGGCACCATGTACTTTCTCAGTGTAAAGCATGATGTCCCTGTTTCTCAGGAACGTGAGTTAGAGCTTCAGAAGGAGCAAAGACGACAGGAGGAAAATGACAAACTGCGCCAAGAGTTTGCTCAGCATGCTAATGCTTTCCACCAGTGGATTCAGGAGACCAGGTACAGCCTGTCTTGAGAGAGGGAATCATTTGTATCCCATTGGGAAGGGATTGGTAATTAGTCTTCATATTATGCATCTCACCAATACCTCCTTTTTGAACTGATTTGAGTTTTAGATGTCTGCTGCTAAGAGGCACATGTGCTGAGTGCAGTCACCTGTGTTCAAGAATTGGGGCTGGAGCTGCCCCCTAATGGGGGTCTCTGATTCAAGACTATTTCTTAAAAACGTGTCTGCTCCTGTGTTCACTTCCCCAGGGTGATTCTACATACAGAAGCCCTAATGGTTAGGTCTAGACCTGGACTCTACCTAGAACAATACTGTCTTCTTATCTACTCTGTATTAATGATAGAATTTTCCCCATTCTAATTCCTGATTCACTGTCTCTAGCCATAAGATCATTCCCCAAAATATATTTTCTTGTACAGCTTGAATGTAAAAGGTTTAAACATTCGGGGGGGGGAGGTAGTTTCTCTAGAGGTGCCATTCCATAATCTTCAAGATCACTTTGCAAGCTCTCATGTAGGTAATCGGTAAAATCCATGATTAGAGAGAGGCAGCAAGAGTCCAGAGCCTCTCTACAAATGAAGAAGAATTTCAGTGTTGCAAGGAGACCAAGATGATATTTTTTATAGCACAAGAGTGTCTGGCTTATGCATCCTGAAATACATCACCATCAAATGTGGTCACTTGTGGTGGATGCATGTTCTGGTGTGTAAGAGGTGTTATTGTGCGGGTGCCTTTTCATATTAACTTCTATAAATGCAAAGATTTATTACCTAGATGGTTTTGCAAAAATCTGAAGCATAAACAGTTTTAACTTACTGGTACGTTTGCCCTCTGCTTCCTCCCTGTCCTGCTGCCTGATGTTTGAATCCTCGTGCTCTACAGGACATATCTGCTAGATGGGTTCGTATTGAATTTTATTTCCCAAAAACTTGATGTGGTGTTCTCTCCTGTCTTGTGTGTTTTCTCCTGTCATTGCTTTGCTTGTGAAAGTTGTATTAAAGGTAATCTTATGGGGGCAGGACTGTCTGTGCCTGGGATGTGCATGAGATATTCCCTCCCTAGCAAGAATGCCTCACACACAGAGACCCAGGTAACAGGACATTGGCACGGATAAATATAAAGATATAATACCAAATTCATTACTGGTCAGCTTATAACGATATCAGAGGTGTGACGGTTTTTATTGGGAGTGTTTCCATATTTCATCAGATAATCTGTGACCACCTGGTTTCACTAGTGAGTACTCTTTCTCAGAACTCAGAAGAACATTTGGTAAAATAAGAGTATATTCCGATAATACTCTTGGAACATTTAAATTGAAGGGCTCTGATTGGCTATTACTGAATAGAATGAAAGAGAAGGAACGGAAATCTTACGCTTCACAGGTGTTTGAACAGGACATTCTGCTGTAGACTCTTGGGTTTCACTAGTTAAGGCATCACCGTGATTTGTTTTGTTCTGTGTTTGGTCTTTGGGGGGTGGAGGGGGGAATAATCACACACTTTCGTCTGTGTGTAAGACAGTTACATAACTACATAGTTGGTTTTATTCTTTGGCATAACTGTACTCCAGAATTTAAGCTTTAACTGTTTAAAAAAAAAAAAAAGTAGAATTGCAAAGAAAATATAATGTGAACCTAAATCAGTGCCATGACCTCTGCTTGTCTGAAGTATAAAATAGTCGTCCTCAATAGGGTGTGAGCTGAAGCTTAATGGGGATTTATGTCAGCCTTACTATTTAACTGTTAGTGTCTACAGTCTACTAACGATCTACTTGCTGAGGTGTGAAATAAGGATCAAAACCCTCATCTGCCTTCTGGCTACAAACCCCAGATTGCCTCCAGTGATCTCCTGGATGCCAAAACCTCTAGCTTTTCTCTAGACAGCTTCTGAATGCAACTACACCCCTTTTCAGTATATTAAAAAAAAGCTAATCTGTAGCACAATGAAAACTTCTGCATTTGGGTGATGTCTAAAGTGTATTTAATATTAAAATGATCAAGGAATCCTATACTAAAGAGCCTGAGGGTTGTCCCTGCCTGTAACCATTGTCTAGTATGCTACATGGAACAGAGGGGCCCTTCTTCATGGGTTTCTCTCTGGTAACTCATTTGCTCTGTACTGAGGAGAACCTCTGGCCTCATAGTATTTCCACTCAGGTAAGAGAAGAAACATGTCAGCTTTTGCATTTGTTGTTTGGAATCCAGTAAATTTTGCTGGGATTGGTGCAGGATTCTTTGCTGATTTTAAAACATGGTGGTGTAGGTGAGTTCTGGTGTACCAGAACATGCTGGGGGGTGGGGGGCATTAACTAGGTAAACTCTCCTGCTCCCAGCTGTCATGCTCCAGTTTTGTTCTCAGACATCAGAAGTCCAGAGGGAAGTTAATCTTTAACAACACTTTAGATTAGATTAGACCTGCAATTAGGAAGGTAGCATTGACTGCTGCTTCTCCATTCTCCACTAGAGCGCAAGTAACTCTGTAGGCTCAAGTCCAGTAGTAGCTTCAGCACCAGCAAGAAGTTACCATTATCCAGCAGTTATTAATAAGCAGAGGCAGGTTTTCACAAATATGCTGGGAGAGCAGCAGTGGGAGTAGAGACGATGCCTGCATTCCATATGAAGCAGGGGGTTTGGGGCCCAAAAACTGCACCGTATCTTTCCCTGCACTCTGATGGCTGGGGCTGTCTGTCTCCACTGCTTCCTTTTTGTGGACACAGCCCTCCTCCCCACTGCTGCACCCCTCAGCCTGCAACCAGTTACCTCCTGAGCGCACAGATGCCAGTCATTGCTGGCAACATTGGGGGATGTAGACGTGGTGGAGGCATGTCCTAATTCTTCCTTCCTAGCCCCCCCCCCCCCCCCCCAATGGGGCACAGTTGGCGCTTGGCATGTCCCAGTGCTCCTTTTCCTGCCTGTAGCTGAGACCTTTGTTCCAGAAAATAGGCAGCGTGCCAGTGACAAAATTGAAACCCATTAACAAAGCTGATGGGATGGGATTCACTCTCTGTAAAATGGTGCTGTCAATATTGGGGTTACTATTAAGCAGAATCTATTTCAAGGTCAGTATAGCTGTTAACTCTTATCAATCACTGTACAGATTGATGCTGTTTTTAAAATGAGGTTTGTCGGTCAAATTAACTGAAATTCTGTTCTATTCACCTCACCTCAGCAACTCCCTTTTTTGACAGATGTTAAAATAATTAGCTATTTGATGTACAACCAGTACCTGCCATTGAGTTTACTTCATAAAGTAATAGCTTGTTTGATATTCTCTGTGAGGTGATGCTACTTGGAGTTCTGCTCTGTTGTGGGAAGCTTGTGGTCTGTTCTTTCCTCTGTCTTGTCCATTTTCCTTTTGGAATTCATTTGGTTTCTCTTCTTTGACTAGCATAGCATATCGTCGTGTCATTCGTGTCTATCAGTATGAAGTTGGGGATGATCTGTCTGGAAGGTTTTTCCTCTTATTTTCTTACCTCACTGTGACTTTAAAATGCACTCCTAATTCAAAGGCTTGTGTTCTTTCCAACTAACCTTCACTGCTGTGAGCTGCTTGGGGGTTTGTTTCCCTGTTGATTTTTTTGCCTTTCCACTACTGGTTCACAGCTTTCTGCCCAAAATTCTGGGCTTGTGCTCCATTCTCTTTAAACACGCATTGATTGTGAGCTTTAACCCTCTGGTGAGAGAAACTCAGATGTTTGGCACAATTCCATTGCTACAGAGTGATTCAGCACCTGAAACCCCTTTCTGAGAAGTTAAAGACACAGCCTGATATTTGGGAGGAAATGTTCTGGTGGGGTGAGGGAAGACAGTCTTAGCACCAGAAATTTAAACTCCACATAGCACAAACACAGTACAGCACATCTGCACAATATCCAACTTCCTGTTTGTACACATCACCGGTTGTGAACTTTCACTATAAATGTTACGGGACAGAGCTCTAAAAACTGCAACCTTAACATTGCTTAGAAGTGAAGAAACAAAAGCAAATTCAGAGACTTTATGCAGCTAGTACCTGTGAAATTAATCAAGAAGAATGTGACTGCAAAAGATGGTCTTTACAAATCAATGTTTGGACTGGGTGTCTGGGCCCTGTGTTGGCATGTCAAGAATCCTTTTGGGTATAAATATTTAAAAAAAAAACCAAGGAGTCCTGTGGCACTTAAAGACTAACAGATTTATTTTTAGCATAGCTGTTAAAGACTAAGTGCTACAGGACTGTGTGTTTTGTTTGTTTTTTTGCTGGACTAGACTAACAGGGCTGTTTTTAAAAATTGACTTAATTGTGACTACTGTCAAATTTTAAAAAACAAACTATCAGTTGCTGTGCCCCAGTGGCTCTGAACTGTTAGAATTGTAGAAGTGTTCATCTGTCAGAAGTCATAGTCTGAGACTGTAGAAAGCAACATTCAACCAGTCGTCATAATGGAGTGGAGTTTTTCCACTTTGCAGGGGTGATTGTCTTGCATCAAGGTTGGCTTTAAATGAAGCCAGCAGTTCTCCGAAGGTTTTTTTTCACACTTGCTTTCTGTGTAAAGCCTCCCCAGAGCTCCTGTCTCATTGGAAAACAAAGCTCATCTCCAGTGAATCACTTGTAGTCTGTGTGTGTGCGCGCGGGGCACAGTTTGGGATTGGAAGGGCTATTGCACTGTGTTTCTAACTTCACCAGGTCCAGTAAAAAGGTAAGTGCTTTGGATTTGGCGTGAAGTGTTTCTTGGGGCTACTTTACCATACAGCCTGTGAAACTGGGCTTGAAATTAATTATGTAAAGAAGTTACACACAATAGGTTCTAAAACCTCTGTTTGTTTTTTTATTTAGGGCCAGTGTGAATTTAAGAGCTTATGGCCAGGAGCCTGACAGAAAAAGAGCTTTGCTATAAAGTTTATAGAAAAACTATCTTGCCCTAGAAAGAATGGTGTTAATTTCAAGCCCCTTTGAGCCTGTTTGTAGGTGGTGAATGCTTGCCCTCACTGAGACTCTCTGTTTAGGTCCTGTATGGTGGAAGAATCGGGAACCCTGGAGTCGCAGCTGGAAGCTACTAAAGTAAGAACACACAACTTGTTAAAAATGTCCATTCGCTGTTGTTGTGTAGGAATTGGGGGGGGGGGGGTCACTGATCTGTAAATTCTTAAGCTGCCCATTCTGATTATCAAATCTAACCTCCTGCATGGCACAAACCCCGGAAAAATGCTGAATTGGTTCTGTTTCCTCCAGTATTTGTAAGTTAGCCTGTCTGGGCAGAGACAAACCAAATCTGAAACCTTTCCTCGCTAGGTTCCAGGTTCTGTTTTGAGTGTTAGGCTGAAGGTGGGGGAAGCTTCTGGCTTTGTTTCCAGGCAAAAGCACACCTAACACTAGAGCATCTTACAAACTGCCTGAGTCATACACAGTGAATGAAGCTTCCATGTATAGAGATGCATTTTGTAATACTAGGTAATAGTTGCACCACAGCTTCTCCCCCAGCCTGTGCTGTTAGCAGCCTATCTTCTAACTCAATTAAATTTCGGTGTGCTGATTGGTATCTTTCATTCTCTTTTCTTCCCAAATAGCGTAAGCACCAGGAAATCCGGGCGATGAGGAGTCAGCTAAAGAAGATTGAGGACCTGGGTGCAGCTATGGAAGAAGCACTTATTTTGGACAATAAATACACAGAACACAGCACTGTTGGGCTGGCGCAGCAATGGGACCAGCTTGACCAACTGGGGATGAGGATGCAGCACAACCTGGAACAGCAAATACAGGCCAGGTGCTGGTTTTGTTCCTTTTGGGGAGATGAACCACATTCACCATTTCAAGGGATAAAAGGGTTATGGCAGGGGTCGGAGTGCCAGAAAAGCCAGTACAAACCTCTTCCACTTACTGTTTGGTGTGTGGACTGGTATGTTCATTTTTATTAGAGAAGGTTCCAGTTACAGCCAGCCAAGGGGACTTCTCAGTGAAATGTGTGACAATTACAAGATGTTTCTAGAGAACCAGGTAGTTGCTGTGCACGTCCATTTATGGGAATGGTGGCCAGAAGTTCATACAGCCTGAAATGAAGCAGGTGTTTTGATAAGCCTGTGACTTACTACTGCAGTTGCATGATCTGTCTCCCATTCTGCTAATTTTGCTTGTAGAAACACAACTGGAGTGACTGAGGAGGCACTGAAGGAGTTCAGCATGATGTTCAAGTGAGTATTCGTGTTCTCAGCAACCCAGGAACGGGGCAGAGAGGAACTCTGATCCCTCCACAAAACTTCATGCTCTAGCTTCTCGGCTGTATCTAGTTCCCATGGTTTGCAGCTCCTAGATTTTCTGGCCTGTTCTGAGCCAGGCTACTGTGAACTCCACCAGGCGAGGCTGGATTAACAAAGGGGCACCCCACCATGTGCTGCCCTGCAAAAATAAACTGGGCACCAGCTGGCAGGACTCGAGGGCCCCCACCACTGCACAGTCTACAGGCCCTGGGTCCCCTGTGCCACCATGGTGGAGGGGAGGGAGGGCCATAAAAGTGGACAACCCCTGGGCCCCAGGAGCCTTCATGTGGCCCTGGTGCCAGCTGACAGTAACTAGACTAACTCTTCACTGAGGGTATGTAAACAGTTCACTCCTTCTGCAGCACTCCAGAGAACGTGGCCCTGCGTTTCTCTGTATTAAATGTGAAGGCACCTAATTACTGCAAGAATAGCATGTCCAGAACATCTGGCTAAAATTTACTTTGCTCCTGGTTTCAGTTCACTGTATAGTTTCACTAGTTATGTTGGTAACTTAAGTTTCAGGACTCCTATTTTCTCTTCCAGGCATTTTGACAAAGATAAATCTGGTCGCCTGAATCACCAGGAATTTAAGTCCTGCCTGCGTTCGCTAGGCTATGACCTGCCTATGGTTGAGGAGGGAGAACCAGATCCAGAGTTTGAAGCTATTCTAGACACTGTAGATCCCAACAGGTACACACACAAGACAAATTATAAATTGTTCTCCTGCTAAATGTTCTGTCAGTTTAGCCTTTGCCCATTATTGCAGCTTCTCCCTATTCTTTAAATAATTATTGCTTTAAACAATAGTGAATCCAAGCGAAGACTGCTACCTTATAGAGTTTGAACAAAAAAGAGCCAAGTCAGTTAGTCTGACATCCTGTATGTTAAGTTTCACCCAATAGCTGGTGTCTGACTAAAGCACATCTACAGCTGAAGAAATTCTCACAGTCTAGACCCTGTGCCCAGGGCCCTTCAGTGAGACACTGAGGTCCCTTATCATCTTGTATAACACAGGTCTGGAAGGAGGAAGGATACATAACCCTACTGCTAGATCTGCCTCCCTCAAGGGCTGCTATCTCCATAACATTGAGCAGTGTTACTCTGAAGCTAGTCTGTTTACATGCTGTGTGTGTTTTATTGGCAGGGATGGACACGTTTCACTCCAGGAATACATGGCATTTATGATCAGCAGGGAAACTGAGAATGTGAAATCCAGCGAAGAAATAGAAAGCGCTTTCCGAGCCCTTAGTTCAGAGGGCAAGCCCTACGTGACCAAGGAAGAGCTCTACCAGGTAAGCATCAGCGGTGCTGCCAGTAACTAATACGGTGAAAATACAATCGGGTCTGAGCCATTACGCTTGGGGTCTGTTTTCAAAAGGTGACTAATTAATAGTGACACAGGTCCCCACCACAGACATACTGCCAGTGCCTTTCCCATGGAACTGAAAGAGCTAAGAGTTTCTTGTTGGAGCTAAAATGCTAGTTTTTGAATTTGACAGTTTGTTTGAACCTTTCATGAAAGGATGGAGCACAAAGCACTGAGATTCCTTCTTGCTGCTGGGTACTAATCTGTTTAGTACTTTTCAGCTGCATTGAAATTCTAAACCCTTATTGCAGTTGAGTAGGGTGTTACTCAACTACATCTGTGGAACTCTACTGTCTTAAAGCTACCTGAACTAAGGGAGAGGACAGGGCTAGAAAGAAAAGTCACCAAGCAACACATGGTCTGATCTCCCTCCCACTGTCAGGATGCAGAATGGACAATCTATTTTTGTCTCTAGGTCTGACTTGCATACCAGTAAACCTGTTTCTCAGTGTAATGCAGGGAGTGGGTTGTAAGTACTTTGAAGATAGAAACTAAGCTGTTTTCAATTTTCTTTTTCAGAACCTGACCAGGGAACAGGCAGATTACTGCATCTCTCACATGAAGCCCTACATGGATAGCAAGGGCAGAGAACTTCCTTCGGCTTATGACTACATAGAATTTACACGTTCACTCTTTGTGAATTGATATAAAAGCACTTGCCCTAAAAACTACAAGGAACATGCTCACGTTTGCCAACTGTAGCTCTGCATGCCTCTCTACCTTTGTGTTCTACACTAATCAATGCTACTTCCTGATGTAACCTTTAACTGCTTAGCTTAAAACTCTTAGCAAAATGACAAATATAGCAGTGTGCTTCAATAAAAGTTACTGGTCCAAACTGCAGCAAAAATTTCAACTGGTGTTTAATTGTCTTAACATCTGAATCCCACGTTCGGCTGTTACCTAAACAGTCCAGTAGAATCACTCCATGGCTTCAGTTAAAGCTGCTGAGAATGTACAACTGTCGGGTGTGTGACAGACCAGTTTGGTGTGGAAACTAAAAAAAATCTATCAACTGTACCTGTAACAAGATTCAAATACTGACCTCTTAGAGCTTCATTCAGTAACTTCATTTGCCAGCTGCTCAAGGTGATTCATTTCTCTTGGTCCCTGCTGAATGAAGTCTGAACTCAGCTGCCATATTTTCACCATGCCAGTGGCATCCCCTGCTGCAAGAAGCTGAGTTTGCTTGCTGTTAAATTCTATGCAGTACACAGGAGTCTGATTTGAAGTTTGCTTTATGGAAACAGCAGGCTTCTGGGAGCTCCTTCCAAAATCAAACAGCTGCACTTCTCCTTTAAAATAAATAACCCAGGGTTGTGAATAAGCAGTTAGTTCAAGCTTTCCCTCAAGCAGGGCCCCACTACAGTATTTGGGGTACAAGTCCTCTCCATGCTTATTTAAGTTACTCAGTGCTACACTGAAGAAGCAGGGTAGCTGCAAAACTAATACTGCTAAAGTGAGGGCTTTGAACACCAGCATGCTAGACCAGGGCAGCATATAACTGTTGCACCACACACAACTGGGCAGACTGGTAATGGGAAAGATGTCACACAGTTTCTGCTCAAGACCCCAGAAGAAAACCTGAATTCTCCTTGCAAGAATTAGAGAGGTTACCTACCTTCTCCAGAGGCAGCTGCAAAGACCAAGGGTCGCACTGGAGACCAGTGCACACTGAACAGGTACTTCTTGGATACCTGGAGAGAAATAAGGGGTTGTGCCTGCAGCATGGAGTGCAAGTGAACATGTCCATCAGTCCCCCCACTCAGAAAGAGATTCCTGGAAGAAAGAGGAAACACGTTTTAGAGGACTGGTACTAAGAACACCCAGCAGAGTTCACATAGATTAACACTGTTACTGCATGCATGTGAGGCCATTCCGACCCAATGGTATCAAGATTCCCCAGAAATTGGTTTTCACTCAGATTTGCATATTAGCCACATGAAGTACTACATCTTTGGCCGTAGAGTCTCCAGAGATCTTTGATTAAAATGACCAGGATCCTAGGAAGCTAGTGCTGTCCAGTAACTCCCATCCAAACTATATGCAGTACCAGACTAGTACTTTTGTTACACTAACATTTGGTGCCAATGCAGTCTGTCCTGTACTTGCCTGTGGAAAGGTGAGCAGCTTACACAATACACCGGTCCACCATGAGGGAAAAAGGCAAACTGGGCAGGTGCCTTGAGAGGAACAGAGCTATTTGTCCTAGGGACAGCTGTGGTCTCCACTGCAGAGGAGCACTTCAGAGAATATCCACCTTCCACACCAACGATAAACACAGTGGGATCAAAGTGGGAGAAAGAGAGCGAGGTCACACCCACAGCTGTCTCCCCACGTGTGCGCTAGGGGAAAAGGGACAACCAGCGATGAGATACAAAAACCCCAAAGTCAACACACATGTACATGAAAGCTGTCCCATCATACCCTGCCCTAACTCCTATGTTCAGAGCTCCATTATTTCACATTTTCCTTTTACAGAACTGAATCCTCTAACACAGATTCAGGTTCAGAATGGAGCATTTACCTGCTTGCCACGCTGGTTATTTAGGCTTTGTTCACCACTAGGCTGGTGCACCCAGAAGTTCTAAGGGGCCAGTTTACTTAGAAACACTATCCTGAGGATTTGGTAATGGGAAAGAGTCAAAGCCTACTGTTATTAAAGAGGTTTCATTCTCTCTCTGCTTCCACCTCCCCATCTCAAGCTACAGTGTGCTACCTGCACACTCTCATAACTCAAGCTACTCTAATTCCCAGGAAGCCCACTGAAAGGTTATATATAGGCAAGGTTGTCCAGATTTACTGAACTCACCTTTTTAAGTTTTGTACTGCGAGGGAGCTGCTGAGCCACTAAGGCAAATCCTTCAGCCAATGTCAGCTGACCATCTTTCTCTGTCTGCCACACAAGGATCCTTCCATCTGTGGATATGCTCAGAACCTTGAAGTGGTGACTCTGCTTTGAATCCTGTAACCAGTCGACCTGTTCCCAACATAAGACGACTGTGTGAAAAAGGGGTTTCACCAAATTCAAATTCCTAGCCAAGAAAACGCTACATCACAGAAGAAAGGAGCATGCCAGCCTTGTCAGTATTTCCCCTATTCAGCTGTGCTGAGGTTAAATTAAGCCAGCAATGAGAATTTAAAGGTTTCAATTAAACTCTGCAACTACTAATCTGGTGTAAAGATTCCCAGGAAATAAAGGTCTGAAATGTCAGAATGGTGGATCCTCCCTTGCCCTCCAACCTAACAGAGTGTGAAAGTCTCCCTGTTACCTGATAGACTGGATCTGTATGTGTGTCATCTGTCATCCCTGTCCTCCAGATCAAGGGATCTTCGATCCTGCTACTGTCCCATACCAAGACCTCTCCACTGTACAGGCCACCTGTAGGTGACAAATATCAATAGAACATAACTAATGACTACAGCTCAAGTCACTAGCAATGTCAGTTTATTTTTGTTACCAACAGTAAATACACTGACCTCCTAGTAAGAGCTGTCCTCAAAAAAAACGGCCAAGAGAAACAAATTAATCTCTAGTGAGTGTGAGCAAGAACAATGGTATAGGTTTCAACTGATTTGCACCCACACAAGGCGTATTCAGCTCTGGTTTAAGAGGATGCCATGCTACCTAAAAGAGTTTCCAAGCTGGCTCTGTATAGTCCTACCCTAGAGCAGTGCACCACCTAGTGGTGCCTAATAGTAGACCCAAGCATGTCTCAGTCACTGAAGCGGCCAAATTTCAAAGGAGTAGCCATGTTTGGTTCTGCAAAATAAACAAGAAGTCTGATGGCACGTTTAAAGACTCAAATTTATTTCTTGCATGAGCTTTCATGGGAGAAAAAATACCACTTCATCAGATGCTTCAAGTAACTATGTAAGGACTGATTTTTGCCTCACTGCCTCTCCCCCATCTCCCAGATTCCCCTTTTTTAGCAGGAATCTCTAGGTGTGCCAATAGGTAGTATAACAGATGCAACCTACTACAAGACAGGAAGGCCCTGATGCCAACTGTCTACAATCAAACAGCAAATCACACATTTGGCAGCAACACTTCCCTTGCCTGGGGGCTTGGGAAGAGAGTGAGGAAGTGCATGCACTGCCCTGGAGAACCAGCTTGCACTAAAGAGAAAAGCAATTCCAAGAGCAGTCTACCAGCAATCAGGGAAGGTTGTGATGGGTGGAATGCCAGGGACATGACAGAACTGGGAACATCCACTACTAGATCGGGATGCTTTGGATTTAACCCCCTTCTGTCCAGGTTCCAGGTACAAACATAGGATTTTTCTGTGCTCCAGTCCCCATCGTCCAGCCTGGAAGAGAGAAGAATTCAAGAAGGATGCTAAACCCATGCCCTGTTACCCAGAGACACTTAGTTAAGCAGTGGCCAGCTACATTCCCATTAACACAGGTGCCCTCTGTGGCCGGGAAAGGCTTTGTTTAGAGGCGGCTGGGGTTACAGTGCATCTCTGCAGAATGCTATGTTTATAAATACACTGTGATGTGTTCTGATGGGACAGCAGCGTTTGAAAGCAGATCTTAGCCACACATCATTTATTCTAGGACAGGACCTATTAACTATACCAAGATGGGAACACCTAGAGTCCACACTGGGGAAAGTTACTGTGAATACTTAAGAACCAACATTCAACAATACTCAACATTTGTTCCTTTTTAAGTAAGTTACCAAAATCAATTATTCTGCAGAGAGGATGGAAACCCAGCGGTCTTTCATTCCAATAAGGAATTCCAGGTCTGAAAGTGCTCTAGACAGGAAGTCTTGTGCTGCACAGCAGTGACAACTGTAGATGAATAACGAGAACTGAGAGGAGCTGAACAGCACCCTATTCAGTCCTGCTTGGCCAGGAGAGAGTATGGGAACTATCGAATGGCAATGGGAGGTTGGTGTGGAGGGCTCTGGTAGGTGTGTACAACACTATCTCTCCAAAGTCAAAATTAGCCATTTGCTTAATTAGCCATGTGTGAGAGACATTTTTTGCTGAGGCTCTACAAGCATGAAGTCTCATCCACACCCATTTGTACCTCCCAAATGGTGCATGCCACAGACATTATAAAGCCAATTTCATTTCCATCACATTTTACTTGCACTAATTAAGTTGCTCTCACAATTAGTTTCTTTTTGTAGCTTTCAAAGGACAAAGGAAATAAACCTCTCAAAAGAGAGAATGTCTGTGTTTTAGTGATTTTATTTACTTCATGTTTGTAAGCATGCAGTCTTTGCTAGGGGCAGTGCAAATCCACATCAGTTACTGACATGCAAAGTCCCCAGAGCTGGAAATATCACAGATGTTTATCATATTGTATTTCCAAATCCCAACAGACTCCACAATGATGTCATCCACTTTTTGAAATAACAGGCTTCCCAGAGAAAGGTCTGAGCCTGTGTGTGGGAAAATAAATCAGCAACTTCAACAGTGACGAGTTCACTGTGTGTCTGCAGTGGGGGGACTTCATGCAGGGCTGGTGCTATTGCAGGAGCAATCCCTGTCTGCACTGGCAGTAACACAGAGCAGATAAACTGATGGTTAGCTTTGCTGGAAGAAAATCAAATCCAAATAATGTGTGTTGTACTACTGCTAGCACTTGTGGGCAGGGACACCAGGTGTACTCTGTATGTGCTAGAACACTAACAAGACATTTTCTAATCAAGGCAATTAAGCAGAGCCAACCATCCCCCACAAACACACTTCCTCTACATTTTTTTTTTAAACAGAACCTGCCCAGGGACAACACTGAGAAAATACAGATTAATGGTTGGGATTGGAGACAGTGGATGGAGCCACAAGGGAATGGATATCTGACCTAAATCAGAACTGCCCTTGGGTTCTGAGTTTTTTGAAAATCTGTCAATACAGTTTTCAACATGAAGCAATAGCCACTATACTTAGTTAATCATCACAAAGAAAAACACCATTCTCCAATGCCTCTGAATGCAGGCCAGCTTGAAACGTCTCACAGACAACACTTAGTTGTGCTCTGGATCAGCTCAGGTGCTCACCTGCCATAAGAACAGGCAACAACTGATCCAGTGGCGTTCCAAGATACGCTGGTCACCTGCAATTTCTGATCCTGCGCCTTTGGGTACGACAGACTATGCAAACAGGACACCTGGAAAAGGTCAAATCCAAACACTGAGCAAAACTGTGTCTTCAACCTATCACTGGATAAGAGGTAACGATAAAAACACCAAAGATGCATCAATAGCTACCAGCTGCCTACATTCCTGGACATTGCACATTGGATAACCACCCTGTAAACAAGCAGAGCTGCCAAACCACAGGCCCTGTAATGACTTCCAGATGCTGCCAGACACTTACTAATATGGCATTTACTGAAGAATACGGCAGAAAGATCTAAATGGGCAGAGATTTCAAATTGCACTGGTTGCCAAAAGGAGGGAACTCTCTCATGCCAATAGCAGGCTTCCTTTTCATGAAGCCATTGCTACACACTTGCTACTCAGAAGAACAGGTTAGCTCACTAGGCTGGGGTAAAGGCAAGAGGAGAAAAATACTTATTTCTTATGAACAAAGTCTAGCAGTAACAATCTCAGCATCAGGTAATAGAACCAGCTAGTCCACAGCTGTTGCTATGAGTAGTGTCTAGAAAGGTCCTATTGCTCTGAAGTCTTATCAACCTACCGTCTCATTCTGATCCACCCACTTCACTTCAAAGCCATCGAAAGCATGGCTTCTCCAGTTTTTATTCAGCTCTTTGATGACAACATCTTCCACTCCCTGAAGGAATGAGAGCAGGCCACCATAATCCACAGGGGCATCCTGCTGGAAATCCAAATCTTGGACAGTCTCCTCCCTTTGGTCAGTTTGCATCCCAGCATCTTGGCTGGAATGGGATTGTACTGCAGCCTCCACAGTTGAGATCTCCCCAGTCTGGCAGCTTTTCTGTCAGAAGAAGAATGATGTTCTACAATTGAAATGTAATCAGAGAGAGGTGCACAAACCCATTTAGGACATCTTCCCTTTTGTCACTCAATATTTCTGATTCAAAAGTGACTTTGCATAGTAGGTTCCTGACTCATCTGGCACCTTGTAGGCCCTGTGGAGTTCTGCATGCAAGAACAGTCTCAGGACAGCAGAGATCATGTTTCCAAAAGAGAAGAAAAGTTGTCTAAGTGCATCTCTAGCAGATCGCTTCACGAAATACGCCACGGGTCAGTCTCAGAGAAAAAGAAGTCACTTGCTCCTTGACTCAACAGGGAATAGGGATGCCAACCCTCTACTACAGTGATTAGACACTCAGGAGAGTAAGTAGGAAAGGACTGTCCCAGAGTTATGGGACTGGAAACGTAGGACCCAGTTTTAACTGATATATGGGTCACTGGGGTCCAAACTATGTACTATATTACCAGCAAGACAATTCAACAACTTTCAGCATATTACCACATGAATGAACATAGATTCCACTCATTCCTACTCTTCTCGTGCAGCATACTTATATAATGGATGATTTAGTAGACATGGCCCTGCTTTTAGCAGGGGGTTGGACTAGATGACCTCATGAGGTCCCTTCCAACCCTGAGACTCTATAAACATGTAAGACTAGCCTCACTGTGTCAGACAAATGGTCCAATAGCTTTAGTTAGCCTAACTTCCAAAAGTGATGACTGCCAGATGCTTCAGAGGACATGAAACTAGAGCAATTGTTGAGGTGATCCCCTGCTGGCCAGCCTCAGCCTCTGAAGTCAGAGGTTTAGGGATACCAAAGCATGGAGTTGTGTCCCTGACTATATTGACTAATAGCCACTGATGGACCATATCCTCCAGCAAATTACCAAATTCTTTTTTCGAACCCAGTTATACTTTTGGCTTCACGCTATCCCTAGGAATGAATTTCACAAATTAATTGTCCACTGTGTGATGGCGTACTCCCTTATGTCAGTGCCTTAGTTCTCCATTTTCAAGCATCTGATAAGTGGGATTTTTCTCCCACGCACGCTCATGTGATAAATAAATGTGTTAGTCTTTAAAAGTGCCACAAGGCTCCTTGTCTCTTTTTCTTTATGTCAGGGCTCCACAAAACCCAGGCACCATGTGGTCATGACATCTGGGGTTTGTAGCCTGGCGCCTAGCTCCGCTGCAGAAATGAAGCACAGGAATGCCCTGTGGCAACCAAAAATAAAACTGCTGGTGCCTAGCAGAGAGACAATATTGTCATGTCCTGCCTTCTATGTGTTTTAAACTGTCTGACTATGAATTCTTAGGTGACTCCTGGTTCTTGTGTAGTGAGGAAGGGTAAATAACACTTCTCTATTCCCTATATCTAGCTGAGCATTGCACATAAACCCCTACCCCTTTTCCTTGCGCCGATTATCAGACTACTTCTATCTTCCACACACCATTCTTAATGAGGTTCATTGTTTGTCATAGTCATGACTTTAATGACAAACCTTGTGACTTGTAAACTCTTTAAAATCTAATAAGCAAGACACCTCCATGGATTTTTACACACTTGGCTCTTGGCTAATGGACTGAAGCACAGGAAAGTGACTTGCTATTTTAAACAATTTTTGACTATACGAAGTGAAAAATTAAATCCAAAAACCAAAACTTACTTTGGTCAAAGTAACGTGTGCGTTCATGACTTCCAGGATTACTGCCAGATATTTGTGACCTCTGTTTTTTGTCAGGATTAAATAAAAAGCCTATATTATTAATAATCAGCGGCCACATGATGGATCTAGGTATTTATACTATGATGCCTCAGCACGGTACAAGATATACAGCAAGCAAGCCATTGGCCCAGCCACAGGATTTGAGTCAGACTCTACATTCACAGGGAGCCATAAACTTTTAGAAAAACAAACAAACAATGCGTCCTATGGCATTTAAAGACTTAACAAATCTTGTGGGAGAAAAATCCCACTTCATCAGCGGAAGTGTGTTTGTTTTACTGAACTAGACTAACACGGCTGCCCCTCTGAATCTTGGCAACGCTCTCTTAGAGTTGGGCTGAGCCACTCAGTCTGGTTGTTTGTTACTTAGCACCTCTTACCCACATCTCAGCTAGTGGGAGTTGTGCTTTACCTTGACAGTTCTGGCAACTCACAATTTCCTTAGCAAAACATGGTTTCTTGGAGGACGAATGGCTGTCACATTTTGCCATTTAGCACTTGCTGGCACAAGGGCCATTTTCTCCCCTGGATGTGGCACTTTACGTTTCCACCATATTTCAAAGAAGTCAGCGGGCAGCTCTGTGTGTGCGCATTCAAGCGAGCTGCCATGCAGAGGTAGGGAATAGCTGCACCTTTTCTGCCGGCCTTGTTTCCCATCTGGGGTAGCGTTACCAGCTACCAAAGCATGGAAAGGCGGCCATTGGAGGAGACATGGAGAAAATGTAGTATTAATATAACATTCTTCTGTTTTCAGGGGGCCCTGGAACGCTTCCCACTAAAAATAAGGCGTTCTGGGACACTCCAGCCCACTTTAACCCCTGTAAGTAAATAACCAGACAAACTCACCTATTTTTAAAATGCCTGACGGAGCGCGCAAAGGTAAAAAGGAGGACATGTCCTCCTTTTGCCTGACATGCTGGGGGGGGGGCAGGCTCAGCATGTATAAGCAGGTCTTTTTAACAGGCACCAAAAAGCTCTGGCTCTGTGAGCTATTGGCAAGCACCTCCCCCCATCAGGCCGAGGTGGCAAAGGCACCCAAATTAAGGCCCCGGTGCCTGGGGTGAGGTAAACCGTGTCCCATTATCCGCCGTGTGGGGGATGGGAACCCGTGGGGCCTGGCTGCTCACGCGCCCCGGGCTCCTGCTTCACGGGGGCCCCGCCCGGCCTCTCACCGCCTCGCCGCGGCTCCCCCGCTCCCTTCGCCACCGCGACTCCACGTCGGCCCCGCGCGCCGCCCCGTCCCCGAACAGCCCGGCGGCGGGCGGAGGCGGGCGGCGGCGCCTCTCCTCAGGAGACCCGGCCCCGACGGGCCTCCACGGCGCCGCCATCTTCCCAAGCCGGCCGCCCGCCCGTCGCCAAGGATACCGGGAACCAGCGGCGCTCTGGAGTGACGTCACTCAGCAGCGACGGCCCCGCGTTGCCATGGCAGCGGGGCTTCTTTGAAAGCGAGGCTGCCTGGCCCTGAGAGAGACACACACACCCCCCAGCAGGGGGCGCTAGGCACCAGTGGGAGGGTGGCGCGGCCTGCTGCGCCCTTCTGCCCCGCCTAAGACCAGAGAGTTGCACCACTGACCAAACCTGCGGGGGGAGGCAGGACAGTGCCCTAGTGTAGACGCAGTTCCATCCACGTAAAGCAGGGGTCTCACACTCAAAGCGCCATGAGGACGAGTACGCTAGCCCAGGGGCCACACCACTGAAACCTTTTCATGCAACAATAGTGCAAATATCAGAAAAAATAGTGTTGTTGCAGGCTCAGGAAATAGCTTTAGGGGCCACGTTGTGGCCCACGGGCCGCGTGTTTGAGACCCCTGGTGTAAAGGGTGCACAGCTTGCACCAGGGATCTTGAACGATGGCCACACACGCCCTCCTAAAGCTATTTCCTGTGGCCCACAACGACACTGTCATTACCAATATTTGCAATATCGTTATATGAAAAGTTTCAGTGGTGCGGCCCTCAAGCTAACGTACTTGTCCTCATGCGGCCCTTGTGGTGATTTGAGTTTAAGACCTCTGGCTTACACACTGTCTGCATGTGACAAGGGGAATAAGATCCTGGTATAACTTTGTCTGCATCAGGGTTTGTGCAAAAATTCTTATGCATCAGTGCAAGTTTTAAATACCTTTTTAACTAAGCGGCAAACACAGGGGACAAATTTATTAACAGATCTAAACCAATTCATGTACTTCAATGGCATTGTTGCCACTTACTCTAGGGATGTATACAACTTGTATGTAAAAATCAAGATACATGGGAACAAATTCAGGTCTATGCCACTGATATTTTTCACAGTAGCTCCAAAGGGGAGCCATGTTAGTCTAGGCCAGCAAAACAAACAAGGAGTCCTGTGTCACTTTTAAAGACTAACACATTTATTTATCTCATGAGCTTTTGTGGGAGAAAAATCAAAATTCGTCAGATGCTTGAAGATGGACAAAGTGGGATTTTCTCCTGTGAACGCTCATATGATAAATAAATGTGCTAGTCTTTAAAATGCCACCAGACTCCTCCTTGGTTCTGTTTGACACAGCTGTGTCAGTCAATGGTGTAAAAAGGTGTGAGCCCTGACTGTCATACCTATGCGGACTGTGGCCCCTAATGTAGACAGAAACAGGCAAAACTGCACTTTTACTGTGATTGCCTGTTTCGCTTCCTTTTACTATACCAATATAGCCGCATCCATACTAGAAATGATTTGCTATTACAATAGACTGCTATTCCTATATTCTGCACTGACTAGGCCTCCACTGGAATACTGTGTCCAGTTCTGGGCACCCCTTTTCAGGAAAGATGTGGACAGATTGGAGAAAGTTCAGAGAAAAAGAACAAGAATGATTAAAAGTCGAGAACACTTAGAAGACAGAAAGAGCTGGGTTTCTTTAGTCTGAAAAAGAGGAGACTTAGAAGGGACGGGATGACAGTTTCCAAGTACCTAAAAGTTTGTCATGAGGAGGAGGGAGAAAAATTGTTTTCCTTAACCACCGATGACAGAACAAGAAACAATGGGCTTAAATTACGGCAAGGGAGATTTAGGTTGGACATTAGGAAAAAAATGGGTGGGTGATTAACCACTGGAATGTTACCTATGTAGGTTGTGGAATCTTTGTCCTTTGACATTTTTAAGAGCAGGTTAATCAAATACCCGTCAGGGATGGGTTAGGTTGATATTTGGTCCTGCCATGAGCACAGGGGAGTGGAACCTATGACCTCTTATGGTTCGTTCCCATTTCTATGACTTTATGATTCTATGAAAAGCACTCCTACTGTAACCATAGCCTCAGAGCAGACATAAGTCAACAGATTTGCACCCAAAACAAACAAGGAGTCCTGTGGCACTTTTAAAGACTAACAAATTTATTTAGCACATGAGCTTTCATGGGAGAAAATCCCACTTAGTCCATCTTCAAGCATCTGATGAAGTGGGATTTTCTCCCATGAAAGCTCATACATAAATCTGTTAGTCTGATGAAGTGGGCTAGTCCCCAAGCGACCATCCTCAGTTCCCAGACACCACACTGGGAACTCCCATCCTACATAGACTGGGACTCACCACCAATCACCACAGACTCATGGCCGTCCATTTGTCAAATACATGGATTGACTCAGCCACTCTGTTCCACACCCCCTAAACTTCACACAGCTTTAGGTAAACCTAACACTAGGTTATTGACTAGAATATGATTTTAAGTGAGTACACAGCAAATCAATGCACAATCATTTAATAAAGCAGTCAGGAGTTGTCTCAAACCAATAAAAGGTATAAAATGCATACTAAACTAACTATACTGTTCCAAGATTACAATTTAGACAATTCTCCTATTTCTTACCCACAAGACTGGCTCTTGGTGGTATTCCACCAGCTTAGGCCCTCTGGACATGTGGATAGGCCCAGAATATCTTAGTTGCTTCCAAGACAGTCTTTTTCTCACCAAAACCCAACAGCTTCTCCCTCTCTCAAAGTGTCTGCACTCCTTTTCATTTTCCCCTCGGCCTCCCTCTCCCTGTGGTGCTGCGTGATTTCCTGCCTTCTAACTGAGCCAGGCAATCCAATTTGCATTGCCTTGGTCATGTAATTCTCCAGCCTCTGTGTTAGAGAGAAGAAGAAGCAAGGAGTCCTGTGGCACTTAAAAGACTAATCAATTTACTTAAAAATAAATTAATTAATTAAGTTGTTAGACTTTAAATGCCACTGGATCCCTTGCTTTTTTGCTGGACTAGACTAACATGGCTGCCCCTTTGGAACTTGTGTTAGCGAGGTAATCCTGAGGGTCTGAGCTATGTAACATGCTTCACATCTGTACACATACATGATGCTGCAGGAAAACACAATATCACAACAATATAGTACAGCATGGCATATTTGGCATCAAACCACACAATTACATTGCAAAAGTGAACAGAAAGGTTACACAGATCATCATGTTACATCCCCTCAGCAGCATCACCAGGTGCCTGAGGAAGATTCACAACAAGCAAGTCGCCTTCAGATGCATCATCTACTGTCTGCCCTTCAACTCGCAGACGAAGCACAAGTCACGCTATGTGACCTGCCCAGTGTGTCTCATACCACAGACTTCAAGCACCAGCTGCTGCTGCCCTGCCTCCAGTGGGACCATGAAACCACCACAGATTGGGACCCTCACTGCCAGCTCATCCCGAGTTCCCATGGCGACTGCACCTTAGCCACCTGTTCTGAAGCCTCACCAGGGACCTATTGTGATGAAGACCATTACATGCTTGGCATGATGGATCAATGTTACTGACGGGACACCCACCACCTCGATGTCCTCCAGCCAAAACCCTGCTGCCAAGATGCTCAGTGCTCCCTCACAGATCCCTGCCACCACGCCACTAAAAGTCCTGACCCACCACCCAATCAAGAGGGTCCCTGAGAGCTCAGAAGAGGGCAAAGAAGAGGCCACCTGCACTCCAGCCAGGCAGCCTGAGCCCACTGTGGTGCATCACCAAGACGGCCAATGACCAGCATCCAGGACCCACACACCATGGCAGCTGTTGTGGCTGGAGGACCTGGGTGCAGCAAAGTCCTTTGGCGACTTTGAACCCCTCGCTGACAGACCGACGAAGGAGCTGTCAGAAGAGGTTGCAGCAGGAATAAGAGAAACCAGAGAGGTGCCTCAGGTGCTCACAGACCACCAGCAAACCATATGCCCAGAGGGCAGACTGCTGGCTGCCACTACGACCCAGCCACAGCTTCCAAGATTCAGAAGCTGTATCAGATGAACCACGCCAAAGCCATGAGATCCTCGACAGGCCCTCATCCTACTGCGTGAGAGTCCCTTCACACATCTCATGAGCATATTCGACCATATGATTCTGATTACTGTCAGATGCCCAGAATGTCTCCCACACCTCTTCTGGGTCACTGATGCTGAAACCTGGAAGCCAAGTTCACACCCAAAGAAGTGATGCCCAGGCTCACCCAGATGAAGAATACCACACCAGAGAAAGAGCGCATCCCCTACTGCATCTTTAAGAAGTGGGATCCTGGGTGCCTGATGCTCTCTGCCCTCTTCACCCAGTACAAGCAGTTCTGTCACACTCCTAGCTCCTGAAAGAAGGTCATGACAGTGCTGGTGTACAAGAAAGGCAAGCAAGACGACCCCAGCAACTGGAGACACATCTCCCTCTGCTCCACCATCTACAAACTCTACACCATCTTCCTAGCAGCCAGGATCACGGACTGGTCTGTGAACAGGGGAGTCATCAGCTTCAGCCAGAAAGGTTTCATGTCCTGTGAAGGCCAATATGACCACAGCTTCATCCTCCAGACCATTATCCAGTCAGTCAGGTGGGCTCAGAAGCAGTGCACCATAGCTTGGTTAGACCTAACCAATGCTTTCAACTCCATGTCCCACCAACACATCTTCTCCATGTTCCAGGAGTTTGGGATACTGGTAAACTTCCTCCAGCTGCTCCAACAGTGGTACAATAGGAGCATCACCACCACCACCTGCTCTATCAAGGAGGAGACCACCCTGATCCCTATCCAGAGTGACATGAAGAACCACTGCACCCTCAGCCCCATCATTTTCAACCTTGCCATGGAGCCACTCAACCAAGCGATCAAAATGGACACAAGAGGGCTCGACCTCCATGGGAACAAGTGAGCATCTTGGCTTTTGCAGACAACCCTGTTCTGATTGCCAACAACCCTAGGTGCCTCCAAGAAATGCTGCACTCCACCAACCAGGTCCCTGTCTGGATGGAACTGCACTTCAAGTCCCTCCACATTGACAGGAGCAAAAAGATGCAATCCAACTTATGCCCTTCTGGATCCATTAGTGCTCATCATCTCCCTTGAAAAATGGACAGGCCTACCAGCACTTGGGACACTGATGCGCTTGCATGTCCCACAGACCCCCCCCCCCATGACACCATCAAAGAGATGCAGCAGGACACTGCCAAGATCAATGCCTCCCTCCTGGCACCTTGGCAAAAGATTAATGCCCTGAACACCTTCCTGATCCATTGCCTCACATTCATCATTTGGGGCTTGGCCATGGTGAAGATGCCCCTCAACAAGGCTGACAGCATCATTCAAAGGCTACTGAAAAAGTGGCTGTTCCTTCCCCTGAGGACCAGCAATGAGCTGACCTACATCAGCCATAAGCAGGGAGGTGTCAAGGCCCCCACATGGACTATCTCTGCAGGATCACAGTCATCATCCATATCTTCCGCCTGCTGCCCAGACCAGTGCCACCATGAGAAACATCGCCTTGAGTGAGGTGATCAAAAAGCGGATCAGACATCCCCTCCAACACAGACATCACCACCTACCTCAGCAGATCCTTGGATGGGGAATTTGGATGGGACACGGCTGACACTCCATCCTTTTGGACCTGCACTTGAGTCACCACAAATCGTCCTGGGAAGTGCATGAGCTGCTGGTGGATGTGATGTGAGGAGCAGCAGGAGTCGTCAGCCCTAGTACCATGGATTAGGACCAAGGACCACATCGTATTCCTCCTTAAGTCTCAGGGCATGCTGGAGAGGATTCTGAGGGCTACCATCCATTCAACGAACATAGAAGACCTTAGGAGAAAACCTGACCAGGGCAAGGGTCTTTGAGCTGAACTGCAACCACTTCTAGCCCAAGGGCAGCTTCACCCAGTTTGCCAACTTGAAGTTTATCCACCGTGCCTGCCTCAGATGCATACCTCTGAACAGAGCCGTCACCCATGGGCACCAGGACAAGAAAGTGCAGGTAGGCCAACGAGACCCTGCCCCACATCCTCTGTGTCTGCAGGCCCTACTCCAGAGCCTGGCAGCTGAGACACAATGTGGTCCAGACCCAGCTGGTGAAAGCCATCCCATCTAGCCTGGGGGAGGTCGCCATAAACTCTGCCATCCCCAGAACAAACAGCTGAGACCTGATTTCATGATTACAGATGAAGACAAGAAGATCATAATGGTTGACATCAAAAATTGGACATGGTCTTTTGTGGAGCCTGGGTCCAGAAACTGGGGAAATACATCCCCTTGCTGATGCCCTGAGAGCCAAGGGCTACAAGGTGCAGCTCCAAACCCCAATCGTTGGCGCCCTAAGTGCCCAGGACCCTGCCAATGAGTACGTCCCACAGGCCTGTGGTGTTGGACAGTGCTACACCCAGTTGATGTGCCACCTCATGGTTTCCAACACCATCATGTGGTCCAGGAACACCTGCACTGAACATATCATCAGGCACAGGCAGCACCATGAGGTGTAACCACCTGTGTTTAACACTGTGATTATCTGTTCCTTACGGTTAAAATTAGCACCTTCCTGGGATCTCCCTGTATGCTTTGACAGGCTGGAGTGGCGCGGCTTGCATGGGCATATGCAATTCTTGGCTCAAGCAATGCATTATGAGATTAGTTGCAGGATGCTGCGGCTTGGTCCAAGCTGAAGCCAACCATGTACCTAGGGTTTGGGATGAGGTTTCCTCCCTGAACCCAAGATGCCATTCCTTGAGTAACCCTCTGAAGTCCTGATTGTTCTCAGGTTCTGTTTAGTCTGGTAACCTCCCTAAAAACCTTGTCAAACTTCTTTAACACCTTTCGTGCCCCTTCAATACCCATTTTTCTGTTTTTCCTATGTCTGCCTGTCTCTATAAAGCCACTATCCTAAATCTGGGCTCTCTGTGATGACTGGAGGGGTGAATGTAGGTTTAAAGGGGGTCTGCTCCCAGCTTCGTTTTTGAACTTTCCTAGCCAAAATATACATTCCTTTATATACATTCTTATACCCCTCCATTTTATTCTTTTATTATTCATCCTCCCATATTATTTGTATGTTATATGAAGGAAGTCAAAATAACAGGCAGGTACCACAACTGGTTTTGCTGTCTCATTTTTTTTTTCTGCCACAGATAAGTTCAAATTGCTGAGGGTCTGGAAGACACTTCAGGATCTTTCCAAAAGTTGTCTGTGGCATTAGCTGAGTTGTAAAGTGCTGTGCTTGAGAGCATTCAGTTAAAACATCTTACTAGCCTTCCCTTCTCATGCTCTGATCACAAGTTGGGAACCTCTGGTCTAGATGACCATTTGAATTTGCATGTAGCTAATGAGAAAAATGTGTAGATAAAAGTATCTATGAGGCACAATTGGCAAAATACTCTGTCTAGCCTCAGATCCTGTCCAAAGAGTGTCTCGGGGCATTGTGGCAGTATGGCAGGAGAATCAGTGCCCAGAAGGCAGGAAGAATGTTAAAGGAGTTTGGCAAATTAGCAGGGGTCTTCAGGGAGATTGCTAGATAAAGAGCACAGGAAACCAAGGGGGACTATAGGGGGCTTCTTGAGGAAAAGAGCCTGTGGACTGGGGGGCCCTTGCCCTACACTCTAAGCACATGGTGGGCACCGTCTCAGACAGACCCCAGCTCCAACCCCCCAGTCCTGATCACTGCCAGCTTCCCCACCCCATCTAGGCCCTGATCACTCTTGCTACTGTGCTCTAGTCTAGAGGGGCCATATTGTCCTGGTCCAGCATCATGCACCCACTCCCACAATGCCCCGCTCACACCAACATACTCTGCGATCTGCTTCTCAGAGCAGTGATTAATCCCCAGGAAAGATCCTGCACCTCAATCAATCATTATTGCTTAAACATAAAAGCAGTCAGTGGAATGCTGTTGTCACTGTTTTGCAAGGCCCACTGCTGGCAGCAGTCTGAACTGTTCAACTCTCTGTAGAATGTCCAACAATTCTAGCACTTGGGTGAGATATCTCTTAGCTCAAGCGCTAGAAATTTGATTTTGCTGCCTCTGAGCCACAGAAATTCCAAACTGAAAAGACAGGTGTTTCTGGGACAGTTAAGATTTTGCTACCTGTCTGTCACAACTGAATGTAGGTCCCAGGCAGGCCTTGGCTGGACAAGAACTCAAATGTCCAGATTTTCAGAACAGTGCATCATACAGCTGCTCCCCTTGTCCAGTGAGGTGCTCAAATGGAAGATGAGCTCCTTTGAAAATCTGTTTCTAATAGACCAGACAATAGGTGAACCAGGATGGATCACCTGTTAATTTTAATAACTACTTGTTTCCCCCTTGTTACTTTACCTAAAGAAAAAGGTTGTTCTTGTAACCACATTTGATAGCCCACCCTGGCTGGCTCAAGCTAAGCTGGCTCAACATTTTGTGCTAGTCTTATTTAAACATCTAATTAAAGGTTTAAAACCAGAAGTGAGTATAGATTACAACCATTAAACATAATGTATTGGCCATGTTCAAGTTGGCCTATGCTCTACCAATAGATGGTGCCCAAGCAATTTGAAATGCCCTGTTTCTCTCCCTAGGAGCCTGGATTGGATGACCAGCATTAAAATTTGCACTCTCTAAGTCTCTTCATGACACTCTGAGTCCAACTGTGTTCTGCAAATCTCCCATTACCAGGAAGAGGAGGAAAATCCTCATGGTTATACATAAAACCCAACTGATCAGAGCAACTTACAAAAATGTAAACCTGCTCAGCATGCAAACATCCACAAACAAAATCTTGCAACTTTCAATATGGCAAACTGCAGGCAACACCAGACTGGCAGGAGGAACAGGATTTATGTTGTATACTTAAAAAAACCACCATGAATGTAAAACAGATCCTACTTAAGGGCAGCAATCTGGGAAGGCAGGCTGGCCGCTGCAGGCAGTGGATGAGTCCCCTTGGCTAAGGATCTGCCCCCGTTGTTATTGGTGCTGCTCAGGTGATGCTTGCTGGAGTGAAGACAGGGGTAACGCACAAGGTATCTGTGATCTCCCAGCCACAGGAGAGAGGAGTACATACGTTCTCTCTGTCCTCTTCTGGTTGCGGCAGCTTCCTCTGAAGCAACTGGACAGCTTCCCTGTAAGCAAGAAACACAAACAAGTCTTTCTCTAGCCTGTTTTACACACACCTCTAGCAAACAGGGAGTTCCATTCTCACTCATCTCCTCAGTGACACCATACTGACCTCTTCACGGCCTATTGCCAGACCACCTCAGGTTGGGATCTCCCAAGGAAAGTTGATTCATGTCTAGACAGTGTTTGGACACAGAGTGAAATCCTTGTTGCATGGAAGCCATTGGAAGTTTTGCCTTGGGCCAGGATTTAACCCTCAACTTCCAGATGCTGGTGATTCCAGAGGTGGTACTCTTCCTTCAGAGCCCATGGCAACCCCCTAGTTAATCATGGGCTTTAGTTCTCACCCCTCCTTTCCCTGGATAAGTCAAAGGAAGTTCTCTTACCAGGCCCTCCGGGACATGGTGTAGTTGATCTGTGGCTGCTGGTATCCATTAAATGTGGACGATGCTGCTATGGTGTAGGCACCCATGTTCTCAAACGTCAGCCAGTCACCAGCCTGCAGTTCTGGGAGCTCCAAGCCTTCAGCAATGTAGTCCTGCCCATCGCAGGAGGGACCCCAGAGGCTGCTGGTGAACAAGGGTTGGTCTGGACAAGGTTTCTGTAACGGGAGGTAAAGGAAATGAACCTCCCAGGATGTCAAGAAAGTAAATTAAATAATCAGATTAAAGGTCAAATCCTCATGCAGCATAAATCAACAAGGGTCCACTAGCAGCAATCCAGCTATGCTGGTTTACAGTAAAGCTATGTAGATTTACACCAGCTATGGATTTGGCCTAAAACTAGAATACCACCCTAGAAAACTAATCCAAATTGACCAGACTAGCCATCAACTAGTCCAGGCCCAAAATCTAGGCTGCAAAAAAGTGAATTTGATGGAAAAAATATTAGTAGAAACATGTTCATATACAAGAACCTTAAAAAAGAGAGAGAGAGAGAGAGAGAGAGAGAGAGAAAATGGCAGTTTGTCTGGATTTAAATCAACCCTGATTTTTGCAGAACTGGTGCATGTGAAAAGGAGGTTTCTCACCTGTTAGTGGTATTATTTGAGAGACGTGCTCACACCCATTCTGAATCACGTACACATGTGCTGTGTGCACAATCGTCAGAAGATTTTTCCCCAAGCGATACTTGTCGGGTTGAAGCTGGCACTCTCTAGAGCAGCACCCCCATGGCGCTGTTTATATTGCCCTGCTGACTGAGCAACTCTTCTTGCCTTCTACTCTGACAAGAGGGGTCGGTGGGTGGGTTTTGGAACGGGCATGAGCACACCTCTCGAAGAACACCAGTTACAGGTGAGAAACAACAATGGGCATAATGACACTGGCTCAAAGGGGAGTCACGTTAATTTCAAAAGCAGAAGGTTCAGGTCTCATGCGGGGATAGGCTGATGCATGGAGGAGAGAAGTAGAGTCTTTCCAGACCCTTAAAGAACTGGGACACCAGTGGGTGTGCAAATACTGATCTTCCTCCTTCCCCTGGGTGGAATAATGAAATGCCTGCCAGGTGTACTCTATCTGATGTCAATGCTAGACCTGACCGCTTCAGGTGGCGGAGGTAATCGAAGATAAGCAAGAGGGGGGCTTGATTTAGGGAAACTCCATTCTCTGATGCCCAGACTGAGAAGCGTGTCCATATGGCTGTATAAGCTGCCCTTTCAAATGTCTTTCTGCTTCCCAAGAGGACCTTTTGGCCCTGATTCAAACTCCCCAGTTCCTTCTCATTTAGCCATAAAGTCTTGATGCTGTTAGGTGCAATAACACCAGATTGGGGTGCTGTGGCCCGGGGAGATTAGGTTTGGCCATAGTGGCAAGGGAATCGGAGGGATTTACTGACAGTGGGAGCAGCAGTGTGAACCAGTGTTTCTCGGGCTAGACAGGGACAATGAGTATGACTGAGGCTTTGTCTTTCTTCACTTTCAGGAGAACCCTGGGGATGAGGGATAAGGGGCGGAAGCGTACAGCAGGACCGCGCTCAATCAAAAAAGGAACATATCTGTTAGAGACCCCAGACTCTGGCTTTGCAATGAGCAGAACCAGTGGCGCTTCCTGCTTTCCCTGGTAGTGAAACGGTTCAGCTGGGGAAAGCCCCACCTCCGGAAGACTTTCCACAGTACATTGGCGCGAATGGACCATTCATGTCCTGTGAAGAACTAGCTGAGATGGTCTGCCTTAACGTTTTGTGAGACCAGGAGACATGACACTTCCAGGTGTATTGAGTGGGTTATACATTCATCCCACAATCTCACCACTTCCTTGCACAAAGGAGAGGCACATGTTCCCCCCCGAGTGTTCAAATACAAACACTACTGTGGTGTTGTTCGTTAGAACTGCTACATGCTATCCCTGAATGTGGGCCCTGAAGGTTTCGTAGACTAATCTGATCACCCTCAATGCCATTTACACAGAGCCTTAGCTCCTCCCTTGACCTAAGACCTTGCACTCTCAGACTGCCTACGTGAGCCTCCCCTCTAGCTGTAAAGTCACAAAGTCACGGCAGGCTGTGGTCTCCAGAAGGGGACACCTTTCACTACTTGGTCCAAATCTAGCCACCACGGCAATAACAATTTCTGGAGGCAGGAGGGAAATTACTTTGTCCAAACTGTCTCTGTGCAGGCAAAAGGCTGAATTCAGCCATAACTGCAGCGGCCTGAGGTGAAATTTGATTATTGGCAACTATGGACCCTCTGGTCTCAAGAGACGTGTCATGGGGTCTGGATCCTCTCACATGTCCTCTGCATGAAGGTTCAGGTTCTGTGCTGCCCTTTTTAATAGGGCCTGATGTGCCTTGTAGGCCATCTGGAGCACTGCTGCCAATGGCTTTGTCAGAACTTCATCTGGTGATGATGATGAGGATGCCCTGAGATCTCATCCTGTGTTTCCAGATACTCTTGTTCCACTATTTCCCCCTTCTCCCCATGGCTGCAGCAATGCTTGGGGCTCTATAATCCAAGGCCTCTGGCTTTTTACATAAGACAGTGGAAGGGGGCCACTTGTTGATGGTTTCTGCATCTGGGTGAGCTGATGTCTGGGCACATAGGACATTCTGCTGCTCGATATCATGAAGTGATGCCCAATAAGTTGTGGTCCCTGGGTTCGGTGGCTTTTGGCCCAAGGGATCCAAAATGGACACTGAGGTGAGGCCTGCTACTGGGTCTGCCAGGGTCCCATAGCAGTGGGGTGTTTGCTGTGCCCCTTCCTCTCAGCTACCAGATGGACATCCGGCTCCAAGGCTTGTGAGTCTGAGCTTGGGAACCAAGGTGGTGCCGAAGCTGACACTTGCCTACGTGAATAGCTTTTCACCGAGGACTGGCAGAGTGCCGGCACCACCAAGTCATCTGGTTGCCGGCACACTTATCGGTGCCAATGTGTGGAGTGCCTCCGGGACGGCGATCTCTTCTGTGATCCTGAGCTGCATCAGGACTGGGACCAGTGCCAGGAAGGTCAGTAGCTGTGCCAAGATCTGCTCCATGAGGAGGGTCTGTACCAGTAAGGTGCTTGGACCTAAAGGGGCATGAAGATGAGGACCTCTGTCTCAAACTGAATCTATGTCTTGTTACGGACCCATGCCAAGTCAGAGACAAGTGGTGTGACGGCAATTGGTGCCGAGAAGGTGACTGGGGTACAGGTGACTTCGGCTTAATTGGTGGGGGCTTCCCCCTTGATTGTGCTCTGCCCCTCAGTACTGTAGGCTGCTCACCTTGTACTATGCTGGCTAAAGAAGGGGACTGCTGTGCTGTGCTGTCATGGCTGTTAGGTTATGCACCACCTCAAAAGTATCTGGGGTGCGTGACATATCCAAATTTCCTACCATGCTTCACTGCACCAGGGACCCCATTCTCATGGGCTTCCCTTGGGCACCATGCAGGCCCGATGTTGAGGGATCCTGGGCCACAGTCTCTTGCTGCATCTGCAGGATGGAGACCTTAAGTTGGGGGGAATCTTTCCTTGTGAGCAATCCCTTTCGGCCCTGTTTTTTTTATTGGTACCAGCAAATGTGATCAGTGCGGAGCCATCTTTTCCAACAAAGAGGTGTGGTGCCTGGGTGCCTTTGGTGCTGAGGTCTTCTTCAGTGCTTACTCCCTCACTGATGCCAGGGCAGTTCCACACCAAAGTTCTTAGTCTTACATCCCACGATTGCAGACCCAAAGCTGCCTCCATCAGAATTTGCTTCAGATGATCACTTTTTTCTTTTCTGCATTGTGGCTTGAACCTTTTATAGATCTTACATTAATTTGTTTGGTGCCACTCCCCTAGGCACTTGAGACAGAAAAACTCCCTTTGGCATGAGCTTCTGGCAAGACCCACAGGGTTTAAAGCCCTGAGTCCGCAGCATGCCCCAGAGAACCCCAGGGTAGGGTTGGAAGCCCCAAGTCTCTAACTAACTACTCTTATTTCTCAAGAAAGTTTGACTTGCTAACTACTATTTACCCTACAATGCTGAGGGTTGATTAGAACAGAGCTTTGCATGAGGCAAGGTAAAGAGGCTCCCACAACCCTCAGGGGCGTAAAGAAGGAACTAGAGGGTCGTGGGGTCAGCAGGGCAATACAAATGGTGCCAAGACGGCACTGCTCTAGAATGTGCCAGCTTCGACCTGACAGCTATCGTTGAAGGAAAAATCTTCCAATGATTTGCATGCACACCTGATTTGGAATGCGCATGAGCACGCCTCTTGAAGAAGCAGCAGAGAGTTGATGGGAGGTAAGGAAGAGAAAAAGGAACTCAGTCCAGGTTGTCTAAGTGAGCTAAAGGCAAGAACTGAATTATTTGTCAATGGCAATGGGTTCATTTTAATGGTATTCTCCATTTAATCATCTCTTTGTCAGTCACATCTGCTAAAGCTGTATTTGTCACCTGTCTCTCTCACTTTAATACCTTCCTGAATGATTCTTGCCAGCACACAGACAAAGGGTATGCCTACCCTACAGTCAGAGGTAGAACTGCAACCTTTTAACTTTGATCTAGCTGGTTGTACAAGCCCACCTGTAACCCTGTGTGGCATACTCACGCTGCTGTGGTTTCACTGATCTTGTTACTGGAACTAGCTCCAATAGTCACACCATTAACTGCATCGTAGACATGCCCACTGTCTGCATGGTTACACGCAGTGTTGCTAGTTAGCACACAGCTGGCCGATAGGGCAGATTCAACTCTTGCTATAGCCTGGCTCCCATCTGAAATCCCACATCTGATTTTGAAACTTAAAAAATAAATAAATCGGCTCTTTCTCTCTAAGATGCCTGTCTGACCAGAGAAAGCATTCCCTGGCATTTTACAGACAACATTGAAATTTGCTAACTCTTCAGAATTGGTGTCAAGAGTTCAGCCGTGTATATAAAATAGCCCCAGCTAGGTACTGGCTGTTCTGGGAATAGTAGATCTACCCCAGCTCTCTGTCACTCTGCATTAGCCAATGCCAGGCTATCAAAAGGCTGATACATTGGGAGCACTGATCTCCAGTGTCCAATTACTCCGAGGAGAAAGTCTCGTGAGTTTTTGAAGTTTTCATTTGTGATGAAACTGGAGTTAGAAATGTTAGGTTAACCCAACAGCCTCATAAGTGAAACAACACTGATTTCTTTGATGTCATCCCAAGGATGAGTGGACAGCTTCTGCCTTGCCTGTACCATTCTGTTTATCAGAAGCAAGCTGAGTTCAGGTGTGGAGCAGGATATGCGTGGGAGAGTGGCAGGCTAGAGCCATGCCTGGTATCTGGGGAGACAGGGACCATGGGCAGTGCCTTTCCAGGGAGTGACAGCCAGCCCTCTCAAAGCCCTGATACTTCAGGTGGGAGGAAAAAAAAAAAACAAAAACCAAAGATCTTCCTACAAGCCATTTATGCTGCAGTCCGGGACTAAGGAAGGGTGTAGAGCATAGTGGATGAAAGACACACCGTGCAGACGAGGAGAATCCCAGACATGGATCAGGCCCTCCACTAGGGCTAATTTACTTCTGTTCTATTGTTTCCCCCATACCCAACATAAAAGGGACATGAGAAGTAACACCGGGACTTCGGCTCCCTTTTGGCTTGTAGTTGAAAACTGGCCCAGCACAACCCTCCCTACCTTGTGCAGAATGGGAAAGGGGCAGGTGTTATCAAAGAATTTGCAGCTGAAGGATCCATAGATGCCATCATTGAGGTAATACAGGATGCTTTTCTTGCAGCCAGACTCTTCACCTGGGAGATGGGAACAGAGCAGGGGAGGCAGATTCACAGAAGGATCAATTCACATGTCAAGCTGGGCTGCTGAGACTGGGCAAGATGCCCTGTTTGAGGGGGCTTTGTCAGCACCACCTGGCTTTTGATGGGCAGCCAGACACTGACAATGGGCCCAGACAATGAGAACAGAGGCCTGAATCAGCTCCCAACCATTTTTCCTGACACCACTAGAGCAAACTAATATCAAAACATGGCCACTTTGGACCACTAGGATACAAATGACCCAGCAGCTGTATGCTGCTCTGCTCTCAACTCTTCCCACGACTCTTAGCTGGCAAAAGGCTTCTGGCCAGCAGTTACATCACCCATTCCAGCCACCTGCTGTCTCCACTGGGGCACAGCACCATAGGGAGAGCCATCATTCCAGCTGCTAAGCCAGGGGTCTTGAACTCAAATACCCACCCAGGGCCGTATGAGGACTAGCATAGGGCTGCATGAGCACTAGTATGTTAGCTCAAGGGCTGCACCACTGAAACCTTTTCACACAATGATATTGCAAATATCAATAACACTAGCATCATTGACGGCCGCAAGAAACAGCTTTAGGGGCCGCATACAGCCCACAGGCTGCACCAATGTTCCCTCTAAGCTGCGCGGCCATGGCACTGCCTGGTGCAGGGAATGTTGCTGGCCGCTGCAGTCCCTGCTCAGAGAGCAACTCTGAGCTGGGAGTTTTTAAAACTCCCACTCAGAGTAAGCTCTCACTGAGCATGCACAGACTCTCTGTGCATGCTCAGTGAGAGCTCTTCCAGCCAGAGGAGCAGCTGGGGGCCAGGCTGTGTTGCTCTAGCATCCAGGTAAGGGGGCCCTAACAGCCCCCTTCCAACTCCTGAGGGGTGGGGAATGCAGGGGGAGGGCTGTGGGCCATTAGGGCTGGAGGCTGCTCCGACCTCCTGCCTGCCCGGCCTCACCGCAGCGGGGCGGAGCAGCCAGCTCAGTCTACCCCCAGCTGGCCACACCTCCCTGGGGGGGCAGAGGGGACCAGCACTGAGCTCCAGCATGCAGGGTTGGGGCCCTGGAGCGGCCCACTCCCAAAGAGTTTGGGCCTCTTCACCCCCTGGCCATGGATCAGGCCCATTCAGGCTGGACATACAGCAGCCCAAACTCTTTGGGAGCAGGCCGCTCCAGAGCCCCAACCCTGCACGATGGAGCTCAGCGCCAGCCCCCTCCACCCCCCCCCAGGAGATGCAGCAGGCTGGGGGTAGTCTGGGCTGGCTGTTCCACCCCCACTGCTAGGAGGCCAGGCAGGCAGTGGAGCTGGGGGGGGGCAGGATCGGGCCCGCGTGGGGGTGGGGCCGCGCAGCAAGCAACATATGTTGCTCAGCTGTGTTGGGCCCTTAGAAGGAACATTGTTTGAGACCCCTGTGCTAAACGTACCATCTGAGCCAGGCTGATCCAAGGGAACCTCCTGCTTATCTATAACGCTGACAGCCAAGGTAAAGGCAGATGTGACATAGTATCGTCCTGGTTCGGCAATGATCTCTACCCCACAGCCTTCTGGGAAATACAAGTCCAAGGCAGAGTTTATCATGGCTGCAATCTGATTGGCAGAAGGTGGTGAAAAAAGAAACCACACACACTTATTCCACTGTTTAGTAGTTAAACACCCTATCAATGAGACAAAATATGCTGAATTAACGAAAATAGTAGTACTCAGTTTGACTCACTAAGCTCTATTTTTATCTTAAAAGGTGATCAAGAGCAATAGTGAGCAACTCCCTTTTTGTGTATCTTAAAATTTGTACATTCAGTTATTAAAATCACTTCCCACTTAAGACTTCTGTTTTTATCATTAATATTTGATTGACCATTCTACCAGTGAATTAAAAAAATAAATCACTATTCCTTTCTTAACTTCTGGACAGATTGGTGAGTGTATCAATCTTAGCGGAAGATAATTAAGGAAAACATACCATAAACATGATGCATAAAAACAAACCTTATCACAAAAAGTAACTGGTTTGGGTTTCTTTTTTGTTTGTTGATGGCTACTGCAGCATTTAAAGTGTGTTAGATACTATCAAACAGAAAAAAGTAAGTACATTTTAGAAACAAAACATGCAAGTACAGCCTGCAGTGCTCAAAACTGTATTCTGATTTTGGTTCAGAGACTGCAGGAATAGAGAGGAACGAAAAACTTAAGCAGAGAAAGACACTTCAGAAATCAGCAGAAAAAAGAAAGAGGAGAAAGGAACTGAATAATAGAGGAACAGCAGGAAAGAAATATTTGAAGCAATAAAACCATACATTCAAGCCTCTGACTTTATTAATTAAACCCTAGTTTCATATTACCAAGAACTCCCTTAATGGAATTACACCCTTACTTTAGCAGAAAGTTGCTTATGCCTAATTCCTTGTAGAATCACCACTGAGTTCAAACCTCATTTTCCCAGGGATGCTATGTCAAGCAGCACTTGCAACTGATCGTTACACATTTTCAACAGGCTAAAAGTCCTGAAGCTCAATGAATATTTATAGAAAGATTTTAGCAGTTTAGAAATAAAAAATAAAACCAAGAAACTCATGTAAAACAAAAGGCCAGGGATTTAAGCCTAGCTGAGGTACTAGCTAGCTACTAAAGGATACAAACTGAAATCTTTATACCTCTTCAAACTGGACTTTAGAATTGTCAGTGCCAGGGAATCCACCTCCAATGTCTAATAATTGCATCCTGTAGCCCAGCTCTGCACCCATTTCAAACACCAGCCGAGCATCTGCTATGGACCGAATGAAGGTCTGAGAGTTGATGCAGCCACTGCCAACATGAAAACTAAGGGGGAAAAATCCTTAATTTAGTTTGGGCTGAGCCCCACCTCCCAGAGCATTGAGAGCAGAGATGGGAAAGCAGTGCAAAGGATTATTCACAAATAAGAGAGCTACATTCTCTTCATGCACCGAGAGGAGGGAGAGACTGAGTCACAATAACCTTTCAGATCACGCAAAACAAACGGAGAACCTTTAGGGGAAAGCTCAGTGCGTTTGAGATGAATGTCATAATTAATGTAGACTTTTGCAGTCCATTCGTGGCCTGTTTGTGACCAGCAAGAGAAGAGAAATCCCCCCAGTGAATTCAGTATGATTGATTTGTACTAGTTCAGTGATCAGAAAAAACCCCTCCCAGATCCAGGAAGTTTGGTGCAAGTAAAGTTAGGGCCCAAGGTCAATGTATGGGATGAGTTTATGGAGTGCAAGGCTTCATGATAGAAGGATGTCAACCTGTACCTGATGCCAACAATCTCCACATTCATCTCCTTTGCAGTTTCTAGAAGTTGCCTGCAGGACTGAAGGGTGGCACCAAACTTCACGCTCAGACGGGTAGAGGATCCAGAGCTGTCAGTGGCAATGCACAGAACCATTCTGTGGAATGAAGTTACATCAGTTCATCTCCAACCCCATTTACCATGCACATCAAGGTACACATTTTCTCTAGCTCTCTAAGTCATTCATAAGATATGGAATGTGAACATGGCATGAAGATGCCTAAAGGTCTTGCCCATAAGAGATGCCATGTTCACACTCTAGATGAGATTTAGAGACTGACCTTTGATCCATCTCTGTTTCCAGCCTCAAAAGCCTCCCTCTTCCATACTCAGAATTTATGTCTTTACCTGGCATGTGGATGGCTCCTTGCCACTTTACCAAGCTCCACCTCGTTGTCAAAGGCCATCAGCTGCACCCCATGGCTGGCTGCATATTTGATCTGTGAGATCTGTTTGCAGGGGTTGGTGTAGATAATCTTGTCAGGTGGGACCCCAATGCGCTGAACTAACGCAATCTCTGCCTGCCACAAGATAGAAAGAGCATTCTCGTGGCATATGGATCAGTCCCTGGGGAACTTGCTCTTGTGGAACACAAGTTGTTATGAAATAAGAAGCTCCAGGCCTAGGATGTTCTAAAGCACATTGTGGGGTTGCTGGGGAACCAGACGCAGATGAAGAAGGTGGGGTCACGTTGGACCACATATCTTGAGTAGGAGACAGCAGTAACATACCACAGGAAACACAAGACCAAGAATGAAGATCTGTAAGGATAGGAGGCAAGCTAGAAGGACCAGGTTACCAAAAGATATGTAATAAAAACAAAAACAAACAAACAAACAAACAAACAAAAAAAAAACCCACTGCCACCTAGTCTTTCTCCACTAGGCCAAACTGCTACCCACAGTGTAAGCAGGGTGGCATGAGCATCTCCCCCTTACTGGTCATTTAAACCATGCTCAGGTTGTGTTAGACAATGAATGTTCTGTGCACATATAAATCCATGTCACCTTGGCAATCTGTTCCATTGAATCACAAGGAAATACACAGCCTTGCTTTGATCTACCCAGAAGTAAAAAAAAACAGGCTATGGTAAAGTGATATAAGGAGCTTCTGACTTAGCCCTGAACCCACCCAAGAGTTGACAGCAGCAGCATGTACCAGAAGAATGAACACACCAAGGACTTGGCTTGTTACAGCAGTCTGCTGTCCAGGAAGCAGGTCAAACAAGAACAGGTGAAATGCAATGATTCCCCAAGTCAGGCTTGGAACACAGGACAATTGGAAGCAGATTTTCCATGATGCACTACTAGAGTTTTGCCAGAAGGGGGAGACTCCCTCTGGCACAAACACAGCATGGGAATTCCCAGACTAAGCAACTGTAAGCTGCATTCGGCTTGTTTAATATTTGGTTCCTTCTCTACCTTCCAGTGTACACGTCCAGCCAGAGGACCCCAAGGAGCCTGAGCTCAAGAGTTCTTCTTTTCCCTTGTCCCTACCTTGCTAGCACAGCTAAATCCAGCCCCCAACTCAGCCAGCGTCTGCACCACTCCTTCGCTGCTGTTGCACTTAACCGCATAGAAAGGTTTGACATGGGGCAAGGCCTTCAGAAAGCGCAGGTGTTTCTTCACAACATCCCCCAGGTCCGCCACAAAAAAGGCCCCTTTGTTGCTCTGAAGGGGAGAGACTGGAGTCAGCAACAGTGTTTCTCAGCACCCCTCTAAGGAAGAAGCACAGTTTCAGAGTGTCTTAACGGAGAAGTTGAGGCACCAGATTCAAAATTAAGAGCCTCATTCTTCACTTACAACTAACGGATGCCAGTGGAGTTACTCCTGATTTACATTCGTGTAAGAAAGGGGACAGTCAGGTCCTAAAAGACCAACAATCAAGATTCCACTGATTTGGGGGGGGCTTCTTAAGAATTAACCTGTTTCTTACTGAAATCAGTGACATCTGCAAATGGCACCCCAATAACCAAGTCTGCAATTGATGGCCGGTGGCCACACCATGCCCAGCTGGTGTACACACCATCTGCACAGATACATCAGCAGAACACTCAGCAGGATGCAAAACACCAGTAGAGTCACAGAGCTATGCTTGTGTAGGGCAGCTACATGACATGAAGGGGTGTAGCTCAAACGGAGCAAGCGGTAACCGCTGACTGACTGATGGCAGCCCAAAGCCTCATGCAGGAATTCAATATAGTCTCCTCTGGGCCGTCACTCAGCTCAGCCTGGTTCTGGAGGGACTCAGTCCACCCAAGGAAAACTGGGCCACAGCGTACCCCTGAGATGTGCCACACATATATAAAATAATAATCATAATTGAATCAGCTTTTTTTCATTGGAGAGAAACAAAGAGCTAAGAATGGAGCCCATTGAGGAGCCTTATAAAATGTAAGGGAGGGGGCAAGTAGAACACACATTTTTAGGAAAACAAAAAAAAGAGAGAGAGAAATTTAGAAATTTTATTTTCCTTTGTTTCTTTTCCCCCAGTTCACTGGCAAATATCTTCCCGGTTACAATGGTATCAAACCCAACAGGCAAGGTGTGGGAGCAGTGCTCTTTAAGGCACCTTGGCAAATCACTGTTGCTGGTTGCCAGGGCACACAGTTTTAGTAGCCTATCGCCTAGTTCCACTGCAGAAATGTAATGGAGGACCGGCGTCTGGTGACCAAAAGTAAAATTGCTGTATAGCTGTGAGCCAGTTTTGTCCATTCCTGCATTAAGATGTCTTTTAGCAAGGGACTCACTCAAACCTGGGCCTTGATTCTCAGTGACATTCAGGTCATTTGACACCACTATGGCAGCTCAAAGAGGGGTGGAAATGATGTTGTCATTCACTTTAAGGTCCCTTCCCACTTCCAGTGTGATGTAAAGGGGCTCCAGTGCAACTGAGAATTCAGGCCTTGATCTCAGTTGTGCAGTCCTCCCATTGCCAACAACACAGGGAAGCTTCCATTGGCCAGGTCCCTCCACACTGAAAAGCTGACTCTAAATGAACAAAGACAGGCAAGCCCAATGCATTTCCACATTTTTATGGCTAACTTACAGGCCCATACAAATCAGACATTTGTATGTATGTGGCTAGTTAAGCATCTAGCCAGCTATTTAAACAGATGGTTACACCCAACTTTAGGGGAAAAAATTCTGTCCCCGCTTTTCCAACCCACACATTGTCCAGAATTTGTTAGAATTGTAAGATGCTGACAGACTGCACCCGAGTGTCACAAATCCTCAGGTTCAAAGTACAGTGACAGATAACTACAGTTAGATGCCTCAGCATGACAGGGTCTGTGAATAGGTAAGAAGGGCCCATGAAACCTAAGTGCACTTACTTTCTGGGAGGCCTCCGTGAGGAGGTTCTTGAGGAGGTCTCTGGTGGTGAAGCCGTCCTCTACCATCATGAAGTCTGATTCAACCAAGTACCCACTCATTGTCCAAATTTAAGGAGAATCACTACTTCTAAAGCCTCCTTCAGTAGAAAGTAGTTTCTAAGTATGCAACACACTGTGAAAGAACATGGAAGAATGTTAGTGATCGGCTTCTTCTGAGTCCATCCACAAAGACCATTCCATTCCACACCTTCTTTCTCGGTCTCTAAGGCATGGTCTACAAAAGACCTGCACTGCTATAAATAAAGCTGTGGTTTTTATACTGATGTAGGCAAACCACTGCAACTTTGTATGTGGACATTCTTAAAGACATCCATACTAAAGATGGGCAAACAAACAGCTCATGAGATAAATAAATTTGTTAGTCTTTAGAAGTGCCATGGGACTCCTTGTTTGTTGTGCTGAACTAGATTAACAAGGCTACTGTTCTGGAACTTGGCAAATAGCAGGGGTTTTTAATTTACTGGCAATTTTAAAAAGTCGAAGAATCATTTTGGGTCAAAAGCATTTTAAAATGGTCAAAATCCAGTGAAATATTAATTTTATTTTAAGTTAGATGAAATTTTGAAACAAAAATTCATTTCATTCCAAACAATTGCAAACATTTTGATTTTTTGGAATTTTTTTTAAACTGAAACAATTTGCTGAAATTGGCAACTTCATGAAACATTTTGGTGTTGCCAAACTAGTATTTTTCATTAAAAAAAGATATTTGGTGAAAAACAATTCAGTCAGCTCTATTCATATATGACATTAACTCTGGTTTATATCAGTTTTTAGCTTGTGCCAGTACCTTTACAGGTGTGAGCTAAATGATAAAACCAGTTTTAAATGAATATGAGAATCCACCCACAAAATTTGCATTTGGTTGAACTAAACTGATTTAAGTTAAATTTAAGTTTTGTGTTTGAACAAGACTCTAGTTTTGTCTCACAGCACAGACTTTTTGATTACTTATTTTTTATAGCTATGACCAGAATAGTTATGATTGTCCATGTGTTCTCCACTTCCCATAATTTTTTACATTTCAAGCTGAAATTTAAAGTTTGGCCTCTGCTGGAAAATTATTTCTAGGAGGGGAGTGAGGGAGGGCAAGCTATTCGGAGTATGATACCACCATCACCACACCTGTAAACTCATGCACTTTTCCCACTACACTAAAAAAAAGCTGGAAGATGTGTTTTTAAAAGACAGCTCTGGTGTCTGAACAACATTGTACTCATACAGCACCTAGCACAATGAGATCCTGGTCCATAACTGGAATTCCTATGTGCTAGTGCAATACAAAACAAACAATAATTGGGAAAAGAGTGTAAATCTGCAGGGAAATAATCCACAAAGAGATATGCTGTTGAGTGACTGGGTCTGGACTGGTTCCAGCGTGAAGCCACTCTGCAGTACATTTGCGTTGTTTGAAACACATTTGCTAAGGAAGGCCAGGCTGTGGCTATCTTTGATTCACAGTGAAAAATGGAATGTGGTGTGTGTGTACAGTGAATGAGGCACCATTTCGCTTCATGAGTCTTTGTTTCCTTCACTGTGCATCCTGCAGATTTTCTGCCCAGATCTCTAGGGTCGCAGAAGAGGGGCTGCTTAACAGGTGCGAGATCTCGTGTGCTGGACATCTGGACAAATATCCAAATTATGTCATCTATTCCCCCCCCCATAAAAAAAACCTAGGAAATTCCCCAGGAAAAACTTAGTCAGCAAACATTATAGCTGCTCAGTTAATCTATCAGGAGGGTGCTGCTCAGTTAAGCTATCAGAAGGGTGCCAATGTGTAGAGCCCTGCGCAGATACAAATAAGTGGATCCGTATCCAACCTGCATCCGCAAGAAATGGTCCGCAGATATCCATGTTGTATCCGCGGATGTGGATATAATGTGGATATCCACAGATATCCGCATATTTGCAGGGCTCTACCAATGTGCACACAGCTCTAATGTTGCCTTCTTTTTCAGGCCGTATTATGACACTGTCTTTAATTATAGGATCACATACTGTGGTGCTTCTTACCTACAATTTAATATCCCAGAGCATAAGTTTTGTGTCTGTTTCACTCTTTTACGGTGTGGCAATGGGCCAGCAGCTCTTAGATGACAGACCTTTTAAAGTTCATAGCTATAAAGGGCCGTATTTTAATCATTTCAAGCAGCAGCCTTGACTACATAGAGTCTTTGCAGCCAGCAATCCCCAACCTATCCTAGGCTACATTCAGGCAATAGCAGAGTCAACAACAAACGTAATGGTGTTGCATGCCAGAATACATTCTTTTATCCTCTGCTACATAATGCTAATTCTGAGTGGGTTATGCAAAAGACTTCCCTGTGCAGGTGAGTTTCATAGGCTTCATTTCCCTAGCGCACACAAGCTACTAGAGTGACACAGTAGCACATGTATCTTTAGAAAGTGTTAATGTGAGATTCTGTGGTTTGCTCCCAGATCAGGGAATTAAACATGATGGGCCAGACACTGAGCTGGCATTAATCAGTGCAGAACCTCTGACTTCAGTGGAACTACACCCACATACACCAGTGGGGAGCTGGTGATGCATACACACAAGGGGGCAGCGTTAAGGCTGCACATGGATATGTTCTGATGTGAATGCTGATCTATGCACCCTTAATAACCTCTTACCTTCATCAGCACCATCCAGTAACCTAAGGATGTTAAGACACCACAGAGGCTTGCAGGAAGTGTTTTCTGGTCTGTGGGAGGGGGTCTTCACTTTTCAGCCCTTTGTCTTAAACGTAGCCACCCTTAGCTAAAGTGATTAAAAAAAATCCCAAATTCTGCTTCTGAGAGTTACACGGCATCTCTCCCCCTCTGGAGAAATTTACTTGTGAAATTCTTCATGCAGGGTGGAGGGGTCAGCCACATGCTGGACTCCAAACAGCAGGGCCAAGATGCACTCTCTTACAACACACTGAGTAAACAGTAATGCAAGCCACAGAGAGCTACATAGGGAGAATGGAGAAAACACATTTGGCTAGGAAGTTACTGAAACTTTGCAGAGAGGGAGGGAGATTAGAAAGAACAAGAATTCCTCAGGGTTCTCCCCACCCAAACAAATGACAGGCCCTCAACCCACCCATCATATTCAGCTAGGCACAGCACTGATAAGCATTAAATGAAGGACCAGACTCCGTATCACTCAGCCTGCAACAGATACAAGACAACATGCAGAATATCGTCTCTCTCCGTCCCAGCCTCCCCAGATGTTTTTTCCTTACCGAGTTCCAAAGCCTCCTTCCTGGGCGACTAGGTGTATTGCCAGGGGGGCTCTCCGGTGAACTCTGAGCTTTTGCAACACCCCGAGGCACAGCTGCAGCTGGGGATCTGAGATCTCTACAGGGGAGAAAGTGCAAGTGCCAGCTGCTGATCAAGAGGAACCAGATGCACATACCTAGCAGTGCAGTCTCCTCCCTAACTACTGGCATGCTTCTGTCTCCTCTGCTCCCATCTGGTACCCAGAATCTTAGCCATCCTCCTCACCTCCTCCCAGCAAGTCCAGCAGTGACCCACCCACTTCCCCTCCTCTTGCTGGGCTTCTGCCCCTCCTGTTACCTTAAAAAGCATTTAAACGGATTCTGCCCATGGGTCTCCCAAGAGAGTGAATTGGCTTCATCGGTGGTTGTTCCTCCTCCCCCACTCCCAAGCCCACACCATGCAGGCAGCACCAAGGAAACCTGCCCTCCTCCCCACGCTCTGCACCCCTTATATATGCAGCTCCTCCCACTTACCTCTGACTCACAAGTGTGGCCTTGGCAACCAGCTACAGCAATCTTATTGGCTGAAGCAGACACAAAGCACCCTTATGCCACCCCCTGCCGCAAGCAAGCTGCTGGGCCAGCTTGGTTTGCAGGCTGCCAGGGCTGTGGGGCATGAGGACACAGGGTATGCCTGCACTGATTGCTCTGTGCCCGGCTCTCAGTTGGCTGACAGGGAGGCAGCTCAACTCCTCAGCTACTGGAGCTGAGCCATACTCAGAGTGCAGGGGCCATTCACTCACTCACCCACCCGGGCCAGCGTGCAGAAAAGACATGAGCTGTGCAGCTGGAAAGTCCAGATGGAGAGAGGAATAGGGCAAAACAGAGCTTTGGGGTTGGGGGCTGGACAAAGGCCTCATGAAGTTTAAATGCAAGGCAGTCACCAACACGGTTTTTATTTTGAATAACCACGTGATGCATCAAATCAGCCCAGAAGGGGAGACTCCATGGGTTTCCAGAACCTCTGTCGTAACACCGCTGATTTCAGAGGCTTGGCGCTGGGGAGGCGGGGGGGGGGGGGACGGGACGTGGGCCCATACTGCTTCCAGTCTGAGTCATCTCTCCTCTCCGGAGTGGTTTCTCAGTCCTAATCTACACTTAGGGCTTTTTCGGCAGCAGTCGACCGTCATTTAAACAAGGAATGTAAAATTCCTTGCATAAATGTCAGCAACTTTCTTAACCGCCATTACACATTAGGGGAAAGCCAACCACAAACCATTTGCGGTCAGTCTTCCCCTATGCCCCCCTACCTCCAAGACTTCCAGGGTTTGCTTCTGGGAGCAGCGTGGTGAGTTCATGCTTGCTGGGATCCACTCCCAGAAGCCCGAACTGATGGTGGTGAATTTGCCACCATCAGTATAGACATACCCTCGGAAATACCTGGAGACGCTGGAAATGAGCTCTTCTTTATTTTCAGGAGCTCCAGGAAAAGGGACTTCTCCCTCCTTGATTGAGGTTTGAGGGTGTGAAGGGTGGGTGTAAATCAGGGGCCTCAAACTTGCAGCCTGTGGGCCGCGTACAGCTCCTAAAGGTATCTCCTGCAGCCCACAATGACACTAGTGCTCTTAATACTTGCAATATTACTGTACGAAAAGGTTTCAGTGGTGCAGCCCTTGGGCTAATGTACTAGTCCTCATGCAGCTCCCATGGTGGTTTGAGTTTGAGACCCCTGGTGTAAATAGTCCCCGTGAGGCTATTATTTAGTGAAGTCACAAGCAGGAGGTCCTAGGCTTGCAGCTACCCAAGGATCCATCTCTCTTCTCTATTTGCAAAGTTCCCTCCCTTCCACATCCCTTCTCTACACCTACTCAATGCACTGAGCTCCTGGTGGCTGACTTGAGTTGGCCAACCTTTCAAACACAAAAATCTGTTCCTCCAGGCTTTCTCCGTAACGTGTCACACAACCCGCTTATTTCACCTCAGAAATCACCTCCCTTTCTTGCCCAGTTGTGAGTTGATTTCATTAAGACTGGAAGCTCTTTGGGGGCAAGGCCTGCGTATTTTCATTTCTGTATGAAAGTTTTTTATGCTGTTCTGGTTGCCCCACCTCACAAGTGATATATTGGTACTGGGAAAAGTACAGAGAAGGGCAACAGAAATTATTACTTCCAGAGGAGTAGCCATGTTAGTCTAGTCTAGCAAAACAAACAAGGAGTCTTGTGGCACTTTTAAAGACTAACACATTTATTTATTGCATGAGCTTTCGTAAGCAGAATCCCACTTTGTCAGATGTGTGAAATGGAAAACACAGTATGGAAGAAAAAAAAATAAAAGCAGTGACAGCTAAGTCACAAGATCACTTCAGATTATTTCAGATAATCAAACAAGTTGTTTTGATTCAAACAGTGTGGAATAACAGATTAAAAGATAGGGAAGTTGAAAAAGGGGGAAATCACTTATTGTTAAGAGAAAAAAAGATGACTGGGGATGGAACAGCTTCCATATGAGTAGTTTGAAAAGACTGGGACTGTACAGCTGAGAAAAGAGAGGACTAATGGGGAAAGATGATAAAATCATGACTGGTCTGGAGAAAGTGATTAAGGAAGTATTATTTACTCCTCAGAACTTACGAATATTGTTCTTTCTAGTACAGGAGAAGTCCTTTTTGCAGCCTACTTCATTAGTACATTTCAGATGAAAACTAACTGAATTACCCCTGTTTATGCAGGGAACTAATCAGTAACTGTCTGCACCATTACACACTAGTTTGCTTTGGATCCAATAAGAGAATGAACCTATTGTAAAGCAGTGACACTTGCAACAGCACCCTCTAGCCCAAACAGGGCCCAATGTCATGCTTGTTTCCAATTCAGAAACTTGGCCTGTTGAGAGCCAAAGCAGCCTGCCTGGGCCATGGAAAAGGCTCAGGCCCCAGTTAAAAGAAAAATGCTTAAAAGGGGGCATTGTCACACCCACTCACCCCATGCTACTCAGTTCCCCACCTAGATGACTCATAACACAGAAAAATGATGGACAGCTGTATTGTAGCAGGATTATTTGCTCCACACCTCTACTGTCACAAGGCAACAGACCCCACGAACAAAGGCATGCACAAGCTCTTTCTTTCCCTGCCTCCCACCTTCTCAGCTGGTTTCTGCTAAGACAGATGGGCACTAATCATTTATTTGGCTTGCTGCTTTCTTATTTGTCAGGTGCTTTCCAGTCCAGAGTGTCACAGAAAGCCATGACCTCCAATAACCAAACAACTTCCAAAGAGGTAGCTCTGTTAGTCTGGTCCAGCAAAACAAACAAGAAGTTATTTGTTTTGCAATAACTGAACAGTAGCTCTTGACTTCAGGGCAGATGACTATTTGCTTTTCCCTCAAAAGGGTCCTGTGGATCTCATGCATGGGTCTGCCTGCTGAACAGGGGATATCTCATCTCTATGAATGATGCACAGGCATCCACAAGCCAGACCCTTAAGAATTAAACCAGTTGTTCATTCATGGCTGGCAATATCCAGAAAGGAAGGTTGATTTCACATTTGAAGCAAAAGTCTGGGAGCCATGGCTCTGCCACAGCCTCCCCACATGATGTTAGACTGGAAAATTCCCCTCTCTCTGCCTCAGGATTTCTGGCTATATTATGCTAGCCCCTGCAAACTCTGTTGTACATACACAGAAATAGACAGTTCCTGCCTTAAAGAGCTTATAGTCAATGCCACAGGTGCTGGAACTGTAAACCCTGGATATGATGGAAACTATTCCTGGCTTGAAGTGGTTTCAATCACATCCAGGATTTATGGTTTGGTTCAATGGCTCTCAGCACCCCCACTGTACAAACTGTTCCAGCTTCCTTCATCAAAGCATTACACAAAAGACAACAGGTGGAGTCAGGCAGACAGGTGAGATCAAGGAAAATGGGTCTATGTCAGGGGTGGACAAAACTGGGTCACAGCTAGGCACCAGCCATTTTACTTTTGGCCACCAGAGGACACGCCTCCATTACATTTTTGCAGTGTAGCTACCTGACAGGCTGCTAAAACTGGTTGCCATCACTATCAGAAACATATTATTTGTCAGGCCCGGTCTATTTATAGTGACCTACCTCATCCTTTCAGGTGAGGAAATTATTATGGTTTGCAAAGAACTTTGACTTCAAATTCCAGGTGCTAGAAGAGCAGAGAGCTTTAGTACAAATTTTGCAGGACATTACCAGCCATGATCCTAGGGAGCACAGGGCCTTCCAAGGAGAAACTGGGCTCTGTATTTTGAGGCCTGCATTTCCCAATTGCTTTCCCTTTCATCCAGGGTTCACTGCTGCTTGTGCAGGAGCCTTAGTCTTCTGGCAGCTCATGATGAACCAAAGGTTCACAATGGCTACAGACAGCCCTCTCTTTGGTTGTAGCCATTAGCCAAATCTAGATCCAGATCCAGATCTAGGCACTTCCATCCCTGCCAGACTGCTAAACCCCACTCAGTAGTGACTCAGCCCTCTGCTGCTTCCAGTGGCTGGTGATGACTCCACAGTGGTGGGTCACAGGAGGTGCAGGCATGGATGAAACCAATCCCTTAGCAATGGAAGCCTTCACTTCTGAGAGTGGTCAACAAAAAGCAGCAAACCAAATCCTCCTACAGACGGGGCTTTGAACTGAGGCTTCCAGCGATGCTCTCTTTAGTCTGCTCTAGCAATGACCATTTTCCATTAAGTGTGACTTTGCACACTCCAGGTACGAGGCCACCAAAGACAATTTCAGTTGCCTTCCTACACCCTAGCCCCAGCCAAGCACATTCCTCTCATAGAGCCCACCCTGCTCCCCTTGACAGCAAAACTCCTGTGACGTGAACACAGTGGGAAAAGCAACCATGTGCTAGGGGAACTGTGCTGATTCCACGTGGCTGGCTGAGCCCTATCACCCTGCAGATTTCTGCTGTGAAGCCATGCAGCTGTGTCTGGACTGTTTCCTCAAATACAGAAAGTCAATCCTCCCTCTTCCAAGGCCTGGACTTATGTCTCCTTGAGCCAGGCAGCAGCTTACGCAGCTAAGAGTCATGCTCAATAATCAAGTTCCAAATGGGCAACCATGTTAGCCTAGTTCAGTAAAACAAACAAGGAGTCCTGTGGCACTTCAAGACTAACAAAGTTATTTATTGCACGAGCTTTCATGCAAGAAAATCCCACTTCATCAGACGCTTCGAAGATGGGGGAATCTTACAAACTTGCTCAAATTCCCCCACCTTCAAACGTCTGACGAAGTGGAATTTTCTCCCATGAAAGCTCATGCAATAAAAAAAAATTGTTAGTCTTTAAGTGCCACAGGGTCTCCTTGTTCTTTTTGCTCAATAATCAGTCATTCCAATTCCCAGGTCAGTAAATGGGAAACAAAACACTCGCCACTGAGTGAACGTATTCAATCAGCAGGTCACAAGGTGGCAGCAGTGTTTCTTTTTGTCACAACTTTTGTACTTCCATCCAATTAAGCCTATGGATGCTGAAAATTTGGATACTATCCCCCAGTTATGGTAAGGAGAGCTGGATGGGGCTGAGAGATAGTCATCTGTGTAATGCAGAAGAGTATGCGTAGTGTGCAATCCTTCCAACTGCTAGCCAGCCTTAAGCACAGAGCTTGGGCTAAGGTTCCTTCCAGAAGATGGGAAGGAATGTTGGAAGCAAGTTGTTTTCCGGGGTTATTCTTCTAGAAGGCAAAGGAAGAAACCAACTGACACGGGGATAAAGTGAAAGCAGAGAAAAGGGCAGAGGAAGAAAACCAGACCATGAAATCCCCTGGAAAAAAGTTCAGCATACACACTAGTGGGGTTGTGGAGAGCCCCACTGATTTCAGTGCGGTTTTGTGTAGGCAGAGATCTGCCCATACAGGATTGAGGCCTATATGTACATGACGTTGACACCTCCCTGTTAACTAAATTACTGGGCCACCCTCCTGTTTCAGAGATTCTTGTCATCCCACAAGTATTTCCATCTGTGCTTTGGATGTAAAAACTGTGAAGATACATGCAAGAGTCTTCAGTCATCGTCTAACCATTGAACTCTAATTGGAGTGTTTGACTGGGTCAGTCTATCTATGGTTCTTGAAGATAAACAAACAGTTGGAAGAGAAGTATTTGCCTGTTTAATATATATGCCAACCTATCTTTCCAAGGTCATGAAGAGTTGGATCCTGTGGGCTGTCAGATTACATGCAGCAAAACAGTTGTTGCATCTATGCCAGCTACTCAGAGTGTAAACTTGTTGTCACAGACTTGCCTCTCAGAGCAGCTTTAAGTGCAGCCCTTGCTAAGATTATGCAGCCTTCATCTCAAGTCATGCTAAACAATTCAAGGCTCTTATTATTTTGCAACAATTTTTTTTTCTCATGCTGCAAGTGAACTCCTTGTTCCTCATAGGAAGTATGAACCTGCAAATGCTCTGTGAAGGACCGTATTCCCAGCATGGATGTCCACTGTTAAACAGTTTCCAGGTCCCAGCCTGCACTTCAGCAGGGAATGAAATTAACCTTTTGTACAGTTGTGCTATAAACTCATACAATTTTTAAAGCACTGTTGGATTCTTTGGGATGAAATTCAATACAAAATGTAAAGAATTACACTTATAAAAGCAAATGTGCTAATACAAAATGCAGAGTAACTGGGTAGGTGGCAGTACTGCAAAAAAGGATCTGGAGGTCATAGGTTATGTCTACACTTAGAAGTTATTTCGAAATAAGGAGGCTTATTTTGAAATAATTTTTTTCCTGTCCGTGCACGCATTCTGTTATTTCAAAGTAAGCATTTTATTTCAAAATAACACAGCGCTATTTCAAAATAATAGCCTGCTTTTATTTCAAAATAGCGCTTAAATCAAAATTATTATTTCTAAAAAAGCTATTCTAAGCCATGGAATATGCTTATTTTGAAATAATGGCCCTATTCTTTTGCCTGTTTTTCCCTATTTCGAATAAGAGAGTCTAGTGAAGACTCTCTACTTCCAAATAACAACTCCTACCTTATTTCTAATTAGAGAAGCTTCGCTGGACTCCTAATTTGAAATAATAAATTTGAAATAGTGCTAATTTGAAATAACAACTTCCAATTAAAATCAAAGTAGCCATTTCAAAATAACTATCTCAAATTAATTTTGTAAGTGTGGACAGAGGTGTAACGGGTAACAAACTGAACATAAGCCAACTCTGTGATGCTGTTGTGAAAAAGGCTCCTAACGTTCTGGGTATCAAAGAGAATGCTGAACATAAGACACGGAAGACAATTTTTCTACTCTGTTTTGTACAACATGAGGCCTCTGTCGGGGTGTTGTGTCCAATTTTATGTGCCACACTTTCAGAAAGATGTGGAGAGAGTACAGGGGACGGTAACAAATACAGCAGAAGGTTTAGAAAGCCTGATTTATGAGGAAAGGTTACAAAAACACGGGAAGTTTAGTAATGAAAACACAAGACTAAGAGGGGACTTCACTTAAGATGTCTTCAAGGCACTAAGCGCTTTTATAAAGAGGATGGCAACCAACTGTTATCCCAGTCCACTGAAGTAGGACAACAAGTAATGGGGCTTGATTTGCACAGCAAGAAAGATTTAGATAAAATACTGGGGAAAATGTACTAACTATAAGGATAATTAAGACTAGAACAAACCACCTAGAATGGCCGTGAAATCCCGTTTATCAGAGGGTTTTTTAAAACAGGTTAGATAAAAATCAGTCAGGGATCATCTAAGTATACTTGGTCCTGCCTCCATGCAGGGAGATAGACTCGATGACCTCTCAAGGTCTCTTCCTGTCCTAAATTTCTATGATTCTCCATAGATTTACTTTGTTAATTACATTAACATGCATTTTAATATATACACATTCTGAGTGACCTAAATAGTTCCATGAAGATGTACTGCCAAAACGTCACCCTAACAAAAACTATCACCAAAACAGACATTTAAACCCCATGGCAAAGTTCACGGTGGGTCATGGGACAGTGCTCAAGTAGGACTTATGACTATAAATTGCTGGATCAGCCTCTCGGAAACTGAATATCGTGGCTCGCTACAATTCTGTGTTCATCTTATACCAGTTAATGAAAGAAATACTGCAAGACCAGAAGGGTTTTTTCATTGACAAATACACACGATTGGGTGTTCATCTGAAAAGATTTTTCTCCTTTTTTGAAACAGAGGCAGCCTTAAACGCGGCCCTAGGCAAAGGCTCATTGTGGGGCCCCCTACAGGATCCCTACCAGCAGCCCCAGCTCCCCTCAGTCACACACAACCCTCCTGTAACCCCAGCACCCTGCCTGGGGCCCTGAACCGCCCACCCACCTACAACCCCAGCTTCCCACAGCCAGTCCCCCTGGAATCCTGGCAGTCTGCCAGGGACCCCAATACTGCCCCACCACCAGTTCTGGCCCCAGCTGCCCACCACATATCCCGCAGGATGAGAGGCAGACACGTCTTTTGGAGTAGGTGAAAGGGCCCCTTACAGTTTGGGGCCCTAGGTGGGCGCCCGCTTCACCAACCCCAACAGCCGCCTCTGTCTTGAAAACACAAATGGGTTGGCTTGTAGTGAGTCAAAACCAGATTGGAATGACAGTCCCTTTGCCCTTGCTAAATTTAAATTTGAGTAATTACAGTCTGATCACATTTGCCCCCCCTGAAGTTTTAATTGGACACTGTATTCTGTACTTCTGGTACTAAATTAAAGAATAATATTTCTGTTAAACAGTCGTCATGACTCAAGTTTCTGTGGTGGGCAAAGTGATGCCGGCATTACGTGCCTGTAATGAACTTTGGGAATCCTTCAGAATGAAGATTATTAAGCACCCTGAAGATATTATTAGTACAGGTGTGCCCAAATTCTGCATCCACTAATAGCTAGCAGCAACCTACAAAGAGGCCAGTATGATCCAGAGAAATCACACATAGGAATAAACTTTCCCTACTCATGGTGATAAAGCATTATTGACACAATGCATCTAGCCCCCTGCCATTCTGAAGGCTGATCTGGAACCTAGCTCCCCTGCTGACAACACTCGAGTAAACTAGTGCTGCACAGAGAAGATGTTATGTGGAGTAAATATTTCTTTGGGATCCAATTTGAAGTTCAGACAAGAGCAGGAATGTTGACTCGGTGACAGTGGTGAAGGAGAATTATTTATCAGTCATAGCCTCCATTCACCTCCCCTAGAAACTATACCTATTTGGGCAGCATGATTTAGTGAAGTTACATTATGTTATGTATCATATTCAAGGCCCACTTAATCAAAGGACCAAAGCGACAAGTGAGGCCATGTAATATTCAATGGAATCTTGATACAATCAGAGCTCAGAAAAGCATGGTCTAGTCACTGTGACAAAATAAGCACCTTATCTTCTCCAATAATGTCAACAAATAAGAGATATGTGTCACAGAATTACTAAGTACCTTTTAACCCACCCCCTCTTATTCAAGCACTAAAACTACTTTAGATGACAGCTGTGGATAACAAATAACTCTGGGAATCTACAGAAGGAGACAAACCTGAATATTTAATTTTTAAACATTTAAGAGCTTTTCTTCTTACGGCATCAGTGATATCAAACATTCTAGAGTGACAAAACAGACATATATGTTAGACACAACCCTGGAAGAATCTCACAAAACAGCAGGTATCTCCAGGGCTGGGTTAAGGTCCTTGTAGGCCCTAGGCACTTCTGTTTCATAGGCCCTTTGGTGTATGCATTTTTATGGGTGTATCAATGTTATTCCTGGTTTTCCAATGAAAAAATCTTGAAAGTTCATCTCTGGTGTTAATTTCTTTCACTTAATGAGAAAAAACAATTGACATTGACATGACTCTGCCTCTTTTCTGCATACACTGTGCCTATCCTTGATATATATATCTAGAGAGAGAGAGAGTGATATAGATACATAGATATATTCAAGAAGAAATCTTTGTTACAGGCCAATTGTGTCAAGACTTCACTATGAAACTGCACAGCTAAAACTCATACGCAAACTTGATACAATCAGGCTGCACCTGAATAAGGACTTGGAATGGTTATCTGTCTCAGTGTTTCCCAACCAGTGTGCCATAGCACACAGGTGTGCTGTCAGGCCTAAGCAAGTGTGCCACAAAATTTTTTGAAAAGCTGCTCAAAAAGCTTTGGCTTGGCTCATGAATATTCATGAGTTCATTTGGAAACTATGCGATGGTGTGCCTCAAATTAATTAAAGGTAGCAAGATATGCCACAGGAGAGAAAATGTGGGGAACCACTGATCTATCTCACTACAATAAGTAATTGTCCCTGTTCATACATTCTAACCTTCTGGTCAACTGTTGTGTATGGGCCTCATCTACCCTAACCGAACTAACCTCGTTAGCGCTTTGCCTCCCCACTATATCGTTTCTCATTCTTGCAAACGTATATATACACCTCTTAACTGTAGCTTCCGCTTCATGCATCTGATGAAGTGGGTTGCAACCCATGAAAGCTTAAGCCCAAAGAAATGTATTAGTCTTTAAAGGTGCCACAGGACTTTTGTTGCTTTTGCTATATGCAGACTAATGGCTACCCTTCTGGAACTTATTAACATGCTGTTGAGATTCAAGACTGCACACCCCAGACTGTTTGAGCTTAGATGCATCAGTGGGCCATACTAATCATGTGCCTCAAGGATACTGAATAATCAGACCTGGCAGAATTCAGGTTTTTTTATATCATTTTAACTGATACTGATGTTTATTTAAAAAAAAAAAAAAACTTTTTTGTTTTTAACAATTTAAAGGTTCACAGTTGCAGGAAATCACAGGAGGAATCAGACTACGCAAGTGGGGGATCAGACTAATTATTTAGTGACAGCAGTTGTTAGGATTAAAAACCTTAACTCTTTTAAGCATTAAAATACAAATTGTCAACATCACATAAAAATATACAAAATAAACATCCTTACATCAAACTTGAATGTTCTCAAGTAGCTCTGTTCTTACTTTGCCTGTCCGTACATTTCTATTATTATGGATGGAAATATTTTTGGTCCGTTTGTGTGTCGATGTTTATCAAATGTTAAAAAATATAATTATTCAAAGCCTAAGAATAATTCTTAGACTAAAAATAAGGGTTCTAGTCAGGGCTGGCTCAAGGGGTTGTGGCGCCCCACAAGTCTGAAGGACAACTTGTGGCCAGATGCGGCGTGTGCCAGGGGAGGGTCCCATGCAGCAGACGACATGCTCTCCCCAACCCTCCTGGGCAAGACAGAAGGGCGTTTCCCGCACAGTGGTGCAACCAGGCGAGGGAGACACTGTCGCTGGCCACTTACCAGCCCACCTTGCTGGGTGGTGGCAGGTTGGGGGGGGGGGGGGCCTGCACGCCCCAGATGGGGGTGCTGGTGGCACCCGGCCATACAGCTGGAGCATAGGGAGCCTCTGCCTCTGTCGCTGGCAGTACTCTTACGCCGTGAAGCAGGTTGTTAGCCAGCCACTCTTGCAATACTTTCCCTCCAAGCAGGATGCGGGGCTCTCCCCCTGCCACCTGCCTGGTACACACAACAGCCCCACGCTGGCAACCCCAGGCAATGGCAGCTAGTGCAGCATGGTTGGCTGCCCTGCCCTTCCCTGCCTGCATCCTCCCCTGAGCAGTGGTGAGCTCGGCCGCTGTCCCACACTGCCTGGTGAAGGTGCTGCGGGGCACCATGGCAGACCATAGGCAAAATAACCTCTGGCCAGGAAATGTGCTCGTGGTCTCCCTGAGGCTGGAGCGTATCCTCCCTGCACAGATCACAAACCCACAGTAGGTCCCAGCCGTGCAGGTGAGAGACACGCAGGTAACCTGGGCATGAGCTGAAAGTTCCTCCTGAGGTGCTTTCCTCCACAGTGCAGTTTGCAAAGGGCTGAGCAGTGCAAGGGCTTCCTGTCTGTCCTGGCGCTGGCGCCCCAAAGCTTTGGCAAGCCAAGCTGGTGCCACACTGGCTTGCCCCTTAAGCTGGCCCTGGCTGCAGTGAGGTGTAAACTGATGCTTTTCCAACTCTGATGTTCCCATTTGGAAATGGCTTCCCTACAGATGTCCATAGTTTTAGGTACTTGTGGCCCTTCACATGCAGATCTGAAGAACTGGAGTGATGGTAAATACACAATGTATGGCTTATGCCAGGGACAGTCCAAGCAGATATAACTTTTTGCATTATACAGTGATGAAACCAGAAGCAAGGTAGTAAAGAAGGAAAACAACCAAGCCACACTTACCTTCTCTGAAGACAGTAACAATCATGGATTTTGAGAGATTCAGAGAACAAGGCAGTTTCTCCAACACTACCCTGAAGAGACACCCCTAGGAAGGAAAAAGTAATTTTGACTCCATGACACTTTCAGTGCCTTGCTTCCCATTTCTGACTGCTGTGCCCACTCACAATACTACCAATTGCTATGGTACAGATATAACAGGACCAAATATAGTTCCTTTTGTCTTGGCAGTTATTCACACAGCACACGGGGCTAAAATGTTAGAAACAGAAAAGCTCCAGAACTCTCTGGGGCAGTTAGGAGTGGCGATGGATACACCTGCAATTTGGCAGCTGGATTTTACGGAGTGAGAAGCAGCAGCTGAAGAGTTGCATCGGGGATCCAGCGGTTGGAATTTGAGAGGTGGGAATGGCAGTTGTTAGTGGGAGTTGTAGAGAGAAAACAACAGCGTAGTAACAACAGTAGGAACCATCTGAAGTTCAAAAGAGGGAACAGGCAGGAAAGTGCTTCTGGGATTTGGGAGCGCTTAATGTGTAATGAAAGAGGTGCTGGGGCTCAAACAATTTTTTTTTACATTCATAAGTGACGCAGCAAGCCCAGAGGTCATAGGGCTATGAACTGCAAAGCCTACAGGTGCTGGGACTCAGCCCTGGCAAGCCCCCGTACAATTAAGCACTGTGTGTTGGGTAAAGTGCATCAGAAAAATGAAGCCAAAAAAGACAAAAGACCCAACAGAACCAGAGGCAATGTGAGAGGCTCCAGGGTGTCAGAGAAACAGCATAGTGAAAAACTCACTGGAAAAGGCAAGCTGGTTCTCTCTCTGTCATGGGCATATATGAGGGGATTGAATCACCTGACCAGACAAGGAACAGCGTTACTGTTTCTGGCACCCCCCTGCAATCACAGCAGATGCTGGCGCAGATGAATGACATCAGAGTGCGCCGCAACCGCGTGCTCCCCATTTTGGTGCCCCTCAAGCACTGGCACCCCCCTGCAACGCTTACTGGGCTTACCACATTGCGCCACCCCTGTGACCAGACCTATGTTTAAGTTATTTAAAAAGAGTAAGTGCTGTACATTTGACGATGAAACCCTGTATTTTTCATACACACCAAAATGACTGAATCTATGTTTTAAGTACAAATAGAGCTCCACCATAACTATAAAAACACGACTGGCAGTCCCAGAACTGAAAGCATATTTGTGTTAAATAAACTTGTTAGCCTTTAGAAGTGCCACAGGACTCCTTGCTTGTTTTGTCTATAACTGACACCTAGTTTCTTAGGCCCTGTGCTAACTCAATTGAGTTAGCCGAATGTAACTGAAAAAAACCCACTTAATGCTGATTTCGTAGGCCTTTTCGAATAGCAGTGAGCAAGCAGTGACCTGTGTTCACTAATCACATACAACTGGTTAGCAACTGCTAACTGAGGCGTCAAACAAAGCTATGTGGAGTCCAGGAGCCAACCAGCACCCCTCAATGCGTGTATTAAGCCACTACTACACGTCGGGTTTGGCAAAACAAGGAGTTCTGTGGTATTTTTAAACATTTTTATCACCTGAGCTTTTGTGCGAGAAAATCCTGCTTCGGCAGACTCCTTGAAGATGGGGTGACTTACTGGATTTCAGCTCCAGAAGGGCAGAGAACGAATTATTAAATTATCATCTGGGCCAGCAGAATTATCAAAGATGACGGACAACCTGGCGAACCCCAAATCCCACTTGAGAGCCCCCCTCATCGCCCCACGGCCACTGTCGGGCCTCAGGGTTATTTTCCTGTTGGGACAGCTTGTACAGGGCTGAGGCGAGGCAGCACTTCCCTCAGACACCGTCCTCTCCTTGGCAGGCTGAACCCAGCTGGAGGCACTAAGTAGGCACCCAGCACACAATAGGACTAAAATGGCTGCAGGGCTGGAGGATCCAGCATGCAAAGGCCACCATGCAACAAAAGCCACACTGTGGGCTCTTCAAACGCTGCAAGGCCACGGGCAGGAGCCCCTTTGGGGCGGGAGAGCTGCAAGGTCACCGCCTGCGCGCGCGCAGCCCAGCTCGGCCTTGCGCGCGCGCACAGCCCTCGAAGGCAGGCCGCGAGGCGCACGTGGGGCGAGCACGCGCGCGCGCAACGCTCAGGCGCGCGCGTCCCCCGCCCCTGCTTTCCCTCTCCAGGGCGCCCCCGCTCGCAACGCCTCCCCCCCTCCGCGCGGGCGGCGACCAATGAGACCCCAGCGTGGGGCGAGCGCCAGAGGCGGGGCCCGCCCGGGCGCCGGTGCGCCTGCGCGCCGAGCGGCCCGCCCCGCCTTTTCAGCCGCGGGCGCGTGTGCGCCTGCGCCTACCCGCCAGGGGTGTTTTCCGCGCCTGCGCCGTGCGCCGCCCGCGGCTGGGAGGCCGCGCCGGGGGGGAGCGCTGCGCTTGCGCGGTGTGGCCTTCGTCCCCCTGTGCCCCGGAGGGAGGGGGCAGCGCTCGCCGCGCTTGCGCACAACGCTGCCCGCCCCTCGCCAGCAGGAGCAGCAGCAGCAGCAGCAGCAGCGGGAGGAGGAGGCGGCGGCGGCGGCGGCGGCGGCAGCGTTGGTCCTGCCCGGGCGATAGCGTGAGGGTGCCCGCCCTGTTCCCCGGCAGCCCGAGGAGGAGGGAGCGCGCCGGCCGCGAGCGGCGGTGGCAGCAGCAGTCCGTGCCCGCCCCCCCGCGCTCAGTCCCGCGACAGCCCCCCGCGCTCCGCAGCCCCCGACATGTCGGCGCCGGCGGCCAAAGTCAGTAAGAAGGAGCTCAACTCCAACCACGATGGGGCCGACGAGACCTCAGGTGAGGCCGGGGAATGGCGGCGGCCTCCTCCCCTCACGGCGCTGCTGCTGCACCGACCGCCATTTTCCCCGGCCGGGAAGCGGCGGGAAGAGCGCGGGGTCGGCCGGGCGGATGTGCAGGCCGCGGCGGCGGGCGGAGGCCATGTTAGCGCCCTTTTGTCTCCCCGGCCCGGCCCCGGCGGCCGCCCCGCCGCCTCAGCCGCGTCCGGAGCGGCCTCCGCGGCGCCTCATTGTGCTCCGCCGCCGCCATGATGCCGCGCCGCCGCCGCCGCCGCCCCGGGCGGTTGCTGGGGGCCGCCCCCACGTGCCTGCGCCCCTCGCCGTCCCGCACGTGCTTCCCGCCGGCCGGGAAAGAGGGGGGCCCAGCGCCGCTCCGCAGCCTTCCTGTGGGGAGCCGAAAACGGGGCTGGGGGGTTGGAGAGAGTTGCCCGAAAGCGGCCCTTTTTAGGGTGGAAACAGCATTCCCCGTTTCCTCCGCCTTTTGCGGCTTCTTTGGCTCCGCTCAGTCGATTTCTGCACATGGGGGTGTTCAGAAGGGTTGTGAGTGGATCCACTATTCAGGCGCAGCTCCGCGTAAAAATGACTCCACGTGCGTGGAGGAGGTGGCGTGTGTTGCCTGCTTGGAGTCCTTTAATAAACGGTACAGGGCCTTGCGACACTTGGTTTGGCCAGCTTTTAGTAAAATGCAGTCCTCTGGCAAGGCTTGCTGAGCCTTGTGGCGTGGAAAGAATTATTTCACTTCCCTGCGGAGCGGTGGTAAAGGTTGTAAAAGTCAGCTTTTTCGGGTGGTTTGTCGAGTCGTGCCCTAGGTAACAGAAGTCGCTTGGACAATTTACGGAGCTGGGTGGATTTATTTGTCTTTCAGAAAAAGAGCAACAGGAAGCAATTGAACATATTGATGAAGTACAGAATGAAATAGACAGGTAAATTATGAACGTCGCGCTCTATGGTTTAAACTGTGCTGCTGCAGAACTGGAAGAAAAAGGGTGGTAGTAAAAAATAGTGTAGTAGCCTATTTAAGTGCCACAAGACTCCTTGCCGTTTTTTTTTTTAAAGACTAACAGATTTATTTATCGCATGGGTTTTTGTGGGAGAAAATCCCCCAAGAAAGCTCATAGATCAATAAATCTGGTAGTCTTTAAGTGCCACAAGACTCCTGGCTTTTTTTGCTTTACTAGACTAACTGTAGTAGCCTGTATGGTTCTCGCACTTCCTGAAATTCTCAAAGGTATGCTAGGAGTTGAACCTTATTAGAAATTTTAAAAAAAAAGCATTTATGTATGATCAGAACTTGGAAAGACTAATCTCGTATTCTGTTTAACTGTGTACGGTTGCTTGGCCTTTAGCTAGAACTTGATTTTGAACAGGTTAGCTTCATTATGATTAGTTTTTAAAATGGACAATTTCACTTATTGCATGAGCTTTCGTGGGCTTTTGTCCCACAAAAGCTCATGCAAAAAATAAATTTGCTAGTCTTTAAGTGCCACAGGACTCCTTCATTTGTTTTACTGAACTAGACTAACACCGCCTCCCCTTTGGATCTTTTTAAAATGCGTTTGACGATATACATCTGGTGGCCCTCTTTGCTATTTGCAGGTTAATACTTACTTTAAAAAACAGAACCAAAAAAAAACTGAGTAAAATATCTAGGTTTTATTAAAAGTAGATACACCAAACCCCGGGCACTTGCATTTTTACTTCCCCAGTGTAATTTTTTATAGATTTTATAAACTGTACATCTTGGGTAACCACTGGCTGAGGCCCAGATTCTGCTGTCTGTTTTGTGCAAACAGGTATCCTTCCCTGTCCCCCTGCCAGCTTTCCATACTGATTTCAAACCCCCAAGTGGACACAGTGATCTACCCAGGAAGAACAGTTGCAAGAGTAGGGCCTTACTATGTAATAAACTGTTTTGTTTGCTTGTTTTTTTAAGAAGAGTTCTGTAGTCCCAGCTGATTCTCTGGAACATGCTTTTGCTTTTATCTTGTTTCTCTGGTAAATAATGAAGGGCAATGAGCTTGAATCTGATCCACTATCATATGTTGAAGTTTATCAGTTTTTCTAAACTAGATATTTAGAAATATTAATATTATGGGACTAACAATTTAGGGTCCAGTCCTGCAAATGCCCCAGAGCGTAATGTTTACTTGTGATGTACTTTCAGTCAAGTCAGGAGGATTATTTCTCATAGTATACACCAAGTAGCGTTTTGCAGGATTGGTCCTCTTGTTTTTGTTTGATATACTTCCAACAGGGCTGAATAGTTTAATTAATCCATTTTAGTTTTGGACTATCTACTGACTTTGTACCTTGTTTAAATTTCAGGTTCCTGTGATACACTGCAGATGTTAATCTTGATTTTTTTCACCCCCCCCCCCTTTGCTTTAGACTGAATGAACAAGCCAGTGAGGAAATTTTGAAAGTAGAACAGAAATACAACAAACTCCGCCAACCATTCTTCCAGAAGAGGTCAGAACTGATCGCCAAAATCCCAAACTTCTGGGTAACAACATTTGTCAACCACCCACAAGGTAGGTTCCTTCTACTCTTGTTTTGGGGGAGGTGCAAAAGACAGAATTCACTGATGTTATGTTACGCATGCTTTTTCATCCTTTGCTTGAGAAAATTGCTCTCAGATTCTTCTTTCTCCTCACTTTTTTTTTTATATATATGTAAATAAACCAAACTGAAACAAACTTCCTATCAAGACTTTTTCTGAGGTGGTGATGCTATCAGTTGGATGTGTTATATCTATGTCAACTTCTATTGCCGCCAAGATTTTCTTCCACTTACATTTTGAATCTAAAGAAAAAGGTTGATTAGCGTTATTAGGATTCTGTTATACCATCTTCTTAAGGGAAAAGAACACACCTTTAGAGATCTTTTCATTGCTCTTTATGGACTATATTGCAGAGGATGCTTGATAGTGAGTGCAGGGAGCTTGATGACCAGTGGCTCTGTGAGTTTCCGCTAAAGATGGGCTGAGTAAATCAACTTTCCGTGATAATGCCTTATGGTGTTTGGTGTCAAATAATCTTTAGAAGTAGATTTGTAATGCAAGATTCTTCATTCTGGCATAGTATCTGCACTGTTGGGGGAAGAAGATGAGGAGGCACTGCATTATTTGACCAGAGTTGAGGTGACAGAGTTTGAAGACATCAAATCAGGTTACAGAATAGATTTTGTAAGTATCATGGACTGTCTTCGTGTTGTGCCAGTCTTCTTTGCATGTAACCTATGTCAGAATAGTAGTATAGCTAATTATAACAAAATTTACAGTATGTAACATTTTAAAACTAACATACATGGCAGGGGTCTCAAACACATGGCCCCTAAAGCTGTTTCCTGTGGCGCGCAACAACACTATCATTACCAATATTTTCAATATCGTTGTACGAAAAGGGTTCCGTGGTGCGGCCCTCAGACTAACGTACTAGTCCTCATGCGGCCCTTGTGGTGGTTTGAGTTTTGAGATGCCTGATATATGGTATGCTGCAGATAAATATGCATTCTAATTTTATTCTTTCCACTTTCTAGTATTTTGATGAGAATCCATACTTTGAAAATAAAGTTCTCTCCAAAGAATTTCATCTGAATGAGAGTGGAGATCCATCTTCAAAATCAACTGAGATCAAATGGAAATCTGGGAAGGTATGCATCTATACTGAGGGGTGGAATTAAATCACTGCTGCATTTGAAAAAGTGACAAGGAGTGCTTTGGTGCTTTACTAGCTAGGTTCTTTGATACCAGGAGTTGATACAACACACACACGCCCCACCTCCAAGTCTTTTCCTGCTAGCCCAAGGGTATGGTTAGGCTGCCTGTACACTGAGCTTAATACTTAATTGTCTTGCTTTGGCAGTACTAGTGAGGATTGTCAGTATTCCTAGGAGCATGTCAGTTAAACTGCTCGGAGCAGGTCTAGACATCATGATGAACTGTGGGGTTTCTTGGGGGGCAGCTAGTACTTACAGCTTCTTAAGGGAATTCTGCCACAGTTGGTCTAACATCAGTTCTACATTTCTCATTGTAAACCTCAGGTTACACAGCTGTCTTTTCAATTTCAATGTTAACATACTAAAAGTTTGAGTGGCCACTTAGTCTCTGTAAAGAAACTTGCAAATCTTTTTATCTGATGAGTTGTTTTTTCTGCCATTGGTCAATTACCCTCTATATAGTTAATGCTTTCTTTGTAGTTCATAACTTAAAAGTTTCTAAAGTTGTATGTGTGAATTAGGAGTGCATTTCCTCCACCACACAGACATTAATTCTAGTATGGAAATGGGGTAGTTTCAATCTGAGTTGGATTTGTTGGAAAACTGCATCACACTTCAGTTAAAATGTTGTTGCTTTCCTCTGGTGTTCTGTAATCTTCCAGTTATAGTTTCTGTATGTTTCGCAGTACCTTGATATGGGCATTTAACTAATTTTAAAACACCTGAGTTATTACAGTCCATTAAATTGCATAAGCAAGTATATCCTGAGACAACCAAAAGCCCATGCACATTGACTGACAAAGTAAAAGGTCCAAAGTTAGCTCAGGAGTGTCATCTGTTTTCCATGTGTGTGCAAGACAGGATGTGCCAGAGGTCTTGGCCACGAAGGGTGAGGTAAACTCATTATATCCTCTTACTAGTGAATATGTTGTCATAATTTAAAAATTGTCGGGTGTTTTCCCCTTTACAATTGCTAGAAAGGAGAAACTGGAAATTTTAAAAGCAGAAGACTAAGGATTAAAATACTGAAATCTTCAGAAGGTCATGCGATAAATAAATTACTTAGTTGTGAAGTACCACAGAACTCCTAGTTATTGCTGAACCAGACTAATAGGACTACCCCTTTAGAACTTGTCAACATTTAAATATTCTACATAATCATGTATAAGCCAAGATTTTTTTTTTTTTTTTTTCTTCCTGAAAATCGCCTTTAAAAAGGCACTGAGCTTATGTGCCAGTCAGAACAGAGAGCAGCTCCAGCCCAGGAGTTTTTAAATCTCCTGCCCTTAGCACGCTCAGGGCAGGAGCCCCAGTGTGTGTCTGGAGCAGCCATGTTGGGGTGCCAGCCCGGGCCGAGTTAAAGTAAGGGATGGGAGCCCCAGTATCTTTCATAACTGGAGCAGCCAACTAAGGAGGTCCGGGGGTGGGGTCGGCCCAGGGATCCAGTGTCAGGGTCCAGGGGTTAGGGAGGGCGTCGGGGTGGAGTCTGGGGGGAAGCTGGAGGGGGGGATATAAGGGCCTGAGGTGACACAGGGACCTCGATTTATACGTGGGTCATGATTTTTTCCTCCTGTTTTGGGGGGCTTTTTATGGGGGGGGGGGTCCAGCTTATGTGCGGATCGGCTTATACGGAGGTATATACGGTAGTTCGCTCTTAGAAATTTAGCACTTCAGTAAATGGTTTGAGTCACATCTGTAACTAGAAACATTAACAGAGACCAACAGGGAGTCTCTTTGAATTGTCTGTGTTTTTGTGGTGAAAGTTAGACATAAATGCAATGAAGACTTGTATATTCTGAAGGAAGCGGCAAAAAGGCTTTGCATTTGAGGACATTTTTTTTCACTGCCACTGGCCCTGGTCAAGACATGGTAGCTAAAACTCATAGCCATATGGTGTCAGCTGCTATGCCCTTGTGGCGCTCTATGATGCGTCTTCTACACGCCTCTCTTTGAGAAAGAACAAGTAGTAAGCCGTTGTGTAGATAAACGGGTTTCCAAATGCTTCTTGTGAAAAATGGCCAGGAAATTCTTAACTTTGTCTCTTCCTGCTCAGGACCTGACAAAGCGCTCAAGCCAGACACAGAACAAGGCCAGTAGGAAGAGGCAGCATGAAGAACCAGAAAGTTTCTTTACCTGGTTCACTGACCATTCTGATGCAGGTGCTGATGAACTAGGAGAAGTCATTAAAGATGATATCTGGCCAAATCCGTTACAATACTATTTGGTAAGTGTAGAGTTAAATTGTTTGTAACAATGTTCTCATAGTTACATCTGAATTCGTCTGACCAATCCAGTAACTGTTTGTTTGTTTCTTTTTAAGGTTCCTGATATGGATGATGAGGAAGGTGAAGGAGAGGAGGATGATGATGATGATGAAGAGGAAGAAGGGTTGGAGGATATTGATGAAGAAGGAGATGAAGATGAGGGGGAAGAAGATGAAGATGATGATGAGGGAGAAGAAGGAGAGGTCAGAACACCTTTTTCCAAAATTATAGTACAAAATAGATCTACTTAGGAAGTCTTGTTTTAAGAGCACCATTGACTATCTTGTTCCTAAATGTTAAGGAGTTATTGACTCTCTCTATAGTCATCTGCTATTAGATTTTTCAGAGTGGAGTTTGTATAGGTGGCTACAGTTCTTACAGTGTCAGCAATGATTTCAGTGCACTTGAGGCAGTGTGTGGCGGACAAGTATTGCCTTTAAATTGGAGATGGATAGCCTTAGGAAACTCGTTCACAACAACGAAGAAGTTACCTGTTTTTGTGATATCCTATCCAAAAACCTGCTTTTGCTTCAGAAAAGTGGTTGTTTTTTTTATTAGTGAGTTACTGGGTATTTGAATGCCATTTTTAACCATAGTCCCATAAATAACTTTTTTATATATCCAGTCTTAGCATTATCCATGTATTATGTAATTTACTGTTGCCAATCTTTCTGTGTATGTGTCCTCAATGTGGACTGCTAAGGACTTCCTTCTCACCTCTGCTTCTTTCATGATTTCAAAAGATTTAAAGTGTGGAATTACTTCTCATCCAGTAACTGGGAATGTTGCATTGTTTCTTTTATATTAAACCATATTTGAATATTGTTGAGATACATGAGACTCCCTGTCTTTGGGACAAACAGTGAGGAAGACTTTCGATTTTAATGCACTTTGTTCATCTAAAAAGCAAACAACTTGTGTGTCTAGCCAAACTGCTGAGGTGGTATTCATGCTACTGTATAAAAGATGGAGCATTTTATTTAAGCTGTTCACGGATGCTTTTAATTTTTTACATTTACTTACATTTTTACTACTCTCTAACACTGCCTATTCAAAGCTCTGAGCACCCTTAAGTCTCCTCAATAATCACTAGCACATAGCTCTTGTCAGATCATTCAAATTGTATATCCCAGCAATAACAGGGATATCAAACTTTATCCAGTCTTACCTATTTCCACATGGAAGTCTAGATTTTCAACTCACCATGCAGAACTGCACATGACTTTAGATAGAGAGTTCTGGTTAATTGCTGTTTGAAAGTAAAGACTGTCTGGAGTTTGAATGTACTTGACCAGTGTGCCCCCTTTTGTGTCCCACCCCCACCAACTCTTCCCCAGTGACTAGATTTTAACTGTTGCCTTTCTTTTGACAGGAGGATGAAGGAGAAGATGACTAAACACTGATGGATTCCAACACCCCACCACACCCCTTTTCTTACCTTTTTAATTTTTCTCCAGTTCCCTGGGAGCAAGTTGCTGTCTTTTTTTCTTTTTTTTTTTTCCCCCCTCTCTCCCTTCCTCCTCGTGCTCAGTCGCCTTGTTCTCTTGAGGTCTCTTTTTCTCTCCTCTACACCATGGTTCACAATTTTTATTTTGGGGGAAAATACCTTGAGCAGAATACAATGGAAAAGAAAAAAAAATCTACCAGTTTCTGTTCCAAGTTCATTTTTATCCCTTTGTCTCAAAACAAGAACTGTTTATGGAATCAACACACCATGTTCTGTGGGAAAAAAGAAAACCTTCTGCTCCCTTCACTCTGCTGGAAGCTGAAGAGTGCTAGGCCCCTGTGTAGTAGTGCATAGAATCTAGCTTTTTTCCTCCTTTCTCTGTATATTGGGCTCAGAGATTACAGTGTCTCTATGTGAATATGGACAGTTAGCATTTACCAACATGTCTGTCTACTTTCTCTTGTTTAAAAAAATTAAAAAACTAAAAAAAAAGGGGGGGTTATAGAAGGTCAGCAAGGGTGGGTTTCAGATGTTTGGGTGGGTTAAGTGGGCATTTTGACAACATGGCTTCTTCTCCTTTGGCATGTTTATTGTGATGTTTAACAAACATCCTTGCAGTTTAAGATGACACTTTTAAAATAAAATCTTCTCCTAATGATGACTTTGAGCCCTGCCACTTGATGGAGAATCAGCAGAACCTGTAGGATCTTATTTGGAATTGACATTCTCTATTGTAATTTTGTTCTTGTTTATTTTTAAATCTTTTTTTTTTTTTTTTTTTTTTGGTTCACTGGAAAGGAAAGAAAGATGCTCAGTTTTAAACGTTAAAGTGTACAAGTTGCTTTGTTACAATAAAACTAAATGTGTACACAAAGGGACTGGTGGTCTTTACTGAACATGTTTTTGATTTTTCTTGCTCATTTTTCTATATATGATCAAACTTACTTGTCTGTAGTTTCTAATTTAACACCTGTTGGTATGTGGTCAGTATGTCTTGTTTTGCAAGATGGGTCCTGGAAACAATTATAAAAGTCAGGTTCTATAGCTAGAACATGTTTTATTTAAGTGTAATTTACCATAAAGTATCTGTTACTATCAATACAGTTGCTGTGAGACTGCCTATCAATCATCACTACAAATTGGCAGTCCTTACTGTAATCTGTGCATTGTTTTCTTTACTTAGATATCTCCATGGGAATGGGTTGTGGTTACATACCTCTTATGTTAAATTAATGGAGTCTTTAAATGTTCCCTCTTGCACCAATAATCATCTGATGTGCTAATAAGAAAAGTTTGCAGATTTAAACTCTCATTAGTGATGTAAAATGAGATACTACACATCTCTGATCTCCAGTAAATCTGCTCTCTGAAAAGACCATACAAACTCAGATTAAATGATCAAAGGTTAATGAGGGTCTCGTAGTAGGATTGTTGCTTATAATCCATTTGGTAAATAGCTTTCTCTGTTGAGATGTTAAAAGTGGTTTCAATTACACATTCAGGCTGATTGTATTCCTCTTCGAACAGAAGAATCTTACTCTGCTAAAATACATTTTACAAGGAAGTTTTTACGTTGCGTGTGCAATTAGTGTTGTATCATCTCCGATGTAACATTGATGCTGTTTATATTTTCAAATGTCTGCTAACGAAATGCAACTTTGAAGTATCAACTGTCTAAAATCTCATATAGAACTAACCAGAACAGCAAGGGACAAAGTGTGGTGAAACTTGTTCTAGTAATTTGCATTTCTACAATTTATTTAAAAAAGCAGAATGCCATGTAAACTCATCTAATTTTAAATTGATATTTTAAAACCTGTATAAAACAATTTTAATACTAAATCATTGTATAACTGTCTGTTTTCCTCTAATAATGGGTTCTGAGGACTAGAGTCCTCACTGTTAAAGAAAACGATTCTTAGGCAGTCAGATCAGAGCAGTATGTGTGTAGTTTGTGATGCTAGAGAATTAATGCTTTGCAGTAAGGTTAGTCTCTTAAGTGTTGTTGCACAATTAAGTAAGGTGTAGAGGGACGTAAAAGCCTGCAATAACTCCTTTCTTCCTCAGTGACAGTTAAGTTAGATCCAGTGCTCTGCGTGTCTTTTTTTTAAACTCCATCTTTTAATCAGTTTACATTTCTGCAAAACACTTAGACAAACTTGCTCTTCATCTTGGGTACCCCTTTATGTAGTGCAAAGTAAAATGCTGCTAGACCTGACCCTAAATTGTGCTGCTTATGCTGTCAGAAAGAGAATATAATATTGTAAGACTTAGTTGCATAATCTGGTTTTCCAAAAGACAGAAAAAAAGCTGTCCATCTGAATAACAAAGAGGACTATATGATCAAATGCAACTCCCAAGTTCAAAAACTCATTACTACTGTACAGCTGGCAAAACAAATCCCGCTATTTGCAGACAGAATATTGGTTTAACTTCCTGGTGCAACTACTCTAAATTTCAGTTTTATTCATTACATTAATAAGAGTAAACAACCTTTGACCTGCTAGTAACCTTATTACTTTTGTCCTAATAGACAATCAGTAGAGCAAAAATGTAATTTAAAGAGGGATTAAAACACAGATTTAAAAATACATGTCTGCTTGCCCATCGAATACTCCGAGCATCTACTTAGAAAACATTGAGTCAAAATTACCTATTTAGAAATGCCCATTCTTTGACCTGTTCATTAAACTTAGATATTAACAATTTCTTCTATAATACATAAACGTATGTTTGTAAGGGGTAGGAACGTCCTTAACACTGAGGGTTAAGTACAAGTTCTGCCATTCTTATAAATTTTACAGATCTTATTAAAAGGATCTCTAGTGAAGTCATTAAACCATTTAATCATTTTCTGAGGTAACCTATCCTTATGAATTATCTAGGCAAAATACTTACAATGTTTAGCATTCTGAATGCTACTCCAACTTCAGAATAGAAGTAGGAGTCCTGCGTCCATTTATTTTAAGCTAATGAAAGCTGTCTTTAGGCCTGCAGCATGGGTTGTCTAGGTAATGGTTTATAGGGTTAGTGTGTATTGGACCAGTATATTAAAACATATGGGAGAATGTGGAAGCTTATGTTTGAAGTTTAATAGATGAAGGAAGCAGCTGCATCTGCCTCTGCTGTAAAGTCTAGTGGCATGTCTTTATGTGGATGGGTAGAATTTCCCTTGTAGCACAATTGTTTTTATTCTGAATGTTGTATCTGCTACTTAATCTTATTAATCTGTGAAAATGTGAATGCCAGACTTCTATCAGCTGTCAGAATGGTCTATGAGTAATGAGAAATCAAGGCCTGTATTATTTGCTTGTCGCTTTCCAGTTCCATTTGAAGAGAAAGTGAATCAATGGGTACATTTTTACAGATCTAACAGCCACATTATACTAACCACCTTAACCAATGTCTCTGAATTTTAAAGGCATACTGCTGATCTTTATGTTGGCTTGCAAGAAGATATTGTAATGTCTTTATTTCTGCTGTAAGAATACAACTAAGTTTTCAGGAAAGCATTTATTATGACTAGATTACAAAGACACTCAATGTTTTTGGTAGAGTACCCTCTAACATGTAGTTATTTTGCGAAATTCATTTTAAATGTTAGGGGTATTTTCCCACACTTAATATTTTTAAAACTTAGTAAGGCCCAAATTAATTAAGGCCTTAATCCTCTATCAGGCTTTGCTCCTGGGATTTTCTAGCTTATGGTACTTTAGATAGTACTGGTTCACTATAAGCATTTCAGAAACATGATGGCTGGGGTTAGTGTTCTCTCATTCATCTCAGTACAGTGAGGGAAACAGCTCCCCAAATACCAAGTTTCTACTAAACTTCCTGCCATCCTTCCCTTAATTGGACACCACTGGAAATCATGGTTTCACTTGAATTATATTTATCTTAAGATGCTATTCGGTGGATTGATCCTCTTATCTACATTACCCTCATTGATGAGGGCAATAGTCAGGCTGTGTCTAGTAAAGACATACAGGCTTCTCTGTTGTCTGTAATGTGAAAACCTCAGCTGTGCTTGTTTCATTAGTACCACTTGCTAGTTGGTAATGGAGCTGAGGCTCCTGCTCCTGTTTAAGTGAATAGTAATGCATTTGGTTTCTATTGGAGCAGAGCCCTCAACCTACAATAGTTTGAATCTGAACCTCTGCCAAACTGAGTGCTAATTTGAGAAGAGGATAGTCATCTAACCTTTGAAGTAACATGTCTATTGCACATGGCCAGAAGTAGCTGTCAGAATTCAAAGCAACAAGTGTGATTGTGATTTGAGCAGGTCACTGACCCCCTGGTGTTTGGTATTTCTATTCTACATGTGTTAGATCTAGATGCTAGAAGGAAGTAGCTCTTAGCCTTTTCTCCACTGCCCTTTTTTAACTTGCCTGGACAGCCTGGTAGAGTCAGAGTGGATATCACCTGGGGGTAGGGGAGACACCTTTCAGGATCATCACCTCCTGGAGTTTGTAACAAGAACAGCATGTGAGGAAATGTATGTGCAGTAGGAGAGAACTTTAGTGGGAAGCATGATGTGCAGCCTATAACTAAAAGTGCAGCTGAGGGTGGGAAATGCAGAAAAGCTTAGACCTCAATTATTTCCAGTCATGCAAATACCCCTCCAAGCCATATGTGAGATTTCATGCTGCTCATACCAGTCAGATATGGGTCTGGGTCTAACTCTAGGTAACAACTCACTTTGGAAACCAAATGCACAAAACTGTTAAAACTTACTGTGCCTTCTTTCCAATCTAAGCCTTTCAGCTTAACTATGCTAACTGTGGTAACAGCACCACAGAAGGTGAGTCTGAAGTGGCAAGTTGTGTAAGAAGAGAGCTAGCTATAAAAGTAATAGTGATCAAACTCCACAGTGGTGGGGTCTGCAAGCCTTGGGCTAGTCTGCCCAACTGAGGGAGGATGGAGAAAAGCAGAAGGGGAACTTAATTAGCAACCTGAATAACACAAAACATCAAGTTATGACAACTCTTTTCTCTGCAGTGAAATAAATTAAATTCCTCCTGTGCAAGCCCCCCTTTATCCCCCTCTCATCACAAGTGCTAGGGACAAGGAGCCCTAGCTCAAAGGCAGGACTTTAATTCCCACCCCTTCTCGAAGAAGGTCCCTCCCTGGGAATGGGAAATGATCTGGAGCCCCTATTTCCCTGTGCCTCAGAAATGGCACTTCCCTGAGCACCTTGTTCCCAACAGCATCTAGGCCACTCTGAGGATGTTTTACTGAGGTCTGCATGGTACCTAGGACCATGGGCCAGCACCCAGGAGAAGTCATCCTCTGCCAACCCGTGCTTGTGAACTGAAACCTTGCCCAGGCTGATTGCCCAGTACCTTTCCCCACTGCTACATGGGTACCTGGTGTTCTCCAACAGTGACAATCATGGTCCTGTGGGACAGGGGGTGCTGGCTTGGGAGTACATCAGGTCCTAAACCCCAGGAACAGCAAATCATCATGGCTTGCAGATAAAGAATTCTTACTCGTCCTCAGGATTGTGCTTGTGGGTTGAGCTCTGAAGCTTGTGCTGGGGCACTTGGGACCTTCCACCAATTGTTCCACCATCCAACACCTGGAAGGAGAAAAGTGAAAGATCCTGTAACGCCAGAGACTGAGAGCACAGCACTTGCCACACCAGCTGGAGGACCAAAAACAGTCATTCCACCCTCACCCTAGACTAGGGTTACCAGATGTCAGGCAAAAGGAGGACACGTCCTCCATCTGGCAGGTGTTTTAAAAATACATGATTTGGCTGGCTTTTTACTTACAAGGGTTAAGGTACACTGGCACACCCCAGAAACCCCTATTTTTAGGAAGAAGCTTCCAGGGCCCCCTAAAAACAGACTTTACATTAATACTACATTTTCTCCCTGTGTCCTCCAATGTCCTCCCTTTCATACTTCCCTGTCCTCCTTTCCACGCTTTGCTATCTGGTAACCCTACCCCAGACTCCTTCTCCCAGAGCGCTCCCCATCCTCCGCCCATTCAAATACAGTCAAGACCCTCCTTGCAGTGAAAGGATTTGTCTGCTAAAGACCAGAGCGGGCTCCCTCTGCCCTTTCTACAGCCTCTGAAGCCGAATCTAAATCCAACATCTTGACTTTTTCCACTTCTCCGCCCCGTTTTCTTTAAATGGACACAGCTTGGCTTAGTGCGAGAGAACCGTGCACCGCGAGCACGGGCAGATGAAGAAGGCTCAGCACACATCTAGCATGGTTTTGCAATTTCATTCGGTTTGACACCACTCCCGCCCCCAGAAAACCCCCCGCGACTGAATGTGTACCTTTGTTGGGCGATGCAGCTCTGATGTCGCGATGTCCAGGAGGCAGAGCGGGCAGGGGGGGGAAGGCGGATCTCTGCACCCGCCGCTCCCGCCCGGCTTGCCGAGGCCTGTGCCCGGCCCCGGGGCGCCGGCAGGGGGCGCTGCAGCCTCAGGCCCGCCCAGCGCCCCGCCCCCCGCGGGGAGGGCTGAGGTTTGAAAAGTGCCGGGGGCGGCGGCGACAGGGGAGGGGGGCGTCATGGCGGCCGGAGACACCCGCCAGGTCAGCGGGGGGAGGGGGAGGAGAAATTGGGGGGGCTGAGGGGGAGGGAGGGGAGGAGAAATTGGGGGGCTGAGGG
>ML682047.1:10532322-10611898 GCA_007922195.1 Podocnemis expansa
GGGGGAGGGAGGGGAGGAGAAATTGGGGGGCTGAGGGGGAGGGAGGGAAGGGGAGGAGGAGCAGTGGCTGACATGAAGGAGGGAGGAGAAATTGGGGGGCTAAGGCTGAGGGAGGGGAGCAGAAAGCAGGGGCTGATGTGGGGGAGTGAAGGAGAAATTGGGGGGGCTGAGGGTGGGGAGGGAAGGGGAGGAGAAGCAGGGGCTGACGTGAAGGAGGGGAGGAGAAATTGGGGGGGGCTGAGGGTGAGGGAGGGGAGCAGAAAGTAGGGGCTGATGTGGGGGAGAGGAGGAGAAATCAGGGAGCTGAGGGTGAGGGAAGGGAGGAGAAATTGGGGGCTGAGGGAGGGGAGGGGAAAGCAGAGGCTGATGTGGGAGAGAGGAGGAGAAATTGGGGGCTGAGTGTGGGTGAGGGGGGAGGAGAAGCAGGAGCTGATGTGGGGGAGGGGAGGAGAAATTGGGGGCTGAGAGTGGGGGAAGAGAAACTGGGGGGCAGTGGGGAAGGAGAGGAGAAAGTGAGGGTGCTGGTGGGGGAGGGGAGGAGAATCTGAGGAGATGGGGGCAGAATTGGGAGGGATTGAGGGCTGGGGGAGCGGGGCTGATTGTGGGGGGACCAGTGTAGTGGGGGGAGATGTGCTGAGAAGGGATGGGGGGATCCTGAGGGGATCAGGGGAGACAGAGGGGAAGAAGGAGGATGCTCATATTAGGAGAGGGAGGGTCACTGAGGAGGGAGGCACAAACTGGCTCTAGAGAGATCAGCTAGTGTCCCCCTCAGCACTTTCCCATTGTCTCTTCTGAAGTCTTGCTTCTTGGGGGGCTTTTAGCATCTGCACTCCTCAGGGTGGCCTGTTCTCTCAGGAGCTCATCTGGCCTTCCACCCCCACATCTAGATCAGGGGTCTCAAACTCATCACCACCAGGGCTGCATGAGGACTAGTAGATTAGCCTGAGGGCCACATCACTGAAATCTTTTCATACAACGATATTGCAAATATCAGTAACATTAGTGTTTAGGGGGGCATGTTTGAGACCCCTGGGCTAGACAGAGCTCTGGATGCTTGAGAAACTGGCTCCTTAGTTCCAGAGGGGAAGCCATGTAAATCTAGTTCAGCAAAAAACAGGGAGTTCTTGCAGCAGTTTTACAGACTTAACAAATTTATTTATTACATAAGCTTTCATGGGAGAAAATCCTGCTTAGTTCCTTTCACCTGGCCTTTTTAATTTTCACCTCAGGCTTCAGTTTCTCCACCTAAACCATGTTTTCTCCACCCAGTAGTGTAATGTCCCATTACAACAGGTAATTTTGCTTTCATTTTTCTCTCACCTCCCTCCAATATGCTGTTGTCCACTGTTTGAATCTAAACAACTGCATTGATTTGCGTTATCAGTCTGACCTGATTGTATGACTTACACTTCCCTGCATTTATTTTTCTCTCATTCATCTGTACTTCATCTCCAATTGTGTGATGCAGTGGGATGTTCTCCCTAAAAGCTCATGCAATAAATACATTTGTTAGTCTTTAAAAGTGCTGCAGGACTTCTTGTTTATTTTGTAAATAATTGTGTTAGTTTGCACTGATGATAATTAATGATGTGTCTAAAAGGTCCAGTTTGAAAGTGGGGCTTCTTTGTACTAGATAATATACACAATGGAAAAAAATGTTAGCTGCCTCACAAAGAGCCCCATGAATATAGGCTGTTTGTGTAAAGGTAGCTAAGGATATGATTTAGTTATTTAGGCTGACACAAGGTTTATTATAGTCAGGAGAAATGGGCTGAAATGTAGAAAGCGAAAGTAAGAAGGATAAGGAAAAAGTTTATATCATGGAGATGCATTTGTTTGTGGACTACTTTGACATGGAAAGTTGTGCATGCCCCATCGCTTCAAACTTTTTAAAAACTCTCTGGAAAAATCTCATCTGGGAGCATAATATATTACAATCTCATTCTATCGGCAAGTTAGTGACAGAAAGATGTGGGAGTTGAAAGTTTATTTGTAAAAATCAACAAAAACATAATTTCAGTGATGTCAGCCTCTGTTGGGTTGCAGAGGGACTCAATATCCCCTCATTTCCCCACCTCCAGATCCTCCAGCTGGTGGAAATGTTGATATGATACATTGTTGGAAATGGGCTGAGTTGTGCATCAGTCAAGTGCCCCCCACCCTTAATGCAATGGTGCCAAACACAACAAACCGAGAGAGAGAGTGTGAGTGTGAGAGTGTGTGTGTGTGTGTGTGTTTTGAATATACCTATCATTATTGATTGGGAAAAGAGGAAGTAGGCACTGTTTTTCCTAATTTTTGTTTAAAACATAATTTAAAAAACCCTCAGACTTCTTTTACTAACTTACTACACAGACAAAAGATTTTCTGTTTTCCTGACTTTGAGCTGCTAGAGTGATTCAAGGGCTCCATGATTCACGTTCCTCTTGATGAAACCATTTATTTTATTCAGGATTTTGGCTAGATTCCTGGCCTTACTAATTAAGTGAGAACTTCCAGGAGTCAGGGTTGTTAAACCTAAGCCATTTAGTTTTCTTACCAGTCCTAAGTCTCCTTTTTTGGCTGTTGAGTCTGTAGTAAACTTGATGTTGGTTTAAGTCACGTGTAAAACTAGAATTTGTTCGCTCGCTCGCTCGCTCGCTCAGTATTAATGTGAAATTTAAGCAACATCTGATTAATGTAGAAATGTGGAAAGCACGCTGATAAAATTAGCTGGGTGATGTGTAACACAGAAACAACATGACAATGACTCGAGCATTTCTATGCCATTGGCACATACCTTGGGCACATTGTGAAGTCTTAACCACTCATGACGTGTGCCAATGACCTGGTAATGCAAGTCGTGGTGTGGTTTGTTGTTGTATGTATGGCCTAACGCAGTGGTTCCCAGCCTTTTCCTTTATGTGGACCACTACATTGTCATCAAAAATGTTTGCGGACCACCATGTAAGCAAGCTGTTTTAAGCGTTTTTAACATAGCCTACAGCTGCTGGGAGTCAAACATATATCAAGGGATATTAAAAATGCAGCTATTTCTAATATTATTTTCCCCTCACGGACCACCAGTGGTCCACAGACTGCAGATTGGGAATTACAGGTCTAACATGAAAGAATATGAGTGGGAGACAGGACTCTGAGGTTCTGTTCCTAACTGTAACAGTGACTTGTGTGAGGTTGGGCAATTCACTAACTGCGACAGGAACTTTGTTGCCCTTTATTTTGTATAAAAGTAAGGATTATGATAAGTAATTAGTCAGTTTGGTCTACTTAGATAATTTTTCTGTAATTGCCATGGAGCCTTTTAAAACCCCTCCTCCTTTTCTAGAGTCCCTGCTTGGATCAGCTTACTATGTCATCAGCAGGAGCTAGAGCCAGAAGCAGCTCTCTGGACAGGAATCTGGCTGCCCCTAGGTGGAAAGCCTTCTACTCATGGGGCAGCAAACGGGGCTGTGCTGTCTGAACTGCATCCGTTCTGGGTTTGTAACTCAAGCCAGTCTGTCCAGAGTTGTCACTGGTGCACACCATTCACCAGAACAAATATGTTTTAAGGTGACTTAAAAAGCAATGGTAATAGCAGGTTTTAATGTTCCAGGTCAATTTAAATATGAACAAATATTTTAAAGAAGCCATGCTGCTTGCAAATTGAGCTAGGATGGGGTTTGAGATTACTGAATCTGCTTTTTCAGATATAGCTTGTACAGCTGTCTTTTTGACTCATTAATTTATGCAAACAGATATATGGATTAAGTTATTTTTCTCCCTCAGTGATATTTTGGTCATGCGTTCACTGAAAGTTAGTGTATGGCTGTACCACCTCTACAATGTTCCAGTTGGCATGTAGCTTTGGACAACTGGCAGCTCATTCCATATTAAAATAAAGATCTGCACCTGTTATATAATGCTAGTGGAATTAAGAGTCATGACCACGATGAGGAAAGGATGCAGCTTGTTTTTGCTACTCATTCCAGGGATATAACTATAAATAGACATTAAATAACATGAAGACAAGCTTTGTGGAGACTTGCCTCATTTGTGGCTTGGTGCCAAGTTACAGTACCTTAAGTTGAAAGATGGACCTCAAATAGCAAAGTTAAAATTTAGATCTGATCTTCCCCCAAATTTGGTGACAGTTGGAATCAAGGTTTTGGTCTTGAGACAATCTGTAGTTGAGATGAAATGGTAAAACCCTACTGATTTGTTGCACGCTTGCCCTACTGCTGTCACATAATTTCCCTAATTCTCTCCTTTGATATTGGTTATAGGGAACCTTTCTCCTGCAAATAAGCAATGGGGTGAACCTTATGGATCCAGGGTTCCAGCAGAAACTGGAGGATGAAAAGGAACTAATTCGTCGAGCTATTCAGAAGGAACTGAAGATCAAAGAGGGGGCAGAAAACCTGCGCAAGGTGACAACAGACAAGAAAAACCTGGTGCATGTAGAACATATGCTGAAATCTTCCAATCGGAAACTGGAACAGCTGCATTGGGATCTCCAGGAACTTAACACCTGGATTTTAGTAACAGAGAAAAGGGACAGCAAAACAGGTAGGTCTTGGAATGTACTTGTTCTGCACAATAGCTCCAGTAGTGAACCTCATTATGGCCAATGCTTTAATTTCTTTTCTTTTTTTTTTTTTTTTTCTTCCTACTGGGGGCTAGTATGATGGGAGGGAAAAAAATCTCATCCCTCTACAAGAGGAGTCTCAATTTATTTCTGCTTATCTCCAGGTGAGAAGATGAGCAGCGTAGAGATATTGATGTTTGGAAGGTTGTGATTTCATCTCGATGAGTGTCAAGGAGATGATAACATAAATTAGAATAGTCCAAAGACTGGTTGAGAGTGTTGGACATAGATGAGGTTCAGGAGGCAACTCTAGGAGACTTACAGAGCTTGGGAGAGAAAATAGGGACTTTGGGTTAGAATCCAACATGCCAGTTCCTTATAGAGGGGTGATTGTGAGATTGGAGGTTGTTGGTGTTCTTACTTGGGGCCTGATCCTGAGATGCCAGAAGTTCTCATGTAGGGTCAGTAGTAGGCTAGGATACACCACCACTAGGAGAATTTCTCCTTCAGGCAAGGCTGTATTTTGTACCTGTCTTTGAAGATGAAAGCCTTATTGATATTCCCCTTCTTATCCCGTCTGTTATTCTGTGAGGGGGCTATGAGAAGGAAGGTAATGGAATTCACTGTGTTGTTGAACAGATGGTTCCATGTCCCCGGACTCTTGTCTCTGGGAAAGGAACCCAAACCCGGTGGCAAGGAGGGTAGAGGCTCTGAAAAAACAGCTACACATTGAAATGAAAGTGAAACAGGGAGCTGAGAACATGATCCAGACGTATTCAAATGCAACATCAAAGGTGAGCATTGCTGAGCAGAAATAAGAAGGGAATGTGGCTACTTTGGAATTATATTTCTGTTAAAAGTGCGAACATGCAAAAGCTGTATTGAAGATCCAGGTATGAAGGGGTTGGGGAGACATGTGAAGACATAGTTTGGTTTAGGTTTCATGGCTGAGGCTATCTGTTTATTTCTGAGATGATGCACAGTCCTGGAACAGCATGGTGTGCTGTACTGTGAGGGAACAGTATTATGAATGCCAGTTATGTTAGACCCATTGTCATAGGATGTTGTTGAGGCAGTAATTTATCACAGTTCAAATCAGTCTGTCTACTGTGAGGTTTCTTGCCCCTTCTTCTGGTGCTGATCATTGTTAGAGATTGGATTCTGAACTAGATAGACCAGGTGTCTCAGCAGATATGGCAATTTCTATCGTCCTATTCTTCAGATACTGATTATGCTTCTATTCTTTGATATTAGTTACTAGTATTAGATGTTCGATGCTCTATCAGCCTGTAACACTGACAATAGTGCCTCTAGATTAGAAACAGATGAAAATATCTCAGAAGTGATGCATCTGGTTAGTCACAGCCAGCATTCTGGAGTGCTGTCTCCAGAAAAGCCAATACAGACGTTGAGAGGTGTTGGGGCAGTACAGGGAAAGGTGCCAAATCACCTGATCTAAGGTAAGAAGATGCTTTAGAATATGATCCCTAATGTGTGACACTATCCCACATAATCAGGTTTCTGATATGATTTACCAAGTCAGCTCAATACTATGTTTATGTCAGCAGAAACTTTAAGATGGCACAAAGTAAATGGAACCTCTGTGTATAAGGAGTTTAGTTTAATTATATGAGCAAGTTAAAGAGCCTGTACATTTTATTTTATTCGAAACCATTCACGCAACTCTGCCTGCACAACTGACCAGTGAGGCACAAGAGTCGTTCACTGCAATATCAGAACACTCTTAGCTGAAAGAACCCAAGGGCAGGACATCGTTACCTAGCAAACTCATCACATATTTCATAGGCATCATAGCTTATCACAGATGCCTCATCTGTATCTATGGTGTTTGGAAATCTTTAGTCTTCTTGCTTATGTGTCATCTTTCCATGCTGGGCATTGTGTGAGGTTTTAGGACTTTCTGGGACACCTTGTAAGGCCTTGCATATGGTGGTATCCCATTACTGTCCTAGCTCAACAATCATTAAATTCAGTTCTCTACTGCATGGACCTCCATAGCAATCTATTCTGTCTTTCCAGGACCGGAAGCTGCTGGCAACAGCCCAGCAAATGCTGCAGGACAGCAAGATGAAGATTGAGCTGATTCGCATGCAAATTGTGAAGACATCTCAGTCAGTGGCTGGAATGGAGGATACAGTGGGTCCAGCAGGTAAGATGTTTTAGATATCTGACATCACTCAGAGAGGATGTTGCTGAAGCCCTAATGCCTGAGATCCTTGGACACTTTGTAGAATCACAGGGTTAGAAGGGACCTAATGAGGCCATCTAGTCCAACCCCCTGCTAAAAGCAGGATCACTGCCACTAAATCATCCTGGCTGGGGTTTTGTCTAACAAGGCCTTAAAAGTTTCCAAAGATGGATATTTCACCACCTCCCTAGTTAACCCATTCCAATGCTTCACCACCCTCCTAGTGAGTAAGTTTTTCCTAATATCCAACCTCGACCTCCCCAGCTGCAACTTGAAACCATTGCTTCTTGTTCTGTCCTCTGTTACTACTGAGAACAGCCTAGTTCCCTCTTCTTTGGAGCACCCCTTCAAGTAGTTGAAAGTTGGTATCAAATCTCCCCTTGTCTCTTCTGCAGACTAAATAACTCTAGTTCCTTCAGTCTCTCCTCGTAAGTCATGTGCCTCAACCCCCTAATCATTTTCGGTTCCCTCCTCTGGACTCTTTCTAACCTGTCAACATCCTTTCTGTAGTGTGGAACCCAAAATTGGACACAGCATTCCAGATGTGGCCTCACCAGTGCTGAATAGAGGGGAATAATCACATCCCTCAGTCTGATAGCAACCCTCCTACTGATGCAGCCCAATATGCCATTGGCCTTTCTGGCAACAAGAGCACACTGTTGACTCATATCTGGTTGCTTGTCTGATTGCTATATTTATCTCTAACCTTACCAGAGAAAGGAGGGGGCACCATTAGTCTTCAGGAGTTGCGCATTGAGGAACTACGGCATCACCTGCACATTGAGACCGCTGTGGCTGAGGGAGCAAAAAATGTGGTGAAGATTCTGGGAGGCAGGCGGATGCAGGATCGGAAAGTGTTGGCTGAAGTAAGTACCGCTGCAGCATTCCCTTTTCTGTTTAGTAATCTTTTTTTCAGAGGGAAAACAGTGTTATGACTATTAATCATTATTGCTGTAGCCTTGTTTTGGACAGTGACCTTGTGGCTCCCTAGTTCCAAGTCCCTTGACGCTGGTCTAACTCTGGCAACACTGCTACTATTCTGCAGCAGGGCAGTAAATATGGCGGGGCGAATGGGGCTTTGCCCCGGGTGCCCTGGAGTGGTTCCATTGAGCCATTCTATCAAAGAGCACATTCTGCACTTCTCACTCCAGGTGCCAATTGTTGTAAGGGGCACCAAAATGACTAGCTATGGTGCTGTTCTGCAGACTCTGTCTCCAAGTCCCATAAATCTGCAGTTCCTGTTCATTGTGATGTTGCAGAAGAAAGTGGTAATTCCCTTGTATAACTTGCTATTGCTGGCTGTGTAAAAGAGCTTGTTGTCATTGCCATTTGCTTAATTGCCTGTAGTATGCAGTGGCTGTTTCTAAAAAGGCACATCTAGAGCTCCCCATCATATGGTGTTCTTGTGAGAGACATTACATTTTCAGCTTCCAAAGGGGTAGCCATGCTAGTCTAGTTCAGGAAAACAAGCAAGGAATCCTGTGGCACTTAAAGAATAACAAATTTATGTGTCGCATGAGCTTTTGTGGGAGAAAAATCTCTCTTAAAAGCATCTGACGAAGTGGGATTTTTCTCCCACAAAAGCTCATGCAATAATAACATTTTCAGAACTTGCTGACTGACCTCCATAACAAAGCTCGGGGAAAAAGAATTAACTTACAGTCAACTAAAGAACAATCTTTCCTTTTCCCAATGTTTAGAACGGGGAAATGTGAATCAGAAATTCTTGGCTCTACCAGTTGCTTGCTGTGTAACTTTGGGCAAGTCACTTATCCTTTTTGTGCCTCTGTTTACCTATCAGAACAATGAGTATACTATTCATCCTACAGGGCGTTTGTGAGCTATAGTTCATGTTTTTAAAGGTTGTTAAATGTCTCAGATGAAACGCTCTATATAAGTGGAAAGTGTTGCTTATAATAATTATCCAATTCGGGCACTAATTATGTCAGTCATTTTTATTAGAAATCTTTTGGAGGCCAAATTGGCATCTGCTCAGGGTGCACTGGTTTGCAAGAAACCAGTGTGTGTTTGTTTGGTTTCTTTTTAATTGTAATCTGTTCTTCAAACAGGAAATCCTATAGTAGGAGCTTGCTCAAGGCAGAATCCCTCTTACCTCAGCAGCACTGACTTGTGATGAATGAGTAATGCTGACAGTCCCTTGTTGTCCCCCATGAGCAGGATAGTGCATGGCCTTTGAGGATGGGACTTGGGTTGCCTGTGACATGTTTATAGCAAGATCATGGCAAGGGCTGTTTTTTCAAAACCTGTACTAGCTTTTTCTTTGCTGTACGTTACTAGGCTCAGAGTCGCTTGCAAGAATCTTCTCAGAAGATTGATTTGCTACGCTTGTCCCTAGAGCAGCAGCTTAACGAGCTTTCTCCTGATCATCCAAAATGGGAACTTATCAAGCAAGAGCTAATGAATGCTTCCTCTATGGGAGCTCAACATGTCAGTGTCCAGCCCTTCACTTCATTGATCAAACCCACAGCCCTTACAGGTACTTGAGACTGCATGTAGAAGAATATTTCTTCTTTATAGACCCATGTCATGATTGTGGTGGTTCTTGTGTTGTGGACATGTGGTCTCCTAGGAACTGGACCAAGTCCCTAGATTTGTTTCCTATGGGCTACTAAAAAGATGTCAGATTCTAATGACTTTAATTCCTACTGACCTGGGCTGGGTTCAAAGTGTAAGACACCTAGACAGCATAAGTCTAAAGTTTCTGGCTGCCTGTGTGAGCTGAGTGACTAGAATAATTTAACTTTTCTTGAGAATAACGCTCTTTGCTTTGATGAAACTCTTCAGGCTCACTGGAAGTAAGACTGCTGGGGTGTCAGGATCTTTTGGAAAAGGTTCCAGGACGTTCTCGAGTGATCGATTCACCTCCCAATCTTGGGAGCCCCAGTGATGTGAAGTCCCTGACCCGAGCACGAGCCGGGATGAATATTCATGGCCGTGGTACTGCAGCAAAGCACTTGCGAAATGAGGAGCTGTCTGGTGAGTGAAATATTCCACGTTGGATCAGTGATGGTGTCTTTTAGGGAACCTTCCACCTTTCAGTCTGGTGTGAGTGCTGTGAAAGGAAACCTGGAAACTTAGCTCCTGAAATAGGGAGAGGGGATGAATCATCTGGTTTCCTGTCCCCTTAGTGATCTCCTGTGGTGAAAATCTCATTGGATTGTGTGAACAACTCCAGGAAGAAGTATATTTGGATTTATTGCCATATAAAAGATTGTAATCCAAAGATTTTCCCCTTGTCTAGGTGAGGTGCTTGCTGTGCTGAAAGTGGACAATAAAGTGGTTGGCCAGACAAACTGGGGACCAGTTAATAACCAGGCTTGGGACCAAAGCTTTGTCTTTGAACTGGATAGGGTAAGACTATATCTCTATAGGATGATAGGACTTCCAGGATCTCTTTAGGCTTTTCCTCAGATCCTCTCTGTTCTATTCCTTTGTTCATTCTTTAATTTTATTTCTTTCTGTGAATTTGCCAATATACATAATATTCCATTTTTGATCCATATCTTTACTTGGACTGATAATGTGACATTCTCCCCATCCTTAAATCTTCAGTTTATCTTTCTCTGCTACTACTTTGGTAGTACTTCAGTCTGTCCAGCATTTGATGCCCTTCCCACTTAAACAGCAATGTTCCATCTTTTACTCTCAATACAGATCATTACAGGATATTAGGGATGAGAATCAGTCTTCTGTAGGAGCAAAGCCAAAACATTACATGAAAATGAGCAGTCTTTAAAGAAAGCTGTAGCTGCAGAAGTTCTGAAAAGACCAAGGGAGTGGGAAACAATAGAATTGAGGAACCATGCATTGTATAAGGGACATACTCCAAAGAATGCTGGGTTATGGGAGTGTGTGTGCGCCAAGCCCTTGGCCTGTTTCATTACTAAGCTCTGCTTCTCTTTTTCTAGTCTCGGGAGCTGGAGATTGCAGTTTATTGGCGTGATTGGAGAGAGTTGTGTGCAGTGAAGTTCTTGCGCTTGGATGACTTTCTTGATAATGAACGCCATGCAATGTGCCTCTCTCTTGAACCCCAGGGGATGCTTTTTGCAGAGGTAAAGGGTTTCCATTGATCTCCTAGTTTGAATGAACTAGTCATTAAACTGAATTAGTCGAACAAACAGCTGTAATATATATTCTCTCTGTAGCTGCTGAAACATCTGATTTAGCATGTCAACCTCTGAACCCTCCTGGTGTGATGTGCTTAGTGACTTTCAACAATTCAGTGATATAGCTTTCTTTAAAACTTGGTAGCAAACATTTACTGTGTAATACATATTTTATTTAATTTAAATTATTTTAATAGATTAAAGTAAGTCAAGGCTTTAACACAGATTACCATAATTATTTTTAATATTTAAAAAAAACCCTTTGTTTAATTTAAATAAAATTTTATTTAAATCACAATCTTCTTCTTCTTCTTCTTCTTCTTAATATTATTAATTTAAAAAAACAATCATTGATACCCACCTCAAGAAGTGGCCTTTCTGGCTGACGCAATCTACACTCAGATGGGTAAGGACAAAAGCATCCACCGAAACCAAGGAAAGAAATACTTCTAAAAGACTGTGCATGTGTTTTTTGCTAGGACTGAGTGACCCTTAAAGGCTCAGTGTAATTACCTGGGCATTACATAAAAATCACAGTCTTTAGCTTGCTTTTGTTAGGAGTCGTCCGCAATCATTTACATTAAAGGTTTGAATTATCCAGAATGTCTGCAACCATGGGATCAAATCCCTTCATCTTTCAAGATAATAAGGTACATGGAACTCAGTTTGTGAGAGGATCTTCCAGGTAACCCTTAAAAAAACACAGTTCTCTCTCCTTTGCAGGAGGTAAAACCACTCCATGGCATATTTTCTAAATTGGGGTCTGACCCAGTCTCCTTAACCAGAATTTCTCCTCTTATTACTCTTGTGTTGTGGACGGACTGACTGGTGCTTCCCACTTTGGAGGTAGCTGCATTTCAGCAGTGCTTGATGGATATAATTTGCGAAGTACACTGGCATCCTTGGGATGAAAAACAAACAAGGAGTCTAGCAGAACTTTGCAGGACTAACACATTTATTTATTGCATGAGCTTTCGTGGGAGAAAATGCCGCTTTGTCAGACACTTAATCTGAGCCAGTCATTCTACCTTTGTCAGGTTCTCTGTACTTCAATTTAATGGACATTTCTAATTTAACAGAAGTGGGGAAGATAGTGTAACTCCGTAAGGAATCTGCTGAAATATGTGGTTCCAAGTTTGCTGAATGGATGTGAATAGTCTCTTTGATCAGAAAACAAAGGGTGTATCCAGGTAGGAAGTGAACAGCCCTGAAGACTTGCCTCTGCTTCCTTGGCAGGTGACCTTCTGTGACCCTGTGATTGAGAGACGGTCCAAGTTGCAGCGCCAGAAATGCATTTTCCCCAAACAGAAAGGTAACCAGACTGTGAACTGATAGCCACTCCAATAGGAGCATGTGTACTTATGTGGTTGTTGCATAGGTTTAAGGTATTTTTTGGAATATGTGGCTTAATATGTGTTTGTAGGTGAGAACTAGAGCATGCCAATGTCTTCAGTCATCAATGAAGTGATGAGAGCATGGCTGTAACAGGGCACGTACATGTTGTAATGTTGTTTACATCCATGCTTAACATGATAACAAGTGTCAGGGGCTATGATCAATAATTTTTTAACAGGATTATTGCTAGCAGGATCCTAACCTCAATCTATGCTTGTTCTGCCACCAACAAGTGGGAGTGGGGAGAGATTGCCCAGAAAAGTATAATTTAGGCAAGGCCATGGCATAGGCAGGAACATGTGGTTGTCCAAAAGGCTTTGAAGTTGACACTTGAGCAAGGTGAATGGCTTTTTTCCCCCCCTACAGGACTGGGAAGTGAGAGTTTATACTGTGAAGGAACTTTGCAACTGGAAAAGCTAGATTTTTAAACAAAAAAGTTGATTTTGCACGAAACTTAAAAAATAATGGAAAGACCATAAAATCTCAGAATCAACTATTTATTTTCTTAATTTTTCCATTCTTAAACTATGGAGTTTAAATTGATCATGGGGGTGAGGGTGGAAATGAGAACAGAGTACCGTCACATTATCTTTTGGTCAAGACCTAGTAGAGTATCAGTTTAGTATCTGGCATCTCCTCTCTGTGGCCTTTGCAGTGGTTTGGACATGATGAAAAGTATTTTTCAGCTCCAAATACCTTACGAATCACTTTCCTTGTTGGTTACCTGATGTCATTATGATGCCTCTTAGCCCACCATCCCCAAATTGGGCCTCTTTTTGGGATGAACCAGTGGCTGCCTAGATGAGCCAGGTAAGTCTGTTGTTCATGTAGTGATTGGCATGAAAATCTCAGTGATATCTGGGTTTCTGCTTCCTCCAGGAAAGGAGTTTCTCCGAGCTTCACAAATGAACATTAACATTGCTACTTGGGGCCGTCTAATGATGAGCATCCTCCCTCCATGTAGTTCAATGAGCACATTAAGTCCTCCACTTCATGATCCCATTCATACAGACTTTACCTCTCTAGTACCACTGCAGATGCAAACTGATTCAATGTCCATGTTTGACAGGTGAGTCTTTTTCCGGTTAATGGTATGCGACAAACTAGAACGGGCACAAAGTTAAAACTTGGTGAAACTTCATAGGGTAGGGAAAGCATTTGATATGAAAATTCTATGTCTGGAACTCAGCTTAGGCTATGAAGAAAAGCTAATACTGGCTGAGATGGTGTGGACTTTTTGGAGTTTCAATGTTGTATGGCTACCTCTGATTTACGGCTCACCATTGGACAGATTTCTGTATGCTTATGATGCCTCTGCATGCTTTTGTGCAGGGGTATAGAGGCAAGTGTAAATCTGTTGCCACTCTAGTTTCTTCTCAACTGCCCCTAGCAAGAGCTGGTTCACAATGGTGTCTGCTGTGTTCTCAAACTCAGGGGGTTAGGTGGTCTTGAACTTAGGCAGCTAGCCTGAGTTGCTGTCAGTGCTGCAAGGTCTACATTGCTGTTTTTAGGCACTATCTAAAGAGAGTTTGCTTGAGTCACACTGGAACTCACCACCCCATCCCACCCTCAATGCAGTGGTAGCATGGAGCTGGGGTTCGAGTTTGCTGACCATAGTTTAATGTGGACAAATAATTTGGTGCCTCAGTCTGAGGGTTATAGCAGAAGGATCCAGTGTGAGGTGGTAATTTTCCTGCAAACTCTGTGAGTGACCACAAGTAGCTAACCCTTTGTGAACAGGACTTGTGAGAGACTCATGTGAGGAGAGGGTAACAGAATTCCATCTAATGGTGCAAGGCCCATTCTCAGTTTGCTGCTGAACTGTTAATTATATTTAACAGTTACTCTTTCACATATTGTGTCTCATTCCTTATGATATTAGGTATGATATTGGGAAAGAGAATTGCTTTGAACCAGGGCAAGTGTATGGCCTGCTTCAGTGCCTTTTCATCTGAAATCAAAAGCTGCTTTATCGGTACTAAACTTAATTTATCATTTGACCAGATAAAGTTATCCAGGCCCAATCTAAAAAATGGTACATGTTCTCTTAATTATATGTTATCTGAGTTCTATGCAGGGCCACAGTTTAACTGGTACTAGTTTATAACATAATCCTATTTTTTGTGGTTGCGAATAATCTAACCCAGTGGTTCCCACCCTGTTCTCTGTTGTGGCATACCTTGATACCTTTAATCATTCTGAGGCACACCAACATATAGTCTCCAAATGAACTCATAAATATTCACGAGCCAATCCAGAACTCTAAGTAGTTTTTCAAAAAATTCCATGGCACAGCTGCTCACACCTGAGAGCACATAAATGTGCTATGGCACACTGGTTGGGAAACACTGATCTAACCATCAACTTTAATGTGTTCCAAAGTTAAATATTTTAGCTTTTAGATTTCCTGCTGTAAAAAAGGATATTTTTCACTGGTCCACCAGCCTTTCAGAGGAGGAATCTCAAGTTGGTCATTAAGCTAAACATCAATGCTGTGACACTGTCAAAAAAAATAAATGTTTACTTTAAATTCTTGATTAGATGGCCATTTTATTTCTAGGCATTTCTATAGCTTTCATCACTCATAAATTATGTCAGAGTACTGGATAACCTGACATGAATATAAACACCAGCAACATAATAAAGACTTATTTCTTTACAATTAATTTTATCAAAGGAGGGTACTACTGTTGATTTCTCACTGGCTTGAATCCCAGGTGTGAATCATGGAGTCCCACTGTCCAGTGTATTTAGGATTAACTGAAACCTTGCTTGTGTAATTTGTGGCACTGCACAACTATATCCTCTGTACTATATTCTGTTCCATAGAGACATCTTTAAAATATTTCTCCCAAATGCAGTGATTATCCAGTGGTTAAACTGACATTTGACGAGGAACCTCCCCCTAAGCCACCACGCCTTTTTTTGACAGAAGATTCCAAAGAGAATTTTCCATCTCCTGCAGATTCTCTGGTAAGAGTCTGGGTTGATAGAGAGATTTTTGTTGGTTGGTCAGGTTTCTTTAGTGAGTAGGGCCCTGCCCCCTTTCCTCCCAAATCCGAGTTCTTTCTGATTTGTAACGCTCAGGAAATTAGTGATTCCTCAGACAAATGATGCTTTAAGACTGGCTAATCTTGAGGGGTTTAGCATCCAACTGGGCAGGGGATTAGGCTTTTGGTCACTGAGAGATAGGATAGATCTGGACTCAAAAGGGAGATGCTCCTTCTCCCTAATCCTATAAACTGTCTCTCCCTGCAGAAACAAAAATGGGAGGTAGGTCACCTTGGGATTTCAGGCCATAAGTGGAGAAGAGGTGTCAGTGGGGAAAGCAGGGATGCAGATCTTTCAGGTGCTGTAAAACAGGAAGCTGTATAAAACTCTCCTGGGTGAGCTAGGTGGCAAAGAAAAGAAGCCCTCATGCATTGAGGGGAAGAAGCATTTCCTGAAGGAGAGCCAGAAATTTGAGTTCTCAGCTGTAATGGCTAAATACATGTGTCCTGATGCATATTTTGCTCTTCTACTTTGTGTGTGCCCAGAAATATAACTGCATTCTCTCTGGTCAGCAGTGTTCTCTAAGAACTGCACTGACATATGCAGTAACTTCCTGGAAAATCCACGGTTCATCCTTGACTTTTCTAAGTGGGTATCCATGTAGGGAGTTGGCTACAACAGAGAGATTGACTCTGGTTATTGCATTGCTCAGTACACAGAAGTGGTCTAAGTGGCCATAGACAGTCTGATCATGTGTTCTGTGAGCCATACTACAGTCACAGCAGTGAGAATCCCTGTTTACGTCATAACAATAATATTCTTTCTGGTCACTGGTGGATGACACAGATGGAGGCTTGGGTGTGGGTTGTCCAGTTATGTTCTGATTGGATTCTGTGGGACTTTGCAAACAACATGGTGCAGAATTGGATATGGTGACTTTCTTTCCATTCAGTGTCTGAAGAGGCCCCATGTTGAAGAGATGACTTTCAGATCTACTGTTACAGAAACACCAAACAGGGCTTCTCAGAGGTAATTGTGGACACCATGGGGACCATTTAGATACAATGAAAGGGAATTTTGGGCAGAAATTTTTGACTGTCAGTTTTAAGTTTTGTTAAATAAATATTTTGGCCTGTAATTGGGAAATTAATTTTCTTAACAGACTTTTCATACTGTATTGTGCAGTACATGAAAAACTCTGCATTTTATCTTATTTATCCAAGTACTTGCATAGCTTTATCTGTGTTGTGATCCTTGACTATTATTTTATTAAACAGTAGTACAATACAATTACCTTTCTAATTTAACTTCACTCAAGTGGCCCTCATTGTTAATCATTTTAAATTTTTGGTGGCTTAAATGTGTTGCGCTATTTAGATACCTCTCCGAATACTAAATAACATACTTCAGAAGCACCCCACTGCCCCATCTTATCCCTGCTAAACCCAACGTCTTGTTTATTATATTACTGTAACTGTTTGAGATAAAATACTTTCCATTGCATGGTGGTATACATAAATCAATGAAGTTGTTTGTAGAATGTAATGTTGCTACTGGGTTTACATGTAAGAAGGATGCAGACTAGAAAAATGCAACAAGAAAATGCTAAAAAATACAGTAATAATATTGAACCATCAGTTATGTAAAAATGCACGAACAACAAAAGAAACATTATCTATAGCTTCAACTGTTTCCTTTAGAAGCATTGTGTCAGTACTTTCACCCTCATGTTAGAGGTTTGAAGTTGGTATCAAGGACACAATCAGACATGTACATTGACTTACTTACCTTTTCTCTGGAAGGGAAAAGTATGTCTTTCTGGGCTAGATACTTAGCACTTCAATTCATTCAGCAGAAGAGAGTGAAACCTCTGCTCCCAGCAAATGATGTTCCTCTACTAAACCGTTTAACTGCCTTTTTATTTTTTCCAAGAGATTCTACAATCTACAGTTTTTTAGTTTCCTTGGTAACAGCATGTGGCCAATTAAATGTTCCGTGGCATCTGGTCATATACGCATTTTGTATTCCCCTTTGCCCTACATCACTCCTATATATGCACTCGCCCCACGTGACTACCTACCTGGCTCAGAAGAACTAGAATCCTTTTCATCCCATCAGCTCCTATGCTTGAGCTTCTCCTATATTTCACTATCATTTTTTTGTTCTCTTTTTGTCCTGACAGCACCTTCATATTTATATGCTCTTATCTCGCCAGCTACCCTATAGCTTCTTAGTTTCCTTACGCCTGGCTTCTTGCTGAGTAAACACTCCCTTTGGTATCTTTGTGACTTCTGAGTTTGCTACATCTTGTCTCAGCAATGCTTCATTTCTTTGCCTGCAGGAAGAAGGCTATTCAACTTCAGGATTTTCACTGCATTGCCATGCTGGGACGAGGCCACTTTGGGAAGGTAGAGTGGGGATAAGGGACAACCTTGGAGGGGGTGGGTGCAAACCCGGGTCCTCTCTTTTTCCACCTCTGCATCTGTGTGTGTGTGTGTCGAAATATTCTGAAAAGGGGAAGAGGCTGACTCCACTGTAAATGGAAACATCAACCCCTGTCCCACTGGGCAACAGCTGATATTCCTTTGAATAAGCAAGTTTTTTGGGATTCCAAGACTGCAGAGAACCTTTAAGGGCTGAGGTCCTCCCACCTATGCCCTGTGTAGTAACTTTCGCTTCAGAGCCCATCATGGTCACTCCTTGTGTCATCCAGAGGAATCACTAAAGGACAATATTAGGTGCTCTTCCTCCCTAAAGATTGAGCTAAAAGATCCTCGGTGGTTGGAGCACTGAGCAGTTAAAAAAAACACAAGAGCTGGCGTTGACATTTCATATTTTAAAAAGAACTTCATTTAAAATCAGTTCCATTTGGAGCTATTTAATCCTGGAAAATAAAAACCTCCATGGAGTACTTGGTCTTGGCTTGGACAATGACAGTCTGGAATGGATGGGAGCAATTTGCATTGGTACCTGTTGATTGTTGGAGGGAGATCAAGTAACCAGATGGGGGTGTGACTCAGAATGACTGGAAGTGCTGGATTATTGGCTCTTTATCGTCTTTCAGGTGCTGCTAGGTCAATACAAGGCAACAGGGAAGCTGTACGCTATTAAAGCCCTAAAGAAACGAGACATCATTAGCCGAGACGAGATTGATAGGTGAGTCTCAGTCTAGCTGGAAGCAGCACTTCCACTGGAGGCTATGAAATCTCATCTTCATTCAGGTCAGTCTCAGCATTAATGTCATAGTGGATCCCTTTCAAAGCATCAGAGGGCTAGAATCATGACTTGGAAGAAGCTTGTAATGGTGTTGCTTCTGGAATTTTGGAACTATACAACATAAATGCTACCTCCCATTTTTGTTTCTGTAACGCTAAATGTAAAGATATCCCCGTTCTCCAAGGCTTCTGTCCTCAGCTTTGGCACTGATGTTTTCACTTCTTTTGAACTCTGGCAGCTTGAACTGTGAGAAGCGAATCTTTGAAGTGATCAACTCCTCCAGCCATCCATTTTTGGTGAACATGTTTGCATGTTTCCAGACGCCAGATTACGCATGTTTTGTTATGGAATATTCCCCTGGTGGTGATCTTATGAAGCGCATTCACTCAAATGTCTTTCCAGAACATGTGACGCAGTGAGTTAGCTTGATTCAAGTTTCAAAGAACCACAGATGTTTGACTTGGTCCTCAAGTCTCTGTAGTGAAAACTGTTTTTCTTTCTCAGGTTTTATACAGCCTGTGTTGTGCTGGGACTCCAGTTCTTACATGAGATGAAAATTATTTACAGGTAACATAACAGGAAAGTGTAGGAAACCCAGCAATCCAAATATTAAATTAGCCATATGTTTGCGGCTTTCTGCTGTGCTGGGGTTTCGTTAGCACTCTGTCCAGCTAGCCAACTCAGCAACATTTCACATTTCCCTCCAAGCTACTCCTGCTGTCATATTCAAGAGTTTACCTGGATCCTTTCTATAGTTGACTGGAATGAGTGGGAAGAAGTAAAACACATCCAAACTTGTGTCTGTATCAACCACCAACTTCTGTTAACTATTCCAGGGAATGTCATTAGGAAGCTGTCTGTCAGAGATGTTGCCAGTGAGCCAACCACCCTGACACAGTAATGAGCTGTGGGGAGGTAACCCGTGTCTTCTTTCTATGGGCATTCTGGCAGTAGGGCCTGCTATTAGCGGCATACATGCTTTGATAGAGCAAGCCCTCCATGCACAAAGCCATTTCATGATGTTCTCCTTAGGACAATAAATTAATAAACACAGTCATCTGTGAAGAATGTCTTGTAAGGTCCTACAGTATTTGAGCAAATGCAGTATCTGTTCAATGTCAATTCTGTGGTCTTCTTCCTAATAGCTAGGGTCATGATAACTCCCAGACTTCACCCCTCATTCTGTTCCTTCTGTGTCTGCAGGGACTTGAAGTTGGATAACTTGCTATTAGATTCTGAGGGTTTTGTGAAGATTGCAGATTTTGGGCTGTGTAAAGAAGGTGAGTAACTTTGGTACCAAGACTGAGCCATCTCACTTGCTGGAGTGACTGATGATCTAAGGCTTGGTAATATCTTCACAAGCACTGCAAAAAATTGAGGCACTAATAGAGTTCTTTTCAATCCCACTTAATGAAATCCTTCCTATTTGACCACAATGAAAGTTGGGAGCAGTCCTTTTTCCTCTTTAGTGGGTAATTTATATAGACGTTTACAATGTACTTGACTATTCAGAGGAGCCATAATGCAGTAGCATACTGGCCTGTTTTCCCAAGGTGGACCTTTTCCTCACAACATAGGAACAAGTTGTTAGGGACCTCAGTGAAGATGCCATGCTTCCTCAAGGGTGTATGGAAATAGATGGGAATGAGTCCTGCAATGTCAGAGGCAGATTCCAGTTGATACAATGTATTAATGCCAATTCTCCTCTCTTTGTCGACTTATCTCTGTTACCCTCAGCCATGTTGTCCATTTTTCAGTATCACCAGACTTCTTTTGTGTGAACCCGTGATCTCTGCTGTCATCATCTATATTGCCTGTTATGCTTCCAGAAAATGTGATGATGCATAATAATTGGGAGTGTGTGATTGTACTTATAAAGGCATTTTCTCCACAGGAATGGGTTTTGGGGACCACACTAACACTTTTTGTGGCACCCCTGAATTTCTGGCTCCGGAAGTCTTAACAGACATATCATACACCCGAGTAGTGGACTGGTGGGGGCTTGGTGTGCTTATTTTTGAGATGCTCATTGGTGAGGTGAGACCATTTTCCTATGGTGAAAAAGAGGGGTGGGCCTTGCTATATGACAGAAGTAATCAAGGACTGGGTGCACCTATCTGCTCTTCATCTATGTCTTTAAAATAGTTCATGTGAAAACAAATACATCTTTGGGTACCCCATCCCCTGCCTTGTGTTCAAAGCATGATTCCTTGAATTGTTTTTGTTGTGATTTGAAACCAGCCGCAACAGCCTAAATTCTGAATTCTGTTATCCCCAGTAATGATCCTTGGTATTTATCACGTTTTCCTTATTCAGAGCACTTGCCAAACACTAGCTAATCCTTCCAACTCTGAGGTATTATGACCCCCATTTTACAGTGTGACATAAAAAAAGTGTAAAACCAATGCAATGCATGTCAGATAACAACACAGATAACATGTCTCCATTGCAGTCTCCGTTCCCTGGAGATAATGAAGAGGAGATCTTTGACAGCATTGCCAATGAAGAGGTCCACTATCCACGATTCCTTTCTTTTGAGGCACTTTCCATCCTCCGCAAGGTACTGCTGCAGTGGGATCTTCCTAAGAGTCAGGAGACTGAGCAAGTTGTACTCAGCCCTTGGCACAAGCAGATCCATGGAGACACTTTCCTGACTAGATGGCATTTCCACTTGTGTGTATGAGCACATACGTGTGCATGCTCCCAAAGGCAGCCACGTATCGTATGGGGAACCCTTCAAATCTGTGCACATTCTCATTCACCTCTTAGTTTCTTATCCATGACCCCTCACTAACTCATGCCATACTTGTGGCTTTTGAGGCTCAAGCAGTATTCCTATTGGAGCTTATCCTGTGAATTCTGAACTGGACCAGATGGTAAATGACTTAAAGATGGGAATGTCAGACTCACTCTGTGGAAATTCCATTTTTAATTATCCACTGAATAGGTATGCAGTTAAGGCTATCTACTACCTGGAGTTCACGTATTAATGGAAGTTGAAAATGGACTTGAGTTTAGTGCTGTCTGGTTATGACACTGCCAGGAGGGGAGAAGGTGGAAAGACTGGAAGGCTGCAGATCTGTTTTCTCTTTGGAATTTTGTTCATGTCCCTCCTTGTTCCTTTGTTTGAATTTTTCAATTGGTCTTTCATGCAGCTTCTCCAGAAATGTCCTGAGCATCGTCTTGGGGCAGGAGAGAGTGATGCAGAGGAGATTAAAACCCAGTCTTTTTTCAAGGTAAGACCTCAAACCCCTAGGCATCTCTGTGCTCAATCTGTGTCTGAGTTGAAGGAGACCTATTTAGTTTGTTGCTAAGAGGAACACTTGTTTCTTTTGGTCAGCAATGAGAATCTCAACTGCAGCTTTTCTGACATGTGGTCACTCTAGCCAAATGTTTACCTCCATAATGAGTTACTTTCAGAACCTCTTGATCCAAGACTGTGTACTGGTACCATTAGGCTTCCGAGCACAGAACCTTAATTTCAGTATGTATTGCTCCACAATGGGTTTTAAATGTCCCCACCTCTTAATTTCAGGGATCCAATCAAACATCTCCTGTATAGGCCATGGGAATTCTCTTTCTGTGGGGATACTGATGTAGTTATCATCATCACACAAACTGTTTGACAATCACCATCTCTGAATTCAGGAGGAAGGGTTGAGCAGTTAAAATATAAAACTTGAACTGTATGTGTTCACAGAGGAACTTGAAGGCTGAATCACTTAAGGTGGGGACGGTAAAGTAATGTATTCATTGCAAAGGAAGGATACTGAGATGGTAGCACTTTGAATACAGAAACAAACTATGTAAAACAGCTGACCTGGATAAATGTCCAGGACCATCCTGCCAAAATGTTAAGATTTGTAAAGAGCTATCCAAATTCCTATAGCAATTAAAGCACTCCTTTGGGTAGCCACTCTACAGAGAACTTTGTAATGCTCTCCAGATCAGAGCTTCTGGTTCCAGTTTCATTTAGTTTTTACTGAATAACAGTCTGATCTGTAGCTTTGTTTCTTGTCTGGTATTATGAAGAGCAGCCTTAGACTGCTCAGTAAACTGGTTTGTGAGTGATCTCCATATTTCTGGTGATGCACCTTGTTCTGATAGTTATCTTGACAATTCTGTTTTCTAGCCTTGTAGAAATCACACATGCTGCAACTGATCTGGAAGGAATCTATTACTACATTCTACCTACCTCCCAATTCATTAGTCTGTTCTTTCTGCCAATTTGGTTTTGTCATTTCCTCTATTTACAGGAGATTGACTGGGATGCCCTGTTTGCCAGAGCACTGAAGCCCCCTTTTGTGCCCTCTTTAAGAGCTCCCACTGACATTAGCAACTTTGATGAAGAGTTTACTTCCCAGAAGCCAGTTCTGACTCCTCCAGATGAGCTCCCTGTCCTCACCCCTGAGGAACAGGCTGCCTTCAAGGACTTTGACTTTGTCTCCAGACACCTTTTGGAAATCCGATAGCTATGGTGTACAGAGCCCATGCACACTATTATCACCCTGAGAGATCCTAGAGAGTGATCTGGCACTGACTTTTGGAAAACCAAGTTAATAACAAGCAAAGATTATTCACAGATCTGGGTGCATTAAGGATTGTAGAAAGCAGAGTGTACTGCAAGCGGGTGGTTCTACTGCATTGTTCCGTGTGTACATATAATAGGGAGAATACTGTTTGTGAACTGCCTTTGAGAAGAGTCATGGGTGCGGGCTGTGTTAGGAACAGTATTGCATTATACTCTGATGTCACCATGGGATAGCTGTGGGCACTCACAATTTTAAAATGGATTTCATTTAGCAATGTACGTAAATGAAATAGAGCCTTTCTTCCTCCCCAAACTCATCTACCTCTTCAGCAGGGCCTAGCAAACCACCTAGCTTTCTCAGTGTTTGATGATCAGAGGCAAGGGAACAGAATGTTTTTACTCTCCTGCCACTGTTAAATCTTAATTCTTGTCTTTCATAAGAACTGACTTTAAGCCCTACAAACTTTGCACATGTTCTTTATTGTAAACAAACAATCCCTTATGATGAAACTTCTGCCTTTCATAACCCTGTCTTGTGAGACCTTCTCAGGAGTTGGAAGAACAAAGATTTTCTGCTCAACAGAGGTAGTGTTGTTTGTCTTTGGCCCTTGTGTATGCATTGTCTTTACTTGGGACACGTATGTCCCTTCAATGATTGCACTCAGGCTATTTCTCTAGTTTTTATTTATCTTACTATGTATATTCTGTATCTTTCTCAGATAATATAAAATATGGTGGATGTTTATACTGGAAAAATAAATAAATATTGATTGCGAAACAACTCTGTCTAGAAAACACCTTAAATATAGAATGGATTGTATCAAGACCACTTTCATTTAGTGTCCAAAATGCACAAATATGGCTATGGCTATAGAAATTTAGTGGGTGTGAGGTTTTGTTGTAGCTGTGCTTTAACTGGCACTAATGCTGATTATTATTTAAAGATTAAGCTGTGTCTGTGAAACTGTTTTGCAGTATGCTGTTGCTTCTTCCCAGCTTGCCAGTGTGACTGGGAAGTAAAAAAAAATATAACACCCCGTCTTTAAGCACTTTCTAGTGAGAAGTATGCTGGATGAGGGTCATTGATGAACACCTTGGGCAATTATAACATGGGTGCAGTTGACAGTGTAGAAAATGGTGCTGTGACTTGGTGGCTTTACTGACTAGGCTAACAAAGATAATCCCCACTGAAAACTAATGGGTAAGTGTAGATGTTGTTTTTCCAACCCTTCTTTTATAGGGATAGACAGGCATGTTTTTACCGAAAAAGGATTATGCTGTTTCTGAAGATGGGATCTGGGCATAACCAGAGAGAAATCCTCATTAAATGAAGATTGGCTGAAGTGCTCAAGGAATTACTTGGGTAAGAGCTTTAGTATATTTACCTGTGTGAAGAAAAACAGCCCACACTGATCTCAGCACACGCCCTTCCCAGAGTCTACTATAACTACTGCTGAACCTCTTGTAAAGGGAATTTGCCCCACTATCTCCTAATCTTACAGCCAGTTTAAGGGAGAGTTCGTGTTTATATTGACCCTTGTATAAACAGCCATTGTCTGCTCACATTTGGTATCAAATGTGTTTGTAAAAACTTTTACAAATGTTGAGACTAGCATGTTTCCATGATTTTTTACATTCTATCAGAGGTTAAAAGGTGCAACATTAGTGCTACTACAGGAAAGCCCAAGGACTCAGTGTCAAAACTGAAAAATCTGCAGAGAACAAAAGTAATTTTAATCTTTTAATGATTTACAATTATTTTCAACACAGTTAAGAGCATTTAAAATAATTTAAACTTTAAATATCTTTCACAATGGGAGCCCAGACTTCCTTTTAATTCACCACCCCATCAAATGTACCTATGTTGTATGTATTCAGTTATACTGGCTGACAGCTGTTTTTTCAATGTGACAGCAAAGCCAACACAGTTAAATGTGAAGTGAACTCTTGTGTGGCAGATTCCTCCTCAGCTGTACTCAGTTCTGATTGCAGAATCCTTTAATGGTGATGTACAATGCTGAATAGTGTGTGCTGTCTTGTACAAGACACAGTAGACTTAGCTTTCATCCTAAAGAATCTGCAATCTTTTTCTTAACTTAGACACAACCAGACTCTCCTGCTGTCATTGAGTTGCTTTTTCAGAGTATCATGGTATTAGAGTGCTTACCTAACTTAGAACCTGTCAGTGATCATTCATTTAGTTCTTGTGCCAAGTGCTCACCTTTGTGTCATGAATGATGCTAAGGCAGCACCAAATAAGCATAGAGTTTTTACAAAACCTGATGATTACCAATATTTTCAGAACTAATGTTTAGTGCACAAGGTTATCCTGTTTTGAGTTGGGAGAATTCTTGCACACAACCTTTGCACTGCCATGGGGGAACTTGTAACTGAAACTAATTAAATAAGTTAATTTCACTACTGATGCTGCTCAAAATGAAGAAAGTAAGTTCTCTATTTTAATCTAAGACCACGCTAACAAGGAATCTTGCCAGTGTCCTTAATACAGTATCTGCCCCTGTTTAAAAATAAGAAAGGAGACTAGTCTCTTTCCTCTTCTGAGTTAAAATAAAAAGTTGAAAATCTGTTAATTCAATAGTGGGAAAACATCATTAGGACATGGACTCAGCAATACCATTACCAACACTGCTTCAGCTGGGCAAGGAAATAAGAATTCCGGCTCCAACTTATCATTACTACTAAACTCACCGCAGGGCATTCACAAATGTTTCCTGCATTTCCACTCTCACCCGTTTACTATTTTAATTTAAGACTATATAATTAGAACAATACTTTCAGGGAGTCTTTTCCCAAACAAGCTATAGATAAGAGCACAGAATAAGTGACGTGCACAAATAACAGTTGACAAATGTTGCCTTTTTTCCTGTTCAGGAACAATTTAGATGTGCAAATTTGATATTCACTGAAAACTCATAACTTTATTTATCAAATAAGTCTATGGTATGTTTAAATGTGCATTTAATTTGTTTAAGTCAATGGTATTGTTTTGTTGACTTGTATCTGAGTAGCCTCTTTACTACAATGGGTGCATCTAATGGCTGAAAACTCGCATTTGGAGGATAACTGTTTCTCCGGTATATTTGCAGTAGCATAGCTCAAATATCTGTGGAATAGATGAAGCTCTTGCTGGCATTCAAACTGAGGTTTGCTTTTTGACTGTCCAAATATTCATTCAAAAAACTTTCCATTATTTGTCCAACTCTACCAATAAGGCACATAGCGGTTCTGACAGTAAGAATAATCATGAAGAAAGCTGCATGGCCTAAAATGATTCTGGCCACAATTATCAATATTTAATTATTTTTTAGCTGCTGTTCCCTAGAGTGGATGTGTGGGGCAGCAACTGGGGAGGGGATATTGGGGAAATAAGTGGAAATAGCTATTTATACTGAAGTCCACCTGATTTGTCTTGAGAGGTTTGATAGATACGATTAACAAATAGAGGTAAAGAATTAGAGTACACATCCACTCAGACCAGAAATCACCACCCTTGGCGCTGCAGCTAGCTAAGGATTCCCCTTTGAAACGAAAATATTTTACCTGGATATGAAAAGTAATCATGGAACCACCCTGCCACTTAATCTTCTTGTGAGTAGACCTGCTCCTGCTGACGGGATAGTTGCTTGGTACATTATGGATTAAATTTCTATTCCACAAAAGTAGCAGGAAATGGGATACAGCACAAGTGCTTTCTCCAACAAATCACAGAAAGGTGGTTTCTGAGAGCCCTGCTACTAAATTCTTTTTTTAAAAAAGCCCTTAGATGCTCCATGACAAATCTCTGCTATCTGCCTTGAAGCATCCTCTATCAGCTAAAACCTGAACAAACAATTCAGCAAGAGGACCTGCACTTCAACTTACCCTGTAGTAGTTCTTTTCCCTCCTGTAATCAAACTTGGATTACATCATTAAATTTTATAATTAAATAGTGTCAGTATCGTCCTGAAAGTATATTTTCTCCCATGTAATGAGATGGCAGGCACAGAAGAATCTCCAGAGGTTGAGAATGACACCTTGATCAAAGGGATTCTCTGACTCACACTGTCGGAGGTAGGAGATGCGATGGTGGGACATGAATTCCCAGGTGGTTGTATTACACGAGACCAGGTACAAGTGTGAAACCAGGAGTAGTGTCACTACAATGGTGAATATGGCGATCAAGAGGAAGGACAGGAGAAGAAAGATGTTGTGCCGCAGCCACTCCCAAGACTGTTCAAAATAAAGGCCTGACCTTTCAATTAAAAGAGAAACTGGGTTAGATACAGAACTGAAGTTACATTGGACAGACACAAATACTGCACTTGTGACTTCTATGCTGATATTTCTGCAGTACTTTGCAGCTTCAAAGCACTGTACAGCTGCAGCACCAAGACTCAGAACAAAGCTAAGTTCTAAATACACTGGAACCCCGATTGGAAAAAGGTTTCGGACATCTAAAACCTCTGCAAAAGTTAAGCTCGTCTGACAACTAGAGAGCCAACTGGCACTGCATGAGAGGAACTCCAGGAGTACAATTCCAGAAGCCAAAACCAGAAGACGGTTTATAGGGAGTTTCATATGGTTGCCATTTGTAAAGTGCACTGTAATTAATGAAGTAAAATTACTTTTTATTTGTCTATCCCCATACCAAATGTGCTAAAACAAGTGGACTATTACAACCCAAATGATCAAACTCTGCTTAACTAACCACCTCAGTTTTGTCAACCAAATCAAAAGTTCCAAAGGAGGGAGCCATGTTAGTCTAGTTCAGCAAAACAAACAAGGAGTCTTTGTTCATTTTAAATCAACACTATCACTGCTGAATGTCCCCCAGTGCTGGTATAGAGGAGTGAGAATGGCAGCTGACTCTAAATGTAACATACCTACCGTCAGAGCCAAAAGCTGCTCCCCTGTTTCTCCAGGCTTGCTATTACCTTAACTCTGGAAAAATCAAGGTTAATTTGCAAGTAAAACTATCTGCTCCCATTCATCAGGGGAGTCTGCAGCATCTCCCATTTTAAGTGCTGTAGCTCAGGTAAGTTTGTGACAATTTAATTAAGTCAAATCATATTTCCGGCTCTTCAAATTATCCCCCATTCTAGAACTGCCTTGTTCATCCACTCCCACTGCCTGAATGGACTCAGGCTTTTTATGTGTTTAAGGAATACCCTCAAGTGACTACGTTATTCCCCAGTGGCAACAGTCAGTGATGGTGTAAGAAGAGCTGGTTCCAGCACGCAGACAATGAGAGAACATATCAGATTGACTCCAGCCACCGCTATCTTGCTCTTCTCAAATCATTCTGTAGGATTTTGGAATGTCCAGCTCTCATTGAAGCTCTCCAAGTCCTCAAAGGTAAATTGTTCCCGCCAGAGGCTGCCACCTCAAGTGCTTACCAGGCAATATGAAAGGCCCATAAGAGAACCACAAGCTGCACAGCCAAGTAGACTATGAAGTGTGGATGATTCCTCTCTCCTATGCAGTTCTCAATCCACGGGCAGTGATGGTCATAACGACGTACACAGTGCTGACACAACTGACAGTGCTTGGCTCGCATTGGCTGCTGTGGAATAAAACAGATAGTAAGAACAGTCCACCACATCCAACTCTGTATTTCATAGAAATTATCTGGGAAGTCACCCAACTCAATGAGGTGGCTCCCACTATGCTCCCTTCAAAAGCATTTATTTTAATACTACTTTTATAATTAAGGCAAAACTTTAATCGCAGAATGATTGTCCAAAACATTGCATCTGAGTTGCATGGAAAATTATGGAAAGGTAAAATGGACCTTCTTATTTGTCACAATAAAGATCCATTATTACTCTTCCATGATCTTTCTGTTGTCAGTCATTCAGGCCTGAGAAGAGGGGCTCCCACTGTCAGCCCCATGCCCAGTAAGACTCTTGCTGTTGAAACTGCAGTAGAAACCAAATATTACAGGTGTTGCAATTTCTGTAGTATCATGAATTGAGTAGGGGCTTACATATAATGCCTTATAAAAACAATTATCACCTTCCTTTTACACAAGAGAAACTGAGGTATGGAGGTTAAATGACTTGCCCCAGCCAGTATTTTGGTCTATATTTCCCTTAACTAGCTACAGCATAAAGTTGCAAACACCTAACAAGAAGTAACAAACAAAATCTCAGTACAGTGAGCTGTGGATATTTAAGAAAAGATGACCAAAGTCTGATGGTGAAAAACTAGAGCATGTGCCACTCAAGGGAACGTTGTGTGCATGTACAAAGAAAAGTGTGGGGTGGTGGTTCTTCCCCCCCTTCAAGAGCATGTTGATGAGAGAGTAGGAGAGAAGCATCCACTCCTCCATAGCTATGGGGAGGAGGGCTCGTTCAAAGACTAAAGGGAATGCATGAGTAGGGAAGGCACCATGTTGACAAGTTGACACATTCCTTAAAGGTAGGTCCTGGAAGAACACACATGCTCTGCCAGTCTCATCTATTTCAGCAACAAGCTGGCTAATAGCTCCTTCAGGTGATCGGTCTTCAGGTATTTACAGAAACTGGCCAAACCCTGGACTGTATAAAACTGACAGGAAATGCAAATGAAATCAAGTGTTTCTGGGCTTCAGGGATGCATGCTCATCTTATTCAAGAACTAAGCTAACTGGATGAAGGCAAAAAAAGAGCAAAACTATACTTTTTACAATTAAAATTAACATTTCTTTGCTTCTAAAGAAGCTCATACCTGCCGGCACACTACCTGTTCCACTCAGCTGAATTCCATATTTTGACTTCACTAAGACATTTTTTCAAATTAAATCTTTGAAGATGTGGTAAGGCCTTAATTGGGATGGCAAAAAAGAGGCAGGAAGCAGGATGTTCGCTACTGTGGAGTAAGGAGGGAGAAGTACTTTTTCTGTGAACTGCCAGGAACATATGCATTAATTTTGAAAATTAACATTTTCCCATTTTACAATGTTTAGTTACACATTCTGCTTGAGTCACTTTTCATCTTAGGATTGTACCAGAATCAAAGTTTCTAATTCTGTCTGCTCTTGCCTTAGCGCTTTGTGTGTGTGTGTGTGTGTGTGTGTGAACATAATGGTACTGTAAACTTACAAGAAATGAGTGATTCCTCCAGCCAGTTCAGCAACTGAGTAATGGCTAATGAACCATAACAGTGTGCTGGGCAATAACAGGAGACTGCCAGACAAACAGCAGCTCATCAAGCAATCCCCCCAATCCCTTGACCAACTGGTGTGCACACATACCTTCAGCATGCAGTAGCCACATCGCCGCAGTCGAATGTTTCTTGGAAATTGAGGTATCATTACTCTTTGCTCCTCATTCATCCCTGCCTGCAAAAAGGTAGAGAGAGAAGAGACAGCATCTACAGCTGTGCCAATATTTCGATAGGGATGTGATTCCCAGCTTGCACATAAGTATACCATGAATATAAATAGTAGTATCTTGTAGCCATGCACCACAAGCAGCACCACAAAGGCACAGCTTACTGGGGTGAAGTGCCAACCAATGGAACAAACTGCCTAGGTGGGCTGTGGAATTTCCATCACCGGAAGTTTTTAAGAGCAGGTTAGACAAACACCTGTCAGGGACAGTTTAAGAGGGTCCTGCCATGAGTGCAGGGGAATGGACTTGATGACCTCTCATGGTCCCTTCCAGTTTGTATGATTCTATGAAACTTGCCTGAAACTAGTACTTGGTGTGGCTACTATTTGTAGTTGCTCTCTCTCAGTAAGTAACTGTCTGCAAGCTGGGAATCTCACCTGTAGTTCATAGTGTTGATGCAGCCTAAAAATGAGCAGCAAGGATGGTTTGTACTCCAGACTTTAGAGAGAGGGATCCAGAATGTCCCAGCAACCAAAGTCAGCTGTCTCTTTTTTTCTACAGAATTTTAGGCACAATCTGTCCCAGCATTCTCCAGGGTTCAGAGATTAAACACAGAAAGAATTCCTTTAATAGTACAGAAACAGTTAAGGGACAAAGGAGATGGATCCAACACCATGTATGACAACCTCAGCAGTGCAGAGAAGACCATCAAATCCAACTTACTACAATTAATAGATGCCACAGCTGGTCAGAGAGTGGGGCTGTTTTAACTACTGACAACCACACAGCATGTGAAGATGGAGTGAAAGAGCTGGCATGGAGCCACATATGATTCAACATAGGACCTAAGTAACAACAGCCTGCTCTACCTGTCTCAAAATACTAGGGTGATGCAGTTACTGTATCTATCGAGCTAGTTTGTAAACACAGACAAACATCTCAAGTTTTGAAAGATTAAAGTGATAATAGACATTAAATTGCTTGTACAAGGCAAAATAAGGTGTCTGAGCATGTTAACGGATAAATATAGAGTAAGTGGGAGAGATTTCCTTCTAATTAAAGCACTGATCTCATTTTTGTCTTGCAAGAGGGAGACAGTGACAAATCAATTACCTTGCTCAAACAGATAGAGTTGCAAGGAACACTCTCCTTCCAGCTTGTACCTCTCTCCTCATTTTCTGTATTTATAGCAGTTGCAGTAGTGGGGGTAACATAAGGCAGGTATTTGTTCTACAGAGCATTGTAGCCACTGAGACAACTGAGAGCATCAGCTGGGTAAGACAAAGTGGAAGACCATGTGAGTGCTAGAGAAAATTCAGAAGGGGGGTGTCGTATGATAAGAAAAACTATATTGAGTCAGACCAATGGTCCATCTAGTCTAGTATCCTGTCTTTCAACAGTGGCCAAGGCCAGATGCTTCAGAGGGAATGAATATAACAGGTAATCAAGTGAACTATCCTGTCAGCTATTCCTAACCGCTGGCAACCAGCAATCCCTACTTATGCTGGCTAAGAGCAATTGCCAGACCTATCCTCCTACCTAGTTCATTTCTGAACGCCATTATAGTCTTGGCCTTCCCAAAACCATCTGGTAAAGAATTCCACAAATTGACTGTGCATTGTGTGAAGAAATACTTATGTTCATTTTAAACTTGCTACCTATTATTTTTTGTTTTATGAGAAGGAGTAATTAAAATTTATTTACCTTCTCTACACCAGTCATGATTTTATGGACTTCTATATCATGTCCCTTAGTCATTTCTTTCCAAGCAGAAAAGTTCCAATCTTGTTTTCTCCTCAGATGGAAGCTCTTCCCATACCCCTAATCATTTTAGTTCCCCTCTTCTATAACTTTTCCAATTCCAGTATTTTTTTTTTTTTCAGATGGGGTGACCAAATCTGCATGCAGTATTCAAGATCCAGGCATACCATGGATTTATGAAGAAACAATATGGTAAATGCACTAGCAAAATTTGTGCGATTCCTGAGGTTCACCTTATAGAACCTAACTCCTTGACCTCTTCTGCCTTTGGATGCATTTTAAGAGTCCCCTGTGCTAAATGTCAAGACAGTTTGTATTGCATCTTCTTAACTAGTATAATGTCAAAAACCAAAATCTACAGTTTTTATAACCATGAAGGCTGGTTGCCCACTTTCCTTCATTCAGAACTTAAGATTCATGTTAACAGAATGATTTACCTTCTCTTCATCATCAGACACGACAAAGCCTGGATCCATGAGAGACACTACAAAGTACAGCAAGACAGAACATAGAACCAGCGAGACAAACATGAGAGGCTGCAGCAACTCCCCATGTTCTTCCTGCCTTTGCAGATCTGAAAGAGGCCACCACAGAGGAAGTAAGTCTATGTGCAATGGCTAGAGCAAAAGTTTCTCTCCATAAACTTAGCTAAGGAATTCAAAATGGTGCTGAATTTCATATCAACGGTGTGAAGTATGCCTTAACTACTCAGGAAATCAGCACTTCTCACTGCTGTATTCTCTGTAAGGAGAACTATTTACAAAGAGCCCTTACAGCATACATAAAAGATCAGCAAACAGATTCCCCCCTGCCCACTGAAATTTAAGTCCTTCCCTCAACTCTACCTCTTTGCAATTTCTCTCCACCTTCTGCTGCCCTGCAGTGTATAACTATTCTAGATTTACTCTGACAGCTGCATTTCAAAGGTGCCCATCCCTGCAGCACCTGGATGCCAGATAAAGTCATAAGGGATGCAGTAAAAACAGTACCATTCCAATGAATCTTTTCATAACTGTTGACCATTATATTAATAAAATACCACCAAAGGTACATTTTATTACATTCCCCTATAGTTTATAGGTTTTCCATCGGACTGTATGTCTAGTTCAGATTGTTAGCCCTTGCAGTAGGCACCAGGTTTTCTCATGCAAATGCCACTCTATGCTATAAGAGCAATTCCCCTCCCCTACCCCAGCTAGTTGCAGTTGATTAGCATGCAGCAGTCTCTTCCCAGCTGAAGGTATGTTTTTCCTACTAGATAAGATGGTGCACTAACTGCCAAGTTCTAACCAATCAAAGTTTTTACAGTCTGTCTCCATTAAAAAAACAAACCAACAACACAAAAAACCCTTACAGGGAATCAAAGAGTGTTGGTTTCTCAGCTGTCAGCTTTAACATGTTCAAGCTGTTCTACTAGTGTAAGACCCAACTCTTTTTTGTACATGAAAGCTGCGGCTCTCTCCACCCCATGACTCCAGGAGCTGGTGCCGTCAGAAAAGCAGGAAATCCTGCTAAGTGAGCACTGATTTTTAATAAAAAATCCTGAGCGTACGACAGTGGGAGAAGGGGGGGGCAGCCCAAGCCAAAATGAAGGCAGCAGGGGCTGGCGGAGGCGGGTACAGCCCGAGGTCGCGGATGCAGGGGAGTCTCAGCTCTCACCTGTGCGGTGCAGGAAAAGCGCCAGGGTGACGCCCCAGCTGAGCCCCGTGTGCGCCGCCCTCGCCAGCCAGCGGCCGCCACGTGCAGCCCCCAGCCGCATTCTCCCCGCGGCCCCCGGCCAACCCGGAAGCGCAGGCCCCGCCCAGTCGCGCCCATTGGTCGGGTGGGGAGCGAGGATTGGCCAGGCGGGGTTGCTATGGCAGAGAGGGGCGGGGCATGAGCCGGGCGCTGGCATTGTTGCGGCCGAAGGGAGGGTGGAGCTGGGCGCTCTGCCCTGCTGGCTGCACGTGCTCAGTGCTGGGCAGTAGCCAGCGCGCAGGGCGGGCTGCTAAATCTCCCCAATTCCGCCCCCCCCCCAAATCTTTGCTTGTGAAATGACATAGGACTGACGAAGTGGGATTTTCTCCCACAAAAGCTCATGCAAAAAGTAAATCAGAGTGCCACACGACTCTTTTTTTTTCTTGCTGGACTAGACTAACATGGCTGTCCTTTTGGAAATAGGACTGTCCACACACATCGCTTCAACTTCAATCGATTTAATAACGTGGCTAGAAAAACCATTACATTGAGTGAAGTTAAATCAATTTAACAGGGCCACGCCAGAAAGTCAAATCGAACTAACGTGTCCCAGGACAGGGCTTGCTAGTTCAATTTAGGTGAGAGGTGTGGCAAGATGGCCCCTTAGAAGGGCCATCCTGTCTGCCAGTATATGAATAGAGAAAGGCACCCGGGGAAGTAAAAAGGTAAAAGCATTAAAACAACCATTAAATCAAAATAACACGTTTACACTGTGTTATTGCGTGATAATGGTTGCGATCCAAGCATTATAGGAAACTAGGTTTTATTGAATCGCTCTAACTTTCCTTGTTTCAATATGACAGAGTTTGTCACGTCAAAAAGAGAAAATGTGGTGTGGACCAAAGCTTTTTTAAATCGAAATAACCAGTATTATTTTGATTTAAAAACCTGAGTGTGGACGTACACTAGGAAGCATGCTTATACTGTGGGGATGGGCACCATTAGACCCTCCACGAGGGATTTTTTCTGCTGTACCCTCCACCCCCAGAATACCAATTAGCGCTTATGTTTTTTTCCATCACTACTACTTAGAGCATTTCACCACCCTTAATCTTTGTGAACCTGTAGCATGACTGGTTGTGCTTCTTGCTTTCTTGTGATTACAGTAACAGGTTAGAAGACTGCCAAGGACATGTGAAATTCCCACTGGGGATTTTAGCTATGCGCACTTTATCTCATTTGACTGGTAGGTTGAGGGTGGGTGATGAAATTGCATTTTTGAAGCAGCAAATTCAGGTTTCCACTTTGCCTGGTTCTGGGAGCCAAAGATGCTTTCACTTTGATGGCACTTTTAAAGATGAACACATTTATTTATCGCATGAGCTTTCATGGGAGAAAAATCCCACTTCTGACAAAGTGGGATTCCATGAACGTTCATGCAATAAGTAAATGTGTTCATCTTCAAAAGTATCACAGGACACTTTATTTGTTTTGCAGAATGAGACGATCATGGTTGCCCCTTTGGAACTTTTCACTCTGATGGGCAACCAGAGCCAACTTAACGGTATTTGTGTCAGCCACTACTGCAGTTCCAAGGCACAAAGAAAACCCATTACATAGCTGCACTTTTGTTACGTATACTTGGGAATGAGACTATCAACCAAATACCTAGTATGGCAGATTCCGCATCTCTTGATCCTTTGGTTCCATCCCAGCTGGTATCAGGTTCCTATGTCATGTTCTCCAGTTCCAGGACAAGCACTTCATTCTCTCCCAAGAGATACTATTGACAACCTGGGCTGACTTGTTTTTTAGCTTGTTTATGATGATAGACTGCCTGGGTTTAGTCTGTCCAGCTTTAACATATACAGACCTGCTTTAGCCTGTGCTCAACACCCAATTCACTCAACCTCTCAGACCCTTTGATGCAAACCAGCTTGTAAAATGCCTGCTACAGCTTGTGGCTGAAGAGCCAAAACAGGGGCTTTACAAGCAATGGCCTGTCTTAAGACCATTTCACTTCTAGTGTAGACAGAGCTTTGCTGCCAGCTGTGATTTTACCCTTCAGTTCCCCCACCCTCCCATCATTAGAAACAAAAAAATCAAAAGCTTTAAAATAACATTCTTCTCTCTGCACAGTGTATCCTCCGCCACCTGCCCAGCAGCTGATTCCTTCCTGTTATTGTTTGAGTACAAAGTAGACTGTTACTTTTCCTTCCTGGGCTGGACATCAGCATTCTTGATTATTTCAGGTCACCTTTGGCAAGAGTTAGACAGTGCTCCCTCTCCTGGCACCATGACAGTAAAGTACAAAATGTTAATATAACTGGTGACTCTAAGCATTTTTATTTGCGACAGCAAAGATGAAATGCTGGAAATGATATTTAAAAAATCTCTAGTTCATTCCTCATAATGGTCTGATAATGTTAAAGCAAATCCAGTGATCTTTTTTTTTTTGTGCTGGGAAATGTTTTGCCCTCTAAACATCCCACAAGTCAGATTGAGCCAGTACTAGTCAGAACCTTACACTAGTTTTTTTGCTGATATTATGTAAAATTATGGAGGCGGAACCATCATATATTTCTAACTCTTTTGGCTGTGCAGCAACCCTTCCTGGAATGACTCTGTGCAGCAGTCAGGCTGTTTCTCCAGACAGACAAGAAAGGTAAGAACTTCCTTGAGTTTATCTCACTGGGGTACTGATTCCAAAGCCTAATGAAGATGATTTTAAATAGCAGCCACATTAACTATGACTGTTGATCCCTTTAACAGAAACACTCAGTTTGTGTGTAACTGCAGGGAGTGCCCTATAGTCTGATGAAGGGAACTTCCTTTTGCCTTTGTGACAAACTGTATATCACTACATGACCTGTGTTATTTACTTTGCTCGGCAGCTTTGAAATCTGTATGGAGCTTCAGGCTTTCCACCACCTTAAGAGTTTAAAAAACAAAACAAAACACCACAAGTCACCAGGGGGATAAAGTTAGGACTTAATTCTAGAAAGTATCCTATACTGAGTTGGTTTTGAGACAGACAGGGATCTTCCATGAAACTCAATGGGAGACGTGTGTACTCAGTAGGTTCTAGGAAGGATTGGGTCTTTTAAAGACATCACAATTTTACCACAGCAGTGTATTTTTTTTTTTTTTTTGTAACAGTTGAAGGAGAATCTTTCCCCTGGTCAGTATCCTCACTCACTATGGTTATGCCCTTCAATACTGGGCAAAGATGCATTGCAGATAAGCCTGGTGACACGGTGAAGTGATCTGTATACTTGAATGTTGTCCTGATTTTCCCCATCCACTTCAGTTCATAACAATCTCTTCCCCTCCCCCACTTCCAATGACATGAAATATCATGTCACTTTGGAGTTATGAAAGCAAAAAGCAACTGAACTGGATCAATAGAGCAGCTCCTTCCATGTTTAATTAGACACGACAACAAATGGAACAGTAACTTATTCAAATAAACCATATTCACAGACAAAGGAGCAAGAGAGATAACTAAGCACTAGGTTTAATACAGAACAGGTATTCCAACGGAAACAACAGAAAAGATCATTCAATCAGAACTGTAAGGAAGCAACAGTTATGCATATTCATTTAATTTATTTTATTTGCTTGGTTTCACCATGTACAAGTGTTTGAACCAGGCCTCTCAACTTCAGGCTAATCAATGGACACAGTGGAAGCAGAAGCTGTTTGATGCAACAGAAACTCTTCTGAACAAAGAAATATGTATTTCGTTAATTGTCAGCCTTACATAAAACACACTTTTTCTTTAACTTTTTTTTTAACAAAGAAAGGATGACAGTCTCTCAGTGACAATTATTTGGACTAAGAATTTAATCTGTAAGAAAGGTGTTTGAATTCAGCAGGAATTCTTTCATCCTTATTGATAAGTGCTGCCTACCTAGCCAGCACCTCATCTTGCTTTCCATCAGTCACTGAAAAACCATTATTCTTGTTTTCTGCATTCTGGTTGTCTTGGAGATAAATGGTTCGTATTTCTTTTAATTCTATTTTTCCAGCACAAAGCATTGCTTAGCATCTGGCTTCCAGCAAACCCCATTGCATCATTCCAGAGGTCACATATTTTCTTTGAAATGGGATCTTAATCCAGTGTCCAGTCTGGTGGCTGCTGCTGCTGCTGCTGCATAACCCCCACAAGAATGATCTTCCTGAAGAGAAAATGCAACATAGCCTGCTTTGAGGTTGCCTTAAGTGAGGCTCCACTGATTGAGTAGGAGGGGTTTCATATAGAAAAACATGATCAGCAACCCACCTTGCACTTAACTTCCCTAAAAAGAGACCTGAACAGGTAAACCCACAAAATTCCTCATCCAGGGAACAGATTTTTTTTAAGTCTTCTTTGCTTGTGTTCATTGTACCACCACTAGTGGGTAAGATGTACATACCCCAGTCCTCAGGGCTGGCTGTGCTTCAGCACAGGAACCGGAGTTCTCAGTTTCCAGGGTGGTAGAAGATGAGCCAGTTGGTTGTCTGGAGTATTAGTTATAGTGTGAATGGGGTCTTGTGGCACTTAAAGACTAACAAACAGAAGAAGATGAATTATCAGTAGTGTTAATAAGCGTCCATGGTCTCAGCTTACCTGTGCTGTATCCTGTTGTCTTAGCCCTGTGCCAGTGAACTATTTTTGTGCTATTAGGTTTTGCTGGTTAAGGTTACACATCTTGCTGGGTCAATACATAGCAGCTATTGCTCATAAAAGACTTGCTAGGGGCCGAACAACTCCACTAATGTGCTGATTACCTTCCTCTCTAGCTTGCAACATGAATGGAGGGCACTCAGCACTTTGGAGGCTCAAGGCTAATGGTTATGTCATTGTCTAACAAGGGAGCTTCTTAGCCAGGATGCATATTACCTGAACTTCAGGTGAAGGAGTCCCATGTCAGTGCTGTCTCCGCAGACACCACTGATTTATGTGCTCATGTTATGTTTGCTCTACTACTTAATGTTCAGTGAAAATTGGGGCTCTGTAGAGTAAGGGGGTAAGCCTCAGTCCTGGCAGGACACTATGAGAGGAGTCTGTGCCACATCATTTAGATATGACTGCCTCAGAAATCAAGCTCCAGCCTTATTTCAGTTGACACAGAGTCTTTATCCTAGTTTTCTGGACCGTGTTAGTCTCACTTGTCTCTGAGTAGTGCCACTCTGGATAACTGAAATTTCCAGCAAACTGAGGGGCAAGCATGTCTTCAGGGGTGTACTGAGGAAAGTTCACCTGGCTAGAGCAGGAAAGCCTAGCAGGATTTAAGCTGGCCAGCACACCCGGGGCAGGCATGAGACTTCAAACTCCCTGTTTTGTGAAGGGATCAGGTGTTCCCAGAGAGTGTGTCACAAAATCAGACCTGTACCACATTTGTGCACTCTGAGGGGAGGTGGCAGGCATATGCCAGGGTACAATAATTTCTTACTGTAGCACCGATTCACCTTGAAATGTGCTTTACTCTCAGGGGTTAAAGCCTCACAATGCCCCCACAGAGCAGGTAAATACATATTGTTATCCTATTGTTTTACAGAAGAACAAGTGAGGTACATAAAGCGTAGGTGATTAGCCTAAGGCTACACAGCCTTTACTGGAATACAGGAGTTCCTGGATCCCAGGCCAGTGCTCTGACAACAGTCTTTTCTGTCTCGTGCAAGTATCTGTCTTTTACATATCCTGACAAGCTTACGGATATTGCCTCCTCCACTCCTCAGGCATATACAAATTGTACAGAACAGAATGCTCTTGTCCAATCAACCTGTGCAAAGTATTAGTTCGCACAAACATTGCTTGATTGACTTTCAAAAGATAGTTCTGACAGTTCAGTTTCAGATCCTTACCCACACTCAAGAGGATCTCAGCAATAGGCTAGGGTCTGCCACAGAAAGCCTTTGGTTGAGTTAAGGGTCAGTTCTTGTTTTGGCATTTACCACTCAAATAGGGAGCAATCTCTCATCACACGTTAACACATCCAACTTTTCAGGCTTCTTAAGTTATTTTTTAAAGCTGTCTTAGGAGCTTGCCTGTAGTGACTGTGCAACCCACACCAGGAAGCAGGGGTAAGAGCATTTTATCTGTGGGGTTGGTGAAAGGTGTGAATATAGGTGGAAAGTCAGAGTAGAAGTTGCACATTAAAGAGTGTCAATGAACACAGAAGAGATGAGCCTGTCCAAGCTGGGCCAGTTAACACCATTCTCCACCACCATGCCCAGCATCTCCTTGGACTGTGCAGAATAAGTGCCAATCCAATGCACATTGCAGTACAAAGTCTCTGTCACATGTGGGGAGAAAGTGGTAACTGGTAAAGCTGAAGCAGGTGATCCCTATCTCCCTGCACTCAGAAGCAGACAAGTCACAACAGCAAGGACAAGCCACACTGTGGGAAGCTATGAACTAGGAGCAGTGTTTAGCTGGGAGCTCCTTAACTTTCCCAGTGAGTTCCCTATCTCTCTGGAGATCAGTTACCACTATGTGGTGAGTGGCTTCTCAGGAAACACAGGACATAATGAAACTGAGCACAACGGCAGCTTGCTACAGCTGCATCCCAGGCCTAGGGCCTGCACCTGCATCCTCCAGACTTCCATGCCTATTTATCACATGAAAGCCCTGATTACTACACAGCAGTCCCTAACACGATCCAGTCTTGTAACAAATGGAAACAAGCCGTGTTTTAACCACGATCCTAAACCACAGTGCTGTACTGCTAAAATCCATGACTGGACTATGGTTAAAGCATCATTTGGTTCTGGCTATGCTGCAAGGCCAAATCCTGCATTAGCCATGACTGGGAATTCCTCCTGAGTGGTATCAACTCGACCAATATAGCAGTTTTTACCGTGGAGAGGGTAGTCTATCAAGCTTATTATTGCTCTGACATCTGTAACACTCCAAGAGATGGGCAGAACTGTATGTTCTTGAGGCCATCTGCCTTAGCTTCTTAGAACTGAACGGACAGCTACATGAGCAAACCCTAGGCCTGGGTTCCCCATTTGCAGGGAGACAGATGAGCAATGTTTGTAACCCCATCTAGTTTTGCATCTAAGTTAAAGATTGACAAACAAGAGCATTTACAAATACCTTGAAATGTGCTCCCTGTCACACCTTATTCATCTGCAAGTCATTGGGAAGGGGAAAAGGGAAACACATTTGAAGTAAAATCCTTAAAAGTACAATTTTTTCAAGTTTTCCAAAACATATGAAAACAATCAAAAGGACACAAGTGTATATAAAGTTCGAAAAGTACTTACAAGATAAACAAAAACCACCAACATACAGATCTCGCAATATCAAAACAAATGAAAGAGGGTTAAAAAAAAAAAAAATCAATACCATCTGGGCAGAAAAACTAAACTGCTTCAAAGCAGCTGGGTTTTGTCATTTAAAGTGTCACTTCATGGCTCTAAGACTTGTCCATAATATACAAAATGACTGTAGCATTCACCCTAAGCATTGGGAGAAATGCAGCTATTGTCGTGAATCAACTCAGAATGCAATGCACAGGGGCAGAGAACAGAATAAGCAGAGAGAGGTGTACTCTGCTGTCTCAGTGGCCTGAGATGTTCCAGCTCAACCACACAAAAACCTCTCCAGACTGCTCTTGGATACACAGCCATTTCTAAGGGAAGATTATCTTGACTGTGAAAAAACTGCTCAAGCAGAGGGTTCCCAAGTTCGGGTTCTGAATCTACAGGTTGCTGAATGTGCTGCTGGGGGACCTAGATTGAAGGCAAACCTCAGCAAGTCATTCAGATGAAGACCCTGAGCTGGGCTTCCCTTTCATGTGCACCATGTAAATCAGAGATAATGCCATGGAGGCAAATAGAGTTGCACTATTAAGGAGGAGAGTGGGGCCATTAGTCTACCAGAAGACAGGGACAGTGTGTGTGGGTGGAATGCACTGCAGTCTCAAAGAGGTTGTCTGTCCTCCTAACCAAAGGGTTTGTGCTGCAGTGTCCTTGACACACATGGAAGCCAAATCCTCATTTAACATGGCAAATGTTGGCCTAGACTTCAGAATTTGTGAGGGACTGGGAATTTGCACTCTTTTCTTAAGTCACCCAACCATGCAGTAATGAGTGGTCTGGGTCCCAGAGACAGCTGGGTCATGGGTGAAGGAAACCCTCTGTTGTTTGCAGCCTTTACCATAAAACACATGCACACAAAAGAGGTGGTAAAAGGATTCCTGTGGAGAGCTGGAAAGACTTGACCCCTCTGTGAGTGAACCTGATTCTTCATTGCACAGTATCCCTTGCAGGAAAACCCCTTCTATTCTCAAGGGCAGGACAGCTGTCTTTTCTGGCCTTTCCTTATCCCTGTGGTGCCAGGCAGGTTGGAAGTTACCACTGTAGGGCTAAAAGTCACAACTCCTGGCTTTCAGAGGGTTAATGGGAATGCTTTACAGCAAGGAACTTCCAAATGAACTTGCTACAAGTGGCCAGGCTCTCACTAGTAGGACCCTCATACAAAATCCCACTAAGTGACTGAAATGGCTTGAAGGTTTTGTCTGCTCTTACTATTCTACTTACAAATATTACTAAACATTTGGATCCCTTTGGTCTCAATCTGTTGCCATTACTTTACCCCCCTCTGGGCAAAGTAATCATTGATCAGTGGCCACAAGCCACTGTAGGGGTGTGTCCATGCTGATGCTGGACTGGCTGTTCTTGTGAACACAGCAGGACCTCATGCAATACAGTCAAAGGGAATTGTCTAAAGGCATGAAATCCCCCCACCCTCCCCCCCATATCAATCACATAATAGCTAGATTTTCAAGCTCACATTCAACTGAGGCTTCTTATGTGGTCTAAAAAAGGTCAAAGGATACATGATTTTTTTTGTTTTTTTATACAGAAATCATATACACAAAACTTCAGTCTGTACTTCAGAACGAAAAACCCACTAATTTAAAGAAAGCATTTGTTGTGCAAAAAGTCCCCATCCCTGTGCACCTTCATCTACTGAGTCTCTCTCTTTTCCCTCTCCCGTGCGCGCACGCGCACACACACACGCACACACACATCTTCCTTTCAACAGCCAAGCTGGTGAGAAAGAGTCCTCTCTATGTACAGTGAATTAGAGAGAAGCTGGATGCAGTGCTGGCAAGAGGCGCTGTTAGATCACTGCCTCTATCTGGAAGTGTCCATGTTCTCCTCCTTAAAGTTACTGCAGTGCTCTATAACTTTCCTACGGACAAAATAAGGACAAGGAGAAAAGATTTAGTCCAAAGACTAGGAAAATAATGAAGTGGGCCACAAGCATAAGGATCTGCCCCCACATTTAAATGCAAGGTATGCATCAGGCAGCCTACCATGAGACATGCATCAGGTCATACCTGTGTTACAAGTATACCTCAACAAAGGCAGCTCTTATTACCTACTTATAACCAATCCCATCCACCATTATATACATCCAGATCCACAGCTGCCCATTTTTCAGCCCACCCTTTATTCACAGCCAGCACACACTCATCTCCCATCCAAACACCTTTCTATCATCAACACATCTAATAATCTGCTCATCCAAACAGCCATCATTCATCTACTTTTGTCATCTCTCCCTGTTCCCATATATCTACAATTTAGCTCTTCCTTACCAGCTACCATGTTATTCATTTATTCATATACCTTCCATTCACCATTCTTTCATTGTCACTGTAACTCATGCATCTTCTACCCGTATACAATCTCCTACTCTATCTTCCATAAGCATCATTCATCTCTTCCACTATTTATCATTCCTGTTATTGGAAGTGTCTGTCATGCATATGCAACACACTTATTCCCAGTTCATATTCACCCATCTTTCCCACTGTCCCTATATTTATCAAGTCAAAGCTCTCAACTTGCAGTGGATTAGATGTTCACAATTGACTTTTAAAATCTGTCCCCCATCTATGAACAATTCTAAATTCTCCTATATCTGCCCATTTGTCTGTCTAGTTAGGCACATGATGACTGTGTTCTCTCTATCCCTACATATTCATTCACTTTTGTTTGATAGTTTTATTCTCATGTTTATATTTCAAAAGTCCTAAACCAAGGGTACATGTTTAATAACTACTTATTGGTTTCCTACCGGGCCATTTCCTTGGTCTCCTGCCGTGCTGAAGCCATCTTAATCACATCTTTTAGAAGGGGCATTCCACCTTCTTTGATCAGCAGGGGGCAGTACTTGTCAGCTGTAAAGAAGGAGGGAAATAAAATCCTTTGAGTTTTCACTCTTGCTGGGTCAAATCTCTATATTCTGCAGCCTGACTCTTCTTCCAAGGCAATGAGCTGAAATCAAGAGTGGGTAAGGCAGCAGTGAGAAGGCTGCTGGCTAGTAAGCCACAAACTACAGGTATCTCCTTCTATTGGCTCAGCATCTTAGACGTATCAGAGACAGAAACCAACTTTGCGCTCAAGATTCCTGGGATGACGGAAGCTCCAGCATGCACTAAGTCGTTTTGGCTACACCCCTTCAACATCCTTGGTAACTTCAAGGAGCAGCCTTGGCGTTGGCACCTATTCTTTATTAACTACAAGCCTTTGAAAAGAACTTCCCTCAATCATTCACCACCCCTGTTGTTTAACAGGCAGAATGTATGGAGATTCACAGCTCCAAACTTTTCACTGTCCTCTACAAAGCGACTTACGGTAGACAGAAACAAGGTTATACAGAGCCCAGGTAGCCCAGTGCTGGCTGACAGGAGAGATTCCCTGTGGAAGGAGTCGAAGGATTGGTTCAAATGACCTGCAAAAAATATTAAAGAAAAAATGAAAACACAGCATCTTTTCCTGCTTTGTGCTAGAAGCTTCACAGTCAGAGCTAGTGTACATTAGTAATGCTCCCTGCCACCTCAGCTCCTGGCACCAAAGAGTCAGTCAAAGGCTATGTCTACACTTAACAATTTAGTTTGAATTAAGGACGATTAATTGAAACTAAATCAATGCGTGGCTACACTAGCTTTCATTACTTCGAACTAAGGAATTCCTCAGTTCGAAGTAATGAATGCTTACTTTGAAGTTATAAAACTTTGCTGAACTTCTAAGTAGCAGTTAATTCAAACTAATTAGTTTGAATTAATCCAGTGGAGCTGCATTAATTCAAACTAACCATTAGTTCAAATTAACTGGTTTGACCTTCCTTGTTCCAGGGTGCCTTCCTCTTTCTATGTATTGGGTGGGGGCATGGCACTTCCTGGGGCCATGCTGCCACACTTCCCATGGTGCCCCCCTCCTGAGTCAAACTAGCACGTCCTGTCCATGTACTTGCTAGTTCAACTTGGGTTTCTAGTGGGGCCATGTTAGTTTGAATTAATTAATTAAAACTAAGTTAATTCAAACTAACTTTTTAAGTATAGACATAGACATAGTCTGTGAGAGTGGCAGGCTCAGTCCCTGCTGCTTGATACTAGCATAGAGCACTCAGAAGTGGCTCTGGAGAATTAAACGGGAACTAATTTCTATCCCATTCCACTCAAATTTCCTTATGGAAGTGGAAATTCAACAGTGCTGATCACTCTGTAGACAGGCTACAGTTAATGGGCTTCTATCTACTCTAGTCCGGTGGTTCTCAACTTTTTGCAGGTTGTGACATGGCTGGCAGCATATCACAACCCTATAGAACACATCAACCCACCCAGCCACACCAGGCCAAATCCAGCCATTTCCCAGGCTCTCCACTGACACACTTACGGCTGTGTGGTGACACAGCAATGTGTCCTGACACAGTGGTTGAGAACCACTGCTCTTGGCCATGGCACAGGAGAGGGGACACCGACTGTTCATGAACCATGCCTGTGCCATTTGTTCTTCCAACAATGAAGTGAATCTACATTGCAAATCAGGCACTGGAATCATATTTGTAGTGCATCCACACCAGCAATTCATAGCACTTGTTGGCGCACCAGTGCATTGTGACGCTCCAGTTTTTCTGATGCAGCACTCCCAGCAGGAGTTTTAGGGTTATTCCATAAGTCACTGTAACACTGAAGGGAATTTTGGGAGACTGGTTGTCAGAAGCAACAACTCATTTTGTGGAGGGAGGGACATTCTCCCCAGCTATAACTTTCATTACGAATCAGAAATCAAACAATAACAAACGGCATTTATTTCTTGCAGAAATATTTTAAAGCAGACTCAGACAATGAGATTCCTTATTTCCTGCACAATTTGATTCCACCAGAATCATGTAGGACAAGTTCTAATCCTACCATGTTTCTTCAGGGGGACCTAAGCTATTTTAGTTTTCTCCATATTTGATTTAGAAGTATGGCAACTGCCTGTCTAGAACAGATCAATGAGCCCTTTAATCTCCAACAGTATCTAATGTCATATGTTTCAAAGGAAGCTGAAAAAACCCAACTAAAATAATATGCCCACATGGAAAATTTCTTCCTTACCCCAGGCAGAAGCTTTATATGTGGTTAAATCTCCACCTTTCTTGCAGACTTCAGCATACTTGAGATTACTTCTTGGGATATATCAATCAATCAAATCATAGGGCTGGAAGGGACCTCAAGAGATCATCGAGTCCAACCCCCTGGGAATTGAACCCAGGACCTTCTGCATGTTAAGCAGAGGTGCTAGCCACTACACTATTTGCACCTAACTCCTGGAATAAATGACCCATGATCCGACACCCCTCACCTGTAATTAATATTTCTTCTGGAGTTAATATCCCAGCTCTGGATGGCTGCCCACATCCTCTCTACCACTTCCTCTCGGCGTGGTTCACAGATACCCCATGCCTCTGGGCCATCAAACATGATATGGGAGAGAACCCCACAAGCATTGTAAGACACTTCAATCCCATCTGCTTTACTCTCCAACAGGTTGCTGTCGAAACAAAAGATTAGATTTTACATGTGTGGGGACAACCTTATGCAGCACATTGGGAACAAAAAATGTAATAGGCAAACAGTGCAGCCCCTGTGAACTCTAACTGAAGCTCAGCAGGTAAGTCATCATCTCCTAACTGAACTAGACACAACAACTTGACGCCCAGCCTCCCAAGCTAGTTTTATTGATAATACTTAGCATTCAGATTGCACCTATCACCTGAGGATTCCAAAGCACTTTACAAACTGTGCATATTTTCCTCCCATTCTGCAAGTTCCCCATCTTCAAAGCGTCTGGCAAAGTGGGATTTTCTCCCATGGAAGCTCAAGCGATAAATAAATTTGTTAGTCTTTAAAAGTGACACCAGACTCCTTGTTTGTTTTGCTGAACTAGACTAACATGGCTACCCCTTTGGAAACTGTACGAATGCCATTATCCTTTTTTTTGGTTGAAGCTGATTTACAGATGTTAAATGACTCCCCATATTGTCACAAGTGTCTTAATGGGAGTCAGGAAGAGCAGCCAAGTCTCTTGCCTCTAACCATTAGCCCATGCTGCTTCTTAATCAATGAAGCACCAACCTGAACACACTTATAAACTGGGAGGTCATGAGTTGTGGGCGGAGCTCTTTCACTTCAGCTACATTTCCCAGAAGCCCCAGCATGTTACGATGCAGCTCCTGCTTCTCTGGGAACTCCTGAGGAAACAAGGAACGTGTAAAACAAATGTATATCCATGGTGACTGATTATGCAGCAAATCCAGGAAAGCAGATTATTTCCCAACAATCAAGTTATCCTCTTGTTATGGCAGGCTTTTTTGCATTCAAAATACATAAATGGTGGAAGAGAACCAAACCACTGCAAAGTCAAGGGATAGTTCTCCACTGCTTGACATGGTCACTTTATATGGGCGGAAATGCATCTCCAGGCACAGGACAGGGAAAGAGAGGGAGAGTGCAGCTTCTTTGTGCTCATAGGGATGTATATGTTTGGAGAGGGAATGGGCAGAGTGTGAATAAGTCTTTTTCTTCTCTTTGTTTATGCAACAGAAGAGGATTTCAGCATGGGTTTGATGAGCCAGAGCTCAGTCCCAACAGCTTGTTGCCATGTCAGTGCCAAAGACACTGGGAAGCACTTACTTTCAGGCACTCCAGGAAGAGCTTCATCCCACTGTAGTTGAGGAACATCTCACAGTTATCAGGGGTTTCATCTGTGATATTCCACAGGGCGCTCCAGGAGAACTCCATCACCTGGTCACACTGAAAAGATAAGGAGATGGTAAAACACTGTGGAGTGGAGTATGTGGGACAGGTAACTGTGAACAGAGCTCCTATAATGCAGAAGCCCAGTGCAAACTTATCACAAGGATAGGGAAATGCTGCCACCTTGGAAGGGACCAGGAGGCAAGAAACTTTTTGTTCAGTTCAGACTCACCAAGACAAACATTGCCATTATCCAGGTTGTGCAGGGGATCCAAGTCCCCACAAACCCCTGGGACACCAGGAATATTGCTGGTGCAATGTCGCTGGGTTCCTAATATCCCTTGGCTGACCTCAGAGTGATTATAAAGGGGGTATATTTTGCTTACAGATTTTAAGAGGAAACACTTACTGTTTTATCCACCAGTTTCTTCTGGATCAGCTTTAGCATGGTCTGTGCGGAGAGAGAATGAGAAGTGTTAAGAGCAGATCTGGAAACAAGCCAGGAATCGTACATATTAAAATGAAGATTGTACATCAAACTTAGCCCTGGCATAGGCTGGTGCAGCTCTGACTGAAGTCAATGGCAGTTATCCTTATTCACACACTGGATTTGGCTCTATGCATCTGCAGTCTGAGCCGTAGAATGTAAACACCCCTTCTATCCCCTCCAAGATTAGTTTTACTTTCTTTGGGTCAATGGCACTGTATAAATAACAATCTTCCTGGTGCACACAGCATAGTACAATAGATGATTGTGCCATCCACATAACAGGTCCCCTGGCCCAAACAGCTAAAGGCACAAGAAGGCAGAGTTCAGTATAGTACAGCCCAATGAGAAATAGTCTGGTGTGTGGTCTTTATAGCTTCATGAAAAAGTGGGGTCCTCAGAAGACAGTGGGCTTTAGCTCGGAGGTAAAATCCAGTGGAAGCATGGAAGAAGTCATGATGTCAAGGATGGGTGACAAAGACCAAAGGAAAGACAGGGAGGACTTTGGGGCATGAGAAATTTTGTTGCGAGGAATTGAGGGCAGAGGTATGGATGGGAGAGGACTCAAGCAGATTCCCGAAGGTGTGGATAAGGAGCTGGAACATGAGGCAGAAGAGTTTAAACCAGGAAGAGATTATGCTTCTGTCAAAAAATGAACAGATACACTTGCTGAGTGCAGAAGGCCTGGAAACCTCCCCTCCACCTTCCAACCCAGAAATGTACACACACCAGCATGCACAGTTTCTTGGACAGTGCTGTCTATCACGTGAGACAAAGAAATGTGTCCACCCAATCTACATAGCTGAAAGTGTGAAGGGAGGCCTGATTCTTCACAAACTGAACAGATGTACTGTCCATGTAGTAACCATCATGGAAAGGTTTTGCAGACTTTATTATCTCCTGACAGGCAGCAGGTTTTCCCATCTTTGGAGATGCAGGAAAGACTTCCTGACCTGCAGGGCCGTTTTGTGTTCAAAAGCAGGGGAAGGGTTGCTACTCAGATGTGGCCAAATGAAAACTCTTTACCAAGGGGATTGTGCTAATTGTGGAAATAACTTATTGTTTACATTTCTAGGAGGAAAACAATAGTACCCAGTGTGAAGCCCTCCCCACCCAACATGACTGTTCTTTGGGACTGTCCGCCTTCTACTGATGGAGATACTGGCACAGAGGGGCTATGGGGCTTATCCAAGATCACGTGGTAATTTTGCAGCATAGCCAAGATTAAATCTCAGGAGTCATGATTCCTGGCCTTGTGTTGATATCATGCTGCCTCCCCTGCCCTCAAACAGACACCATCTCTGATAGCACATCGAGGATGTAATGTCTTCTCCTGGCATGTTTCTAAGGGATTCAGCTTCAGGACGGTGGATTCCATGCTAGGAATACACTGCTAGGACACTGCATGTTGCCAAGTTCCAAAGGGCAGCTGTTTTAGTCTAGTTCTGGACTCCTAATTTATTAGTCTTTAAATACCACAGGACTCCTTGTTGTTTTTACTGCTAGGACACTGGCTTTTCCTGACTGCAATACTTTTCTGTGGAACTCGGGGGCTGGATTACTTTACTGACCTTCTCCAAGGACACTAGCAATGGAAGTCACAGGAAGTAGAATCATAGAATCACAGGGTTGGAAGGGACCTCATGAGGTCATCTAAGTCCAGCCCCCTGCTGAAAGCAGGGCCATTCCCACTAAATCATCCCAACCAGGGTTCTGTCAACCAGTACTTTCCCTTGGGACTCAAGCCCAGCCTGGGGTAGGAGTTAGCAGCCACCTTGGGACCATACCAACCATGACAAACCCCATCTTGCCCACAGCCTCCTTATGGTCGTTGTCCACCTGGCAGACCAAGGCATTGCAGAGGTGCACAGCGATGCGCTGGATAGACTCGTCCTGCCGAGTTGGGTTGAGGATGTTGAGCAGCAGCTCATTGACGCGACGGTACTGGAATTCCAGCTCCTCTGGGATGCTGAAGTTACAGAGTGTCAAGCAGCAGTTCCGCTGCACCTACCAAGGGGAAGCAGAGCAAGATGAGGGCTGGCTGACATGATGGCCCATTTTACATGTAGGTGTAAAACCCTATAAGCACATGTACAGTCACCACACAGCTCTGTCACCATCCTCCATCTCTCCACATGCACACGCTTCACCTCCAGCCAACAGCGTACTCCATAAATACTCCCCATGCGACAGCTTCAGCAGCCTGCAACTCAGCCTTGCTGGTGCCACGTGCATACTTTCCATTCACTACTCAACCTCACTGCCACTTGCTCACTCCATATGCAATAGCAAAGCCAGCCACCTTCGCCACAAATAGACATACACCATTATCACCTCTTTCTCCCATTGTCTTACTACCAAACTACATCATCAGCAAACGTATAATGCAGATCCCACATAAAATTGCACCCACCAACCCGTAAAGTGAATGCATAACCACATCTCAACAGCTTCTCAAGGATGTGCCTTGGTACACATTCAGTGGCTCAATGCTCCATTAGAAATGGCCTGTTACTGGGAGAAAGGGAAAAGGGAGAGCAGTGAAAGCACAGTGAGGTTTGGCTGAGCTCTTACTGTCACTTCCTGGTAAGACTCCATGCCGTTCAGCACCACCTGTATCACCTGACGCCGCAGCTTCACGCTCTGCTCCATCCGATACTCTGAATTTGTTAAGTAGAAAAGAGCTGCACTTCCCGTCACCTGGATGTTCTTATCATACTTGTGACACTTGAGAGCTGTGATCACCAGCTACAAAGAAATAACAGGAGCATCTAGTGCCATTTAGTTGCAGCTCAGTTCCACATAACCATTACCATTACGCAGGCAAAGAGCAATACAAGCATTCGAGGGACAAAGAAACCAGGGACATCTGGAATAGGCTGCTGAATGAGGTCGTAAGACACTGCCTAAAACCAAGGACCCTACTGGAATGTCCTCTTTAAGGGCTTGATCCAAAGCCCACAGAAGTCCATTGACTTTAACAGGGTTTGGATCAAGACCTAACTCGTAAGGAAAATGTTTCCCCCTCCCAAAATCTGACTGTGCTCAAAGGGGGTGTGCACTGCCAGTGAGGAAGTGTCTGTGTGCTCACCTGCAGTGCTCTCAGCAGATGGTTGCAGCGCTCGATGCGGGCAATATCGAAAAGCAGATTGATGGCCCGGGATGTGATTTCGGGCCGGTACTCCGTGTATGCCTCGATAGCATTCAGCACCTGCTCTTCATTCTTGTCCCCACTCACCTGGCAAGGAGAGAAAAAAAAAATCACATCTATGGAGAAAAGGGCTCATTCAAGAGAGACCCTCAAGAGAATTGGAGATCCAGAGGGGGAGGAGTCTATAGGTAGTAACTCAAATGGTGCATGCTCTCTCAGCCCATCCCTACTGCTAGCAGCATGCATGCTGATGAGACCCAAGATATCAGTACACAAGCTCAGTTACCCCTCAGCCAAACGCTACAGGAAGTGGTCCCTGTAAGGCAGGAAGTTATCACTTTATACATGGTGACTTCTTCTCTAGTGACAGACACCTGCTGTTGAGTGCCCTTGTACTATGAGTAAGGCAGGGAGCAAAGAGGGTTGTGTGTCTTTACCAGGTTCCTTTCTAAATGCCTGTTTTTACCTCTCACAACACTGCATAGGGCATGGACCTTGCATCACTGCAGAATTTGTCCAGCAGGGGAGCTGTAGTTCAAAAGGCTCCTGTATCACTTCCATAGAGCCTGAGAGCTCTGATGCAGGCAAACTCTCTAATGTCCATCAGTTACATTTTAGGACCATTCCCACTAGTCCTTTACCTTGTAGGCCGGAATATGCGTCAGACGGCAAAGAGAGGTCTCAAAGAGGCCCAGGAACTGAAGTGGTCGTTTCAGATTCCTGAAGGGGGCAATGCTGCTCTTTGATGGCTCAATGCTGGGAAAAGAAGAGATCATCCATGTCTGGGCTCTACTTATGCAGTGTACTCCACCACAGTGATAGCTACAGAGTTCTCTGCCTGCTTTGACTAACTGCATAACAAGCCAGAGGAGCTGCATTTAAATTCAGTTGCATCCCATCAAAATGCCAGTAAGGGTTTCTTAAACGATCATCACATCTTTAAAACAAACAAGGAGTCTGGTGGCACTTTTAACGTCTAATAAATTTATTTGTCGCATGAGCTTTCATGGGAAAAAAATCTAATTTTGTCAGATGCTTGAGGACAGGGAACTCACAGAATGGGAGAGAAACAAAAGCAGAGGAGTGCAAGTCATAGGATCATGTCAGACTGTCACAGCAAATCAAAGCAGTTCTTAGGATTCAAACAGCCATTAAGCGAACTATGCCAGATGATGTCATGACACACCTCGTGACTGAACTTTGTGACTATGTGCTCACCCACAGCCATTTCAGATTTGAAGATACTTTATATCTTCAAGTCAGCGGCACTGCTATGGGTATCTTTGTGGCCCGACAAAATGACAGCATTTTTATGGCTGACATAGAACAACGCATCCTCCAGTCTCGTTCCCAAGTAGTGTTCCTTTATTTATGCTATATAGATGACATCTTCATCATCTGGACTCACACTAGGGATGCTCTTTCAGATTTCCCCAGAGATTTCAACAATTTCCACTTCACAATCAAACAACCTGGAACACTGCACATAGGAGCGCCACCTTTTGGACAATACAGTGCAAATTAGTGATGGACACACAAAAGCCACCCTATACCTAAATCTTGCTGATCTCTGTAGTTACCTACATCCCTTGAGCTTTCATCCAAGACACACCACTTGATCCATTGTTTACAGCCAAGCCCTAAGACATAACTGCATTTGTTCTGATCCCTCAGAAAGAGACAGATGCCTTCAGGATTTCCATCAAGCATTCATAAGACTACAATACCCAGCTGAAGTAGTGAAGAAACAGACTGACAGAGCCAGATGGGTACCCAAAAGTCAACTACTACTAGGATAAGCCCAAGAAAGAAAACAACAGAATGCCACTGGTCATCCCCTACTACAACCCCCAAGTCAAACCGCTGCAGCACATCATCAAGGACCTACAGCCTATTCTACAAGATGATCCCTCACTCGTTCAGACCCTAGGTGGCAGAACACTCCTTGCTTATAGACAGCCCCCCCAACCTTAAACAGATACTCACCAGCCGCTATAGGCCAAACAACAAAAACACTAAAGCAGGCACATATCCCTGCAACAAACCATGTTGCCAACTTTGCCCACATATCTGCACAAAAGACAGCATCATAGGACCTAATCAAGCCAGCTACTCCATCAAGGGCTCATTCACCTGCCCATCTACCAATGTGATTTATGCCATCACGTGCCAGAAACATTCTCCTGCTCTGCCTCTATATTGGACAAACAGGACAGTCTCTCCACAAAAGAATAAATGGAAACAAATCTGACATCAGAAACAACCATGTTCAAAAAACAATATGGGAACACTTTAATCCTCCTGATCACTCCACTTCTGATCTGTTAATAGCCGTTCTCAGGCAAATGAATAACAAATCAAAGCTTCAAAAAGAGAAGCTGCAGAATAGGAATTAGTATGCAGATTTGACGCAGTGAAATCAGGGCTGAATAAAGACTATGGGTTCTTTTTACACCACAACAGGTAATTTTGCTCCTCTACCACAACGTCCCTGCTAATTGCTGTACTCCACTCTTTGAACCCTATCAACTGTTTTGCTTTGGTTTGACAGTCTGACCAGATCCTATGTTTTGCATTCCCATGCATTCGGTTTGTTCCCATTCTGTGAGTTACCTGACTTCAAGCATCTGACAAAGTGGGATGTTTTCCCACAAAAGTTAAATAAATTTGTTAGTCTTTAAAAGTGACACCAGACTCATTTGTTTTGCTGAATTAGACTAACATGGCTACCCCTTTGGAACTTGTCACATCTTTAAAGACAATCACGTCACACGCCTTGACAGGACATTTCGTTGCAAATGATCCCTACTGTTCCACGCAAGAAGTTAATGTGTCCAACAGAACTGACAGTAGGAATTTAGGCAGGGAGAACATAGTTACCCACATCTGTCGAGGACAGCAGGGGTCAAAGTGATTGTTATAAAAGGGGCTACTGGATTTCCAATGACTGTAAGTTGTCAGCAATCTGATTTGATGCCTCATCTGAAAGACTACCATCAGTTTAACACCCCTCTTGTTACAGCGAAGCATTGGTTCATATTGATTTAGGACGTGACCAACAGTGATCAGTGCTGTATTCCTTGAAGATCTATAGCCAATGTTTTCCACAAATTCTGTGAAGGAGCCAGTGCTGCAGCACAGCAGTTTTCCTTTCATGTGATAACGGCTCAGAATATGGGTGGGGAAAATTCCTGGCTGATTTGGAGTGAAGGAAGAGTGCCCTGCGCAGATGGTGGTTGAGATTTTCAAAGGGGCCTAAGGAAGTTAGATGCCTAACTCTCGCTGGACTTAGTATTGACAAATCTCAACATAAGTATTGTAATTCCAGCTCCCTACAATAACCCCCACCATTTCAACTATAGAAATAATTCTTTGCTAACACTTTTAGAAACTGTTGTATAGTGAGGCTGATGTGCTCCACCCCAGAAGTCGCTGGATTCCAGGGGTGGGCACGACTTTTTTTGAATACAGTCTGTGGAGGTTACCTATGTTCCCTTTGGAGGAAGGTGATGATATATACACAAACTATTTTTACAGAGGTCAGTGATTGGGAAATACACAAGGAAAAAGGGAGAGGCAAAACTCATGGATTCAATGAAAGGCAGGTAGGATCAAATAATTACTATTCTGTAGTCTCCATCCACAGTGATCAGTCCCAGCTGGGGAGAGGCATTAGAGTCACTAGAAACTGGTGACAGATCTTCTTTTTCTAATTAATAGTTCTAAAGAATTCCAAAACCCAAGTGAAGGTTGTGCCCTTCCTGCAACTTTCAAAGAAATCTCTCCTCCTACTGGTTGAGTGACCTCCAAGCTTGCCTGGGCCTCCAGTCTTACCTTGGCTGACCCACTTTCTCCTCTATGCCTGGGACAGTGCAGTTCTCCAGCATGGTGTGCCCTGAGATATCCAGAGAGGAGAGGTTTAACAGGTTATCCACAAACAGGCTCAGCACCCGCCGGGTTAGCTTGAATTTGTAGTAACTGGAGAGGCGGTCTCGAGAAATATCCAAATGCCTGAAAATGAGAGTGAGCACCTCAGAGCCTGGAGAACATCAAGTGGGGCTTCCCTCATCCTTCCCGGTGAAGCCAAGCCCTGCAGAGACAGCTCACAAGCACAACTGCTGATTTTCCAAGGTACAGAGATGTGACTCTGTGGAACTAGCAGCAAGACTGTGTCCAGTGTATAACCAAGATGAACACAGTACCTTGGATTGTACACCAACCAGTCCCTGGAGTGGAGGAAAAAGAATTACTTGGCTATATGTCCAGAATGGCAACTACTGTAGGCTCAGCAACCTACCTTCCCAGTCTTCATCACAATCAGGCATCAGATTATTTCTCTACCCATGGAACTGGCTACATATCTTCTATCTGGGAATCAAGTTGCACTGGAAGATCTTCTCATCCCCAGAAAGGTGTGCTACCTTATCTCCCAAAATTAATGACACAGGGTGTCTGATTCTTCCCTTGTCTCTTTCTTTTCCAGGCTGGATATTGTTGTATCCATGATACCATAAAGAGATCTTAATAATCTCTGTTAAGCGAGCAACATTCCCTATAGTTTTAAATGGTTGATGTTATATGAAAAACACATCATAAAATTAAATTAATAAACCATGTAGTAAGAGTTATACACTTCATCAGCATGACCACCTACCAACAGGGTGCAGCTGGTGGCTCCAATGCCACTGATTAGACAGATGGTCAGGTGTGTTCCTACCAGAATGTATACAAGAGGCACACCAGTTGTACATCAGTGATTAAAGACATGTAGACTGGAATCTTCTGCAGGGTCAAAGTGATTTAGGAACCCAAGTCCCTTTTTCTTTTTTAAAGTGACTTGGGCACTTAAGAGTTTGTCTCAATTAAATTCTGAAGGACTAAGGAGCTTATGTCACTTTAAAAATGGCACTTAGCTGCTAAGTCACTTGGAGGCTTTTGAAAACTTTACCTATGGTGCTTTTCTGACACATCTAATGAGTATATGAACATGGTGCCCCCGTCTAGCCTCAGCCTACAGAGGCTATAAACCATCACGCTGCTGGACAGTCTCCTTTCATTTGAATGGTCCAGCCCTGTGGCTTTGGACCAGGAAGCCCTAGATTCTCTTCCTTGTACCAAATGTGCAGTTTGGCTGGTGACTGTGTGCAAACTGTTTGCAGTTATGGAGCCATGTGACAGCATGAATTCTCACTGGTGAGCCGTGGTGCCTGTTTGCTCTAGGCAACATTGTTCTTTGAGTGATCTCCTTGAGGGTGCTTCACTGCTGGTATTGGCCCATGAAGTGCAGCACCCACAGGGGCACACATCTCAAAGAACCTCAGTTATTGCACAGGATGAGTAACTTTCTCTTCCCTGGATCATCCCAACTCTGCAGTCAGTGAAGTAGAAGATGCTGCTTACTTCATGTTCAATGGGCATGGGTGGTGCACAGTGATCAGATGTTTCAGGTCAGCTACTGAGGGCTAAGTTTTTCCTCTTATCTGTGAGCCAGGCTCAAACTCTGGACTTTCTCATTTGATATGTAATTTGTGGGAGTCAGTTTTGGTTTCACATTGCAATTATTGCTGTAATGTCAGCATCCAAGTGTGCCCACAGACCAGCAGTAATTTTGACTGAGGGTCAGGTATAAAAACAGAGTGCTCTCTGTAAGTGCTTGATCTTGCTTTTCGTATGCAAGAATAACTCTTGTGCGCTTTGGCAAGGGGTTGGGCTGAAAATGGACTGAATGATCAAGCACCTTTATGGGTAAGCTCAGTTTCTCCCTCATCCCAAGGCTAAGATCTGGGATGGAGAAGATCCTCTCAGAAAATCACCATCTGCCTCAAACCTGAGCAGTTCTGGGCACCTGCAACTCCCAGTGTAGAAAGAACAAGTGAGGAGGGAGACATCTGCTGACCTGAGCTTGCGGAGCTGTGCGATCACTTGGATGTGTTCCTCCGAAAGGTCCATGTTGTAAAGCACTAAGGAAACCAAACTGTCCTTCCACTGGGTCAAAAATGCCACATCATTGAGTTGGATCCCAGAAAGATCCAGGGCAGTGAGGGAGGTCAAAGGCTGAAGCAATGTCTCCACGTTCACCCCCTCAGTCATACGGCCCAGGTTCAGGAAGCGCAGGCGACTGAATCCCTCAAAGGTAAAGTCCTTGACCAAGACCTGGCGAGTGGGGTTCACCAGGCAGTCATCTTCACAGCCTCCTGGGTTCTCCTCCTCATAGAAGATATTACTGCAGCCAAAGAGGCTCAGAGAAACTAGAGTGTGACTGAAGCTCAACAGGGTCTGCAGGCTCTTTGCTGTCAGCTTCTCACAGTTAGTCAGGTACAGCTCAATGAGATCCTGGAAGGCAGGAAGCCAAAATGTCAGAATCGCTTCACTGTCAGTATTCTCACACTGGTCTCTACAGCGACTACTGCTGGGAAAGGCTGGACCTGGAGTAGTCTGGGTTCCCACAACAGTCCCTACAGTGAATCCTGTTGGCAGAAGCTGAGACTGGAGCACCTACCTCTCACAGAGTCAGCATCTCCACACCTTCATTGGCTCCTGCCGAGAGGAACTAGGACTAGCATACTCTGAACTGCCACCCAGTCAGTGCTTCTACTCCATTCCTTATAGCAACTGCTGCTGGGAAAGCCTCAACTTCCCCCACAGCTAGGATTTGGATAAAGCAGGTAGTAAGTAAAACTAATCTGTGGTTCTCCCTGATAGTTCTGAGTGGTGCCAGCTGTGGGATGCTGTGCAGTGACAACCAGGAAGACATACATATGTGCAATACCACCTGCTTTCTGATGGCTTCCAGATCCTGGTCCTGCACTATGTCCTCGCGCAAATGGATTCGGGCAAGCCTGGTGCTCCGAGGATCTGAGAACAGGGTGAAGAAGCTATCGTGGGGTTCAAAAATACTGTCTGCATTCACCAGCTCCACATACCTATGTAAGAGGTAACAAGGTTGGCCACATCAGTGGGGTTTACATGAGCATTCTGACAAGACTTTTATCACAGCTATAATATTTTAATTATAATAAGATCTCACGGTTGTAAAAAAAAAGGAGTCGTGTGGCACTAGTTGTAACAATCATGCTTGTACCTGAACATTTTCTTTCTTAATATTGTTACAAGTAACATCCAAGACTCTTGGAACTGAAAGAGGTTAAAAAACAAACAAACAACAAAAAAAAAAAGGTATTTTCTTTATCACTCCTCTCCCAGGGTTGGAAATGTCAATTTAAAAAATAACTGTTCTCTCTTTTTTTCTGCCTTGCTTTTCCTAAGCTGTGAAATCTTTCTGATTTTGCAGGAAGTCTCCCCGGAGGATCAGAAAATAGAATGTGGGAGCTTTCTCAATCCTCGCTAAACTTTTGGCAAAGATCTATCATCCCAACTATTTCCCAGATATGTAAGTTAAATGGATATTATCCAGTCTGACTAAGCATATTATGACTTTCAGAAATTATTTGTACAACCATAGCATCTAGGGGCCCTAGCCACAAACTAGGACACCATTTGATGGGTGTTGTACAAACACAGATCTCTTGCCCTCTACATTGCTCAGCTGTCCCAGACATTATGCCTGTGAGGTCCCACCCCCACTAGTTTTCCAGTCAACCATAGAGTTTGGTAGGCAAAAGCTACAGTTCTAATATAAGAATCAAGCAGAAATAAACTCCCTGTTACTGTATGTAAAATGCATGTACCCTCCCCTTGCATCCTGGCTTTCTCCCCCAGCTCCCATCCTCAGTGGGACAACAGCATCCCCACAGGCTAGTCACGTACTCATTGACGAGCTTGTCACAGATCTCACTCGGCAGAAAGATGTCGGGATGAAGCCGGAGAGTCTCATTGTCCAGCAGGTAGCAGAGGGTCCCCTCCAGGTTGCGGAGGCAGTAATCTGTGCATAATGTCATCAGGGACTCTGGGCTGTCAGATGCCATCTTCAGGGATTAGTGGTGATGGGCAGGGGGTGCAGGCAATTGTAGTAGAAGGAAGCTTTTCAACTCAAGGGAGCCCTACCCCCCAACTGAGGGAGATTCCCAGCTGGATTTACAGACACATCAGGACAACTGCAGGCAAACGGAAGACAGAAAATCAGATATAAGAAAGGGTCATCAGAAAGTGTCCTGAAAAACTGCCAGTGCTAGGGGGGATGCTGAAGGTTGAGTTCATGGGCCAGTCACCTGTTGATGGCAAAGACAGTTGCAGATGCTTGACCCTTGGGCAAACACTGCCCTTAACTTCTCTGCCTCAGTTTTCCCAACTGTAAAATGGGGATAATACTTCCACGTTTCCACAATGCTACAAGGGTTAGTCAGTTATAGAAATCATTTTCATTAACTAGGCTGAATATTAGAATGACATTTCCAAGCAGTGAGATATATCTGTCTAAGGATGAGCCTCTTAGAGGGAAGTGGGGGAAATTGTCTTGCTTGGGTTTGTAAAACAAGACTGGGAAGATTACTAGAAAGATCATCTAGGACACAATCTAGCACACAGACTAGAGCAGGGGTCTCAGACTCAAATCACCATGAGGGCCACGTGAAGATTAGTATGTTAGCCCGAGGGCCGCACCACTGCAACCTTTCCATACAATGATATTACAAATATCGGTAACAATTGTGTCATTGCAGACTGCAGGAAATAGCTTTAGGGGCCACATGCAGCCCACAGGCTGTGTGTTTGAGACCCCTGGGCTAGAGGGACCTAGCAGCTTGCCTACCTCTAACATATCGGGTCCTATTTTAATTTCAGTTAAACAACTTGTGTTTAATTCAAACCTTCCCCTGCGGTGTTGGAAGCCCCAATTCCAGAGCATTATTATGCTAGTACCCCAAAAGCAGGTTATAAAACTGAGTAGAGACCAAAAGGAAACCCATTGGCCTACTTTTACTTTCTAAACTTAGTGCAACAGAGAGTGTTCATAGGAGAGGAAGATCAATCTTTATAATTTCCATCCATTTTAAGTCTCTGGGGTCTTGTCAGTTACAAAAAGAAAAAAAAAAGCCACATTCATGCATCTCCTCTGATATAGACAGACCCCAGCTTTGCACAAAGGCCTCTCTAAATGAACCCCTTCAAAGTCAATAGGGCTTCATGCAGACAGAGGTATTTGTGTGCAGTTCCAGCTGCGAGAACAGTCAGTGATTTCATTTTTAATACAATGAAGGGTCTGATTCTGTAGTGACATATACACATAAATAAAATTACTCATGTGAGTAGTCCCATGCATGAACACTTGCAGAATCAGGTTCTCAGAGAAGCTGGGACTTTAAGAGTGACCTATTTTTAAAAAACAAAACAAAAACAAAAACAAAAACAGGACTTGTGCCTTTTATTTCTGTTTAAGCTTTCTGATGGACAAAGATGGTCAGAAACGTTTGGTATTTTTTTTTCCAGTTTGTTTTTCACTTGAGAAATATCAGAAACACAAAGTTTGGCCTTTGCTGGTACTGCAGAACTTTTGGGGAGTCTTAGAAGTGTTTATCACTTTACCTAAACAAGCACATGTGTGAAAGGGAGAGCAAATCTAACAAAGATGTACATTCTCAAAATGTTCACTACCCACTGGAGTTAAGAGTTACAAACACGAATCCCTTTCCCATTCAACTTTCACTCTCTTGATGCTTGGGAAAGCATATTTGTACTAGGACTCCAGTAATGCTTACTGCAGACTTTTCCAGGGTAGACATGGAATGACAGACAGGAGACACATCAGAATTACTCGTGTAAAATCAGAGGAAATCAAAAGCCAAACCTTTAAACAAATAAATTCCTTCAGGCCTTCTTTATGCGTTGTATAAAAGCAAAAACAGACACTAGCAACCTTGCAGATACTTCTGTGCAGAAAATGCCTGTGACATGGGTGGGTGTTAGCTAAGGTTGTACCATACAGAAGTTTTGTTAGTTTTCACCATCTAAGCATCAGAAAGAGAACGTTTCTTGATGAGTTTTGAAAGTAAAGACAAGAGATAAAAAGGCATTTTTGGCATCTCCCCCTTCCTGGTGAAAGTGGGTGAAATTCCACTGAGTTCAGCAAGAGCAGAAACTATGGCTGAGTTTAGCTCCTGCATTCTGGATCTGCTTGTACCGGATTCTCAGCATCAAATGATGGGAAGTGGCTTATGTCTTCTCTGTTTCACAAACATCTCTGGAAATAAAATATCCAGGCAACAAGCAGAATCCTCTCCAGAAATGTCAGACATAAAACTTATCTTAACCCATTGCAGTCTGACGTAGAACCCATTTAATAAACTATCCAGTGGAGAAGCACAGTGGCTTCTCTGCTCATATGCCTAAGGTAGAGAAAGGTTTCAGAACAAGAACAGTTACAAATGGGCTTTACAGAAAGAAAATTAAACCCAGCAGTCAACAAAAATCTTATGGAGAATCTGGTTAACTCAGAAGATGGTAATGAGATGGAATCTTTCACATCTAATGATGGTCTGTGTACATCAAACAGTTCTATTCTGGGCTACGCCGGTCACTCGTTCCACATAGCTCGGCTACTCTAGTGATGGCTGCAGTATAAGGAGCTGAAGGAATGTAAAATGAGTTTGATGGGTCTCAGTCCAATTCACAGAGGACAGGGACCACGTGTTCTTATGTTTGTGTATCTTGCAGTGAAATGAGATCCCAATGCTGATTAGCACTGTTGGGTGCCACTACAATGTAATCAGATGAGATCTGGGGTGTAGAAATTAGCTGTCCTTTACTCCTTTAACCCCCAAGATCTGTCAATATTACCATATGTACAAGGCACCCAGACTAATATAGAGAAAAGAGATTATACTGTCACAGTAAAGCAATCACTAAAACATTATTTATGTGTATTAACAGTACTGCTCACAAGTTTTTGCTGAGATTTGTGCCCTATTGTGCTGGATCTTGTACAAACACAAAAGGGAAGACCTAGCCACAAAGTTCCTAACAGGAACACAAGGGGCTCAGTGATGATAATGCAATGTTGCATGCATTTACTAGGTACAGGCTCCGTATTTTAAGTGAATCAGAGATACTGCTTAGCCACTGTCACAAGGGATGGACTATAGACCACTTGGCTGGCTGGGTACCAGGCTGCTACTTCTGGTTTCCCAGGTGGGCAGTTAACTGCGTGACATGTGTGAAAGGTCAAAGATTATAGAATTGTAGGACTGGAAGGGCCCTCAAGAGATCTTCTAGTCCAGTCCTCTGCACTAAAGACAGGATTAAATATTATCTAGCCCATCCCTAACAAGTGTTTGTCTAACCTGCTCTTTAAAACCACCAACAACGGAGATTCCATAACCTTACTAGGTAATTTATTCTAGTTTTTGACTCCCTGGACAGTTAGGAGGTTTCTCCTAATGTCCAATCTAAACCTCTGTTGCTGCAATTTAAACCCATCTTGCTTCATGTCCTATTCTCAAAGGTTAACAGGAACAATTTTTCTCTCTCCTCCTTATAACAACCTTTCAAACAGTTGAGAACTTATGCCTTTCCAGTCTTCTTTTCTCAGGACTAAACAAACCCTATTTTTTCAACCTTGCCTCACAGGCCGTGTTTTCTAGACCTTTAATCATTTTTGTTGCTCTCCTCTGGACCTTCTCCAATTTGTTCACATCTTTCCTGAATGTGGCGCCCAGAACTGGACACAATACTCCAGGTGAGGCATTGTCGGCGCAGAACAGAGTGGAAGAATTACTCTTTGTGTCTTCCTTACAACACTCCTTCAAATACATTCCAAAATTATGATGGCTTTTTATGCACATGTTACATTGTTGACTCATATTGGTTTGTGATCCACTATGACTCCCCCATACTTTCTACAGTGCTCCTTCCTAGACAGTCATTGCCCATTTTGTGTGTGCAGAATTATGGGTCCTTCCTAAGTGGAGCGCTTGTGCTTGTCTTTATTAATAAATAGAATTTCATCCTATTTATTTCAGACCATTTCTGCAGTTTGTCCAGATCGTTTTGAATTTTAATCAAGCACTTGCAACCCCTCCCAGCATGATATCATCTGCAAACTTGGTAAGTTTACTCTCTATGCCATTATTTAAATAATTGATGAAGATATTAAATGTAACTGGACCCAGAACCAATCCCTATGGGACCCCAGTTGGTATGCTCATCCAGCCAGACTGTGAACCACTAATCACTACTCTCTGAAAACAGTTTTCTAATCAATTATGCACCCATTTTAGTTCCATCTAAGTTGTATTTCCTTAGTTTGTTTATGGAAGCGCATGAGAGACAGTATCAAAAGTCTTAAAAAAACACCTTGCTAAAGAAGTCAAGTGGGTAGAAAGTGGAGACGCAAGGGAGGGAGGATCCAAAGAATGAGTTAGTGACGGACAGACTACTATAAACCAGGGCTGCACAACTTGAGTATTGAGTTCGCAGCCTGGCAGATCCCGTTAGGATAGATATATTTAAAACAAGTTTGTTAACCTATCTGCCCCATGATAGTTAGAGCCACCAGCCCCATCTGAGGGGGCTGGAGGAGTATGGCACCTTCTTTGCATTCATCAAATGAAGGAAACTAAGAGCTACAGCTTTCCTTCACCCTCAACCTCCCAGATCTAAACAGCTTCTTCTGTGGGTGCTGCTTCTCTAAGAGACACATCTGCATTTTCAAGACATTCCCGTCCTGACTCATGGGAGAGACCTGACACTGTTGTTCTCAGACTTAAGGATGCCTAAGAGCTAGCGATTGTATCTTAGATTTCCGATTGATCCCCATTCCCATGACTTGCTCTCTTCAGCCTAGTGCTTGAGGCCCAGCCACATTAATTGGGGTTCAGTGCCACGCTGCATAACCTTTACATTTGTGGCTACTAAGATGTTTGACAAGGTTGACTCTTTTAGACTCAAGAGTTTGCCCACAAAGAGGGCATAACAAATATTAGCCTGAACAGATCATGAAGGAGGATTTCAAAGTAACAGATGGAATGTAAATCCACAGCTCAGCATAGACCAGATTCTGAAGTTAAACTGCATTACCAATTTATATAGCATTTACAAAGCACTCAACAGATGCAAACTGATCACCCCAACTGGTGCAGGAGATATCACCATCCCTGTTTTATAGTGAGGAAAAATGAGACACGGAGAAGTCTGAACATTCACTGTGTCCAAGCTATGGTTAGAATTTAAGAATTCTCTGGTGCATACCTTTGCTCAGACCACAACACACATAATAAATCAGATTATACTGAACAGGGAACAGGTTGCCATTTGGCACAACTAAAGTTAAAATAGATACCGGACAAGGTAGTTGCCGCTGTTTGCAAAGGTCACCCACCCAGTAAAACAACGCCCCAAAAGCCTGTTATGATTTGCATTAACACCGTTGCATCACAAGATTACATATGGCCTCCAAAGATCTGTTGAGCTGATTCACCAGCCTGCAGAAAGGTCCCTGTCAAAATCAGATCCTTCTGTCCCTTGAAGGTGGAGACAGGTGGCAACTCCCTTCTGTGATGCATATACCTGCACGTCCCGAAGAACAGCTGTGTCCGTTTCTAATCCATTTCAAAGGTCGCCCTCTAAAACAACTCCCTGAGGGCTGCCACCTTTGACAGGCCCTCTCCTGCAGGACAGCGTGTTATAGGAGGGTCATGCAGGAGTCATGACACGGTTCCACAAGTGCCCAAAAACATCTGGGGGCGCTTTAATACCCTTCCAGATGTGCAGCTGTCCTTTGCAAACGGGGCCCATGACTTAGGGGCACACCATGGACCCTCACTCATGTGCCAGCCCCAGAAACGGAGGGTCGTGGCTCGCTCCTGTCCATTGCACAGGGCAGCCATCATATTGGGCATCCCTGCTAGGGGGCGGATGGGGCTCCCCCTCTCTTGGGGGGCACGCAGTGGGGAAAACTGTCTCCCCACAGGCACGTGCTCCCTCCCTCGGCCCCACCCCTGGGGGGACGGTCAGGTCTCCGGCCCGGGGCAGAGCAGGCGTGACGGGGCCGGGCCCGCAGCCCGGCAGCGAGCGGATCCGGGTGTCCGGCCCGCGGCCGGCCGGGATCGGACCCAGCAGCTGCGGACTGGGGAGGGGATCGGGCCCCCGGCAGCCCCGCACGCGCCTGGCTCCACCTGCCCGGCACCCACCTGGCCCCAGGCCCCGCCCGGCTCCCTGCATAAGGGGGCTCCAGGTTCGTTCCGGTTCCGGTCCCCGGGGGCGGGGATCCGCGTCCTCCTCTGGGTTCGCTCCCGCCCCCGGCAACAGCCGCCGCTGTCAACAAACCCAGACGTCACTTCCGCCAGGCGGCGGGCGGAAGACGAGTCTTCTTTCTGTGCGTTCGACCGGAAACCGGCGGGGAACAGACAGAAGCCCGAGTGGAACGTTCCTGCTGCGGGGGGTGCCGCCCCTCTCCGCTGCGCCTGGCGCCTTCCAGGCGGCCTCTCCCCCCCTCCCTAGCGAGATGGAGGGGTCCAGCCAGGCGGGAAGGGGGGGCGCCCTGCGCCGTCTCCCCTGGTTCCTTCCCATGCCGGCCCCACATCACCTCTCGGGGGGCTGGGGGAGGTGAGATGGCACCGAGTGCGAGGGTGGCCTGGCATGGGGAGAGGAAATAACACCTAGCTCCTACTCAGAGTCTGTTTTCTGGCCGCGGATCAGAGTGCGTGCTAAGCAGGACGGTGTCACTGACTTTTCACAGATGGGGAAACTGAGGCACACGGGTGGAGTGACTTGGCTGAGGTCACCCAGCAGGCCAGTGGCCGAGGAAGAAACAACCAACATCTCCTGAGTCCCAGTCTATGGCCCTGCCCTCTAGACCCCTTTGCATTTTGGTAGGATGATCTGATTGCATCATTGATGTATGAAACTATTTTACTGTGATGTCAGAAACACAGGATGTTGGGATGGTGATGGGTTCATTTTCCAAAGGGGCAGCTGTGTTAGTCTAGTCATGCAAAAAAACCCAAACCAAACCAAAACAAAAAAAAGCCCCTCAAGGAGTCATGTGGTACTTAAGAGACTAACAGATTAAATACATTTCAATTTTCATGACATTGTGTCTCACCGCATTGTGCCACGCTGACTTTTTTTGCAGCATGATGACATTCTCTGGCATGCTGCACTGCATTTTAAAACATGACGTGACTTGTGTTGCGATGGCACTTTGTGACATGACAACACATTTCTATATCATGATACTGAGTTGCACCAGAACTATGATGGTTTCCTTTGTGCCGTCATGAGGTGCTGTGATGTGAAGACATTGCATTGCAGTGTGAAGCTATTATAGCTAGGGCCTGGCCTGCCATGAGTAAATTAACATGGATGTTGAAAGGCAGCATAACAAACCTTAAGATACAGATGACTTCCAGTCGTGGTAACACTTTGATGTACTGTGCTCCCTAACATGGTTACATTTTGAGACATTTGCTTCCTGAGTGAGGGATGATGTTTCTGCCAAGTACTGAGTCAAGATATCATCTTTGCAAAGTGTCTTGTTGACTGACGGTTTCAACATGGCGAACCTAGACTCAGGCCGGGAAGGGTAAACCTTGCTAGAAAGGGACATCCCCAATTAATAAGCTACCTCATTGTTCTCTAAAGGAGCCTTATTTCTGTAACTCTTTCTCCTATGTTCTTCTCCCCTAGCAGCCTTCTTTGATTTGACTTTCTTTACTCAAGCAGGATAAGAGCAAACAGGTAAACTGAGATATATATATATTTAAAAAAAAAAACCACACACACACACAAAGAACTCCCTCATTTCCAGAGGCCCCGATCCCACTCAGGTTCTGCAAGCACCATTGTAATACAAACCACAAATGTAGTCCAGGGACAACAGTTCACAAGCAAGGTGCGAGCTGAGGCAGGACCAGGAAAAATTGGCTCTCATCTTCTCCCTGACAACACTTACCCAAACTGGTTCAATAGCTGTAAGAAAAAGACTGCTTTAAAAGGAAAGCAGAGTTCCAAAAGGGCAGCTGTGTTAGTCTAAGCCAGCAAAAAAAAGCAAGGGTCCTGTGGCACGTAAAGACAGATTTATTTATCACATGAGCTTTTGTGGGAGAAAATCCCACTTCATCAGAAGCAGCTGACAAAGTGCAATTTTCTTCAACGAAAGCTCAAAAGGAAAGCAAGTTCTCCTGCTCTTCAAGTCCTGCATACAATTTTGGCCCCACTAACTAGACCCAAGATAAAGAAGGAGCCTAGTGGCCCTTTTAAAGCCTAATGAATGTATTTATCGCATGACCTTTCATGGGTAATGAAGTGGGATTTTAGGCAATAAATAAACATGTCAGTCTTTAAACGGGCTATGGCACAGCTCGTTTATTTTGTGCCAAGTTCCAAAGGGGCAACAGCCGCGTTAGTCTAGTAAAGCAAAAAGAAAAAGCAAGGAGTCTTGCCACAAGCCTTCTTGCTTTTTTTTTCTTATTTGTTTTGCTGGACTAGACTAACACGGCTGCCCCTCTGGAACTTGCACCCAAGACAACAAATTCCCCCTGCCTCAGGCTGCAGCTGTGAGTCAAGGGGCTTTTCCCTTTGGATGCTGGACCCGGCCTCCCTTCCCTAGAGCCGAGGCAAGGCCGGGGAGGGAGGCAGAGGCGGGGCCGGGCAGGGGAGGAGCCGCGCCTCTCACCCAGGCCCGGGGCGGCTATTTCCGCAGGGCGCCTCCCGGGCCCGGGTTTCTAGCCGGAGCGTTTACACGGGGAGCGGGAGCTGGATCGGGAAATCCCTCGCCATGTCGAGTCTGCACAAGAGCAGGTGGGGGCCGGGGCTGCTGGGCTGGGGACCCCCAGGGGTGTCCCCCCAGCCGGGCGAGGGGCTCCCCTAGCTCACCCCCTCTCTGGAGGGGCGCCCCACAGCTGAGACCCCGGGTCAAGTGTGCCCTGGCAGCTGCACCCCCGGGGAAAGAGCCCCCTTCCCTTGTCTCTGGGGGTCTCTGCCTGGTTTGGCAGCTTGCAGCAGCTGGGGGAGAAGTAGGGTATGGGGCAGGCTTTTTGGGGTGTGGGGCCAGGTGCCACTTCAGAAAAATGAGGGTGTCAGTGTCCCTGTTGTGTTAGCAAGTCTGTACTGGCCTGCAAAGCTGGTGGGAATGGAGCATACGGACCTATGTAAAGAATTGCTCCATAACAAACAGTGCCCTGGCCCAGGGATTTCCTTTACACCCCCCTGCATGCCCCCCACATTTCCAAACACCCCACCGTGGTTGTCTGCTAGTAACAGTGTTATACCAAATGAGTGAACATGCTGTACACCCTGCCCCAAACACGCCCCCCCCCCATTTCAAGTCCTGGGGAGAATACTGCCCTGGCCTAGGGCAAAATAGCAGAGCTGGAGGGCAGCCTTCCTGCACATCGTGTGGCCCTGTGTTAGGGGAACTAAAGGTTTCTTTCCCATTGGGTGCATCTTTACTAATGCAGCATTGGAGAAGTGCTGGCATCAAAAGCTAGGGTGTTTCCAGGACTCTTCAAAGGTTCACAATAGGTGGAGTGTGCTAACCTTTCAGCCTGGGCATGGGGTGAGAAACTTCAGTGGCCAGGGAGATTCTGAAGTATGCATTAGTACGTGTGTCCGTTTGTTCTTGCAGTATGCCTCACGTATAGGACCTGTAACTGAAAGACAAGTGTGATGAAACATCCTTATCAGAACAAAAGCAAAGAATGTTTTTGTAACTATTTACAATGTACATTACTGGGTCTAAATGCCCTTGAAATAATTAATCTTGAGTGCAAGTAAGGAAAGAGACTAACTTTGTGAGAGTGAGCAACAGCTTAAATGGAAGAGAACTACAGATTTTGAACGGTAATGGCCTATTCTGTGTGTCTAGGTGGCCTTGCTGGTATAGCTATTTGCGCTGTGGCACATTGCAGCTTGCGTTCCTGCAGTTAACTCTGACACCCTCACTTAATCACCAGGTTCACTCTTGGTAGCCTGGCATCTGGATATAACTTGTGTGTGTGGCCACTCTTTTGTAGGATTGCAGACTTCCAAGATGTCCTTGGGGAACCCACGATTGTTCTGCAGAAGCTCCGGGAACTTTGCTTTAGTGGTAAGTGACTTCTGCAAACTCTCACTGCATGGGCAGTCTCAAAGCTTCTAGACAAATTCCAAATGGGGAGCCATGTTAATCTAGTTCAGCAAAACAAGCAAGGAGTCTGGTGGTACCTATAAAGACTAACAATAAATGCATTGTTAGCCTTTATAGGTGTCGCCGGAGTCCTTGTTTTGTTCTTCTAGACCAAGACTATCCAGTCAAGGGCTGTATTGATGCTTTGGCAGGAGGCTTGGGTGTTGCAGCTCTTGTGCCCTAATAGAACTGAGCTAATTGTAGATTCTCTGTTCAAGATGGTACATTGCATGATGAGGCCTCACATTTTGCTGGGCCTAGCAGCTGTGCTAAATATGAAGGTAACTCAGACATATATGGTTTGTGGATTGTACTTTAGCCACTCTCGTCTGAAGATTTACACTATAAAGCACTTGATGCCGCAATCATGAGTGCAGTGTAATACTTAGATAGTGGCTCCTGAGATCTTTAGCTGGCTTGCTGTCTTTCCAGAGCTTCTGCTATCTTTCCAGTGGATAAAAAGAATTTGAAATGTTAGGCGTAAAGCATCAAATTTCACTAGATGATCAGCTAACATTAAATAATCAACATGTATGCTACCATTAAGTTACAATGACATAAAATGTTCAACAAAGCAAAGCACGTAAGAAACCAAAGACTATCAGATGAAGTCGAGAGAGATACCAACTGTGTGAATAGCTTAGAGAAGCAGAGGTACCTATACAATGTGTGGTCTCTGAAATCTTTCTATGTGGACAAAAAGCTCTTCCCCCTACCACCCTTACAAAAATAACCAATAATTGCTTCAAGTGAGACACCATCTATGTTATTTCATTTGAAGTATTCCCTCCTTTGCTCCTGGGATCATATACTTTCTCCCTTATGCTTAGGTTAGTCGTCTTCCCTTGCTAGAGCCAAATGGGCCAGTCACTTTTTACTTACGGAATTAAGTGTTTTTTGTATGTCGTAGAGCTTCCCAGCATCTTTGTGAAACTCCTTGTCAACTTGAAATGTGCTGCCCTCCTTTTGCTTGGTGACATTGGAGTAAGTGCTGCATAAAAGGGCTGGGAGTAACTTAATTGACTCTGCCTGATGTATTTCACAGGGATTCCTTTTGATGGTGGGCTGCGCTGCCTCTGCTGGAAGGTGGGTTTTGCTTGGGGCTTTTCTTATTTTCTGTGAATTACCCTCAGGATTGTTTGATTCTGCAAAGTATTGTGCATTTAAAAAACAAAACAGATTGGCTCACTACTACCTAAGAGGCTACTGTGAATCAAAAGCCCTTGTCTTGCCGAACAATCAGGGAAATTTACACAAGCTAATCAGAAATGTCAGTAACTAACATGCTTGTCTTTGGGATGGTTGTTGGGTGAGCCTGTACAGCTGTGGTGCACATATAGCTCCCCAGTGTTAAGCCCAGTGGGGCAGAGCTACTGGATTTGCTACTTAAGTAGAAGGAATTTGCCATGGCTTTTTGCAAGGTGATGTTAAAATGTATCATCCAGGTGCTTGTGGCTAAAACCAGTATTTTTTCAGGAAGCTTCCGTCTTTCTCAGTGAGCCGGTTCTGATTCTGGTCACTCCCCATTTGTTTCATTAAACCTGCTACTCGTTCTGCTTCAGGGAATAATGTGCATTTCCTTTTGTCCAGATCCTCTTGAACTACCTCCCTGTAGAGAAGGTTTTATGGAGTGCCTTGCTGAAGAAGCAGAGGTAATGGTCTCTGGACTTTCCACCCCTTAAAAACTTTGCGGAGTAGGGGCCCACAGCACTTTAGCAGTCCTAGAAATAGGAATATTTTTTCATTTGCTAAGGGAGCATGTGAAATTAGCTACATTTGTGGGGAAGAAAAAGATACTGTTCCCTCTGCTAATTCTACAGACTGCCCAGAGGTTAATTTGATGACCTTTCACAGCTGAACAGAACAATTTTCAGTAAAGAAGGTCCAGTGCTCCTTGACTGAGCAGGGGCCACAGAGGGACTTGTCTGGGTTCAGGGCCCATGTCTTTATGTTGGTTTTGTTTTATTTTCTGGTTCCTATGATGACTTCTTCTTTTCCTCACTAAGGGAGCTGTATTCCCAGTTCCTAAAGGAGATGATTATCCAACCTGGGATAGCCAAAGCCAACCTTGGCGTCTCTAGGGAGGATGTGACCTTAGAGGACCATGTAAGTACAGTTTGGCCTTCATGCTGAAGGGAGTTCATGTAGGTTTCAGACTGATCATAGGATGATCTATGGATCCCTTCCTGGTGGCCTAATAGTAGGGTGCTGAGCCCTTATGAAGATGTCTGGCTCAGTAACCTCCAGATGGAAAAAAGCTATAAAATGCTGTCCTAAGCTTTGCTTTTCCTTCCTCCCTTTCCTTCTGTTGTATTCAATGATCTACCTGTTCATGCAAATAGATGTAAACTGGGAGTGAAGGATCAATACAATTAAAGGCTCAATGAAGGGGTGGCTCAGCCAGGAGCTGCTAGCAAAATGAAACTCTTAATTTAACCTGGGAAATCTCCATGGAGGGAAGGTGAAGTGGGCTATTCTCAGATCAGAGTATAAGAGAAGCAGCATTGGCTGGTGGTTGTACCATGGGGTTGGGAATCAGAAAATTTTTATTCCAAGCTCTGCCATTAATTTTCTGTGTGACTTTGATGGTCATGTCACTGCTCTGTTCTGCAGTTTCCCCTCTATAGAATGGGGTTACCAGTAATTCCCTTGGTAAAGTGCTTTGAGAGCCTCTTATGTTAAGTTATTACACTAAAGGATCCATATTTTTTTATGTGGTCAGGGGCAAGTGCAAAGTGGTGTAACTGCTCACAAACCTTTTCTCCCACGCCAGCCCCTTCTGTGAGGAACCAGTCATCTGTGTCAGTTTGATCTTTAGGAGAGTTCATGTACTGTACATATCTGTGACACTCGGAGCGTAACTTGTTTGGCACTGTGACCTCTGAAGTTATTAGAAAGTTCTCTCCTCTCCCACCCCCCATGTTAATGCATTTCAGATCATGGCTGCATTTTGTTAGTGCAGTATCAGAAAGCCTGTATCTGAGCTTGTCTTCTGAATGTGTTGTGAAACTGATCATTCCTGTCCCTAGGGTGCTCCATGCTTACCAGTCTTGGGTGAATTTGCATCAGCTGAACTCTGCACTTATCCACCCAACCTAGTAATGCTTCATCAGGTTTTCCTGAGTTCCGATAATCATTACACAGGTATCACTGTGTTAACAGTGTAATGAATATCACAACATGCTCATCCTCTATCCCAGCAGTACAGAAAAAGCTCCAGTTATGGGGACAGTAACTCTTCTTGTGGTTAATATGGAAACTCTCTCCTGCACTGATGAGGGTTGTAGCCAGAACTCCTGTTGCAGATTAATGAAGCTCGCATCCACTAAGCCCGCAGAAGCAAATTCACTAAAACCTTTGAGAATGGATTCTCGAGTGTCTGCTCTTACAGCTCTGACCCCCATAGTCTTCACTGGTTAATCAGTTGTGTGCTGACTTTACTTAAGATGGGCCAGTGCCTGTGTCAGATGCCCTGCGAAAGCATTATCTGCTAGTAAATCAGGTTTTAAACCTTGCTCTGGTGAGAAAGGTGGTAGCGCAGTTTTCCTGGTCAGTGTAGGCAGAGCCAAAAAACCTCACCTCAGCTTTCACAGTGACAAGCTTACTTGTAAGTTAAAACATGAACTTACCACATTTTGTTTGACGTCTTTTTGTGCAGCCACTCAATCCGAACCCAGACAGCCGATGGAACACTTACTTCAAGGACAACGAAGTGCTACTGCAGATAGACAAGGATGTCAGGTGTGTAGACAGCTGGCCTCGCAGGTGGAGAAGAATAACAGTGCCATTTACCCTAGGCACTTTACCTGTACATACCTCTTCAGGAATACAGAATATTTCATGTTATCAGGACTTTTCTATTTCATATGGCACCCATCTTCTTCTAAAAACCACTTTTTTAAGCTGGTTTCTGTCTCTTTCCACTCCAGGAGGCTGTACCCTGATATGGCATTCTTCCAGCGCCCAACTGATTACCCCTGCTTGTTAATCCTGGACCCGCAGAATGAGTTTGAGACTCTGCGAAAGCGGGTGGAACAGACCACACTCAAGTCACAGACAGTGGCACGAAATCGGAGTGGAGTCACAAATGTAAGATCTGCAAGACCTTTCCCTGTGCTTCCAGGATGGGGAATGAGCCTGTTTTGATTGGGTGGGTTGTAGGGATGCAGTCCTGTTGCACACTTACTAGGATGGTTGCCAGGCTGGCTCACTAAAGATACTCTGCAGTTGTTCCTATCACCTCCTCCACATACAGTGTGAGTTCTTGTTGGCTTACAGGAGAATGATGCTTGTCCCCTTACTCCAAAGGGATGGGCTTTATTGAAGAACAGTTTTGATAAATTTCTACAGCTTCCAACCTCTCTCATTTCCTATCTGCAAAGAGAGGCAAAAATCACTCGGTTTGTGGATAAAGTGGTAACACTTACTGGTCAAGTTGATCCTCACTGCAACTGCAAGAGATGTCACGAGCTCAAAGGTGTTTCTGTGTGAGCCATTTACAAGTGAGAGGACGCACGAATAGCACACAGTTCCAGGCAAGGAAGGGTGTCACTGAGACATGGAAGACTTAAACAGCTGTCTAGGTGGAAAGGAATTCTCTTTTCTCTGTGAAGAGCTTCTGAAATCTCCTGCTTATGCAACAGGGGTTGATCCTCTGTTTGTTGACTATATTGTTTCCTCAGCACTGTGTGGTTTGGCATGATTGACAGCACTAAAGGACTTGAAAGTCAGTGTGCTATTTTCTCTTGTCAGTTTTTGTTCTGGTGTCTCAAGAGAAAAGTTTCTGTTCCACCAGGTCATTCAGCTGTGGGGGAAGTGTTCACAGCTCTTATTGCCCTGGGTTTGTGTATTCCCTTGGATGAGATTTAAGGGATTTGAGAGTTTACCAGCAGAGGACAAAATGACCAAGTCTCCCAGAGCCAGAGATGTAATAAGCACTTGAAACAGTACTGCAGTCAGTTGCCATTTATCTCCCTTATTCTACTCCTCACTGCAAACATAACTTGTAAGAATGTGAGAACTACTATATTGGGTCATCCCATAGTCCATCTTATTCATTCTAGGGGTTTGTAGGGTGTACACAGGACAGGGCAATTATGGAGTGATCCTGTCCTGACTGCTAGCAGTCAGAGGTTTAGGGTCACCCTGAGCTGGGAATTATATCCCTGGACATCATGGTTAATAGCCATTGATGGACCTAGCCTCCATAAACTGATCCAGTTCTTTTTGGAAGCTAGTTTTGCTTTTGGCCAGCACAACATCCTGTGGCAGTGAGTTCTACAGATTAGTTGTGTGTTAAACCTGCTGTCTAGTCATTTAATCAGATGACCCCTCGTTTTTATATTGTGGGGAAAGGTAAATAATACATCTCTATTCACGTTTTCCATACTAATCATTATTTTGTAGACCTCAGTCATCTTCTTGTTAGTCATGTTGTCGTTTTTTTTGAAGCTGGATATCCTGATGTGTTCAGTCTGTCCATGTATGGAAGCCGTTCTGTATCCCCTGCCCCCTTTGGACCTTTTGCAATTCCACTGTATTCTTTTTTTAGGTGAGGCAACCAGAACTGGAAACAGCACTCAAAAGTGTGGGCATGCAAAGGCTTTAGTGTCATCATGATATTTTCTGTCTTAATTCTATTCTTTTCCTAACAGTTCCTAAAAATATTGTTAGGCTTTTTAACCTTTGCTATACACTGGGGGAAGGATTTCAGAGAACTATCTACAGTGATGTCAAGATCTTTCATGTGTGGCACCAGTTAACTTAGACCCAGTCCTTGTATACATACAGTTGGGTTTATTATTTCTTTCTAATGTCCCCTATTTTGCATTAACCAAAGTTGAATTTCATCTGCTATTTTGTTGCCCAGTCACTCAGGCTTGTATCTGGCTAGCAGTCTTTTCCCTGTGTGGCTCTTGCACCTCCCAGTGTCAGTCTAGAACAGATAAAATAGCACTTGTGACTGATGAATAGCTTGCTAAAGTCACAGATTGCTTCTCTTACTGCCTCCCTAATGTAGCCGATTCTCTCTTACATGGACACTAAACTTGCGTTTTCATTTAGGGTAGCTGGCTGTTGCTGAATTAGCTCATTCTTTCTTGGAAAAGACTTGTTAGCCTAGCTTCCTGGGTATTTCATGTCAGTAAGTCTTACAACTGATAAGATCTGAATTTAACCATTAATTGCTTTCTGGAAATGACATGTTCTGTTCATTAATGATTATCTGAGGGAGCTGAGTGACTGAAATATATGTGAGCTCCATGTAAAACTTATTGCCTGTACAAAATGGCTGCCCAGGATAACTTTTCCCATGTGTTTACCTTACCCTTCAGGTGAGCTCCCCTCTTAAAACATCTGCTCCTAATTCACTGAGCGAGTATGAAGTTCTGCCTAATGGCTGCGAAGCTCACTGGGAAGTGGTGGAACGAATCCTGTTCATCTACGCCAAGCTGAATCCTGGGATAGCATATGTGCAGGGCATGAATGAAATAGTGGGGCCTCTTTACTATACCTTTGCTACAGATCCCAACAGTGACTGGAAAGGTAAGCCATTAGAGGGCTTGAGTGATTTACATCCCTTTTGGCAGCAGTGGTTGCTGGGAAGGTTTATGAGAGTGGCTGAAGGAGTGACTCACAGGCTTTCCCTACAGAGAAGACTCCTTATGAAAGCTGATGTGGTTCTGAGACAGTCCTTGGAAAGAGCCTCCTGGCAAGTAAGGGAATCTTTTTTGATACACTTCTGTGATAGCCAAAGAAATCCATCTGTCAAAAACACGAATTCTGATTTTATGAACTCCTTGTGTCATCATTATACTCCACGTGGATAGAATCGGCCATTTGCTGACAGGGACTGTCGGGTGCTTCACGAACATTGCATAGAGAGCTGTTAAAAGAATTCACTGACAAATGAATGTTTGTTGTGGCCATACAATGAGTTGGCTGTAGAGGCTGGCTGAGCTGCAAGAAACCATTTTTTTTCTAGTGGGCAGTAATCAGAAAACAGATCACCTGAGGAGGGCATGGCAGCTGATCAGGAAGGTCACATAACAAAAGTACTGGAAGGTTAGGGACGGCTGATACTAGCTTTCAGGACCTAGGCAACTGGACTGCAGGGTCTCTGCTGTGAAGAAAGGTGTCAGATGGGCCTGGTACTGCAGTGTGTGTCTGGAGGTCTGGAGACGTACCTAAACTCTGCTCAGTCCCAGCAAATCAAGAACATGTGGCACCATTGGTTTGAGTCCAGTACAACAGCTTGGTTGGAGTCTAGCATGGGATGTTCACCCAGATTGCAACAGCTTCCCTCCACACTTCCATTATACCGCTTCTTTGTCTTGTCTTTCAGAACATGCAGAAGCTGATACGTTTTTCTGCTTCACCAACCTAATGGCTGAGATTCGGGACAACTTCATCAAGAGCCTGGATGATTCTCAGTGTGGCATCACCTACAAAATGGAGAAGGTTTACTCCACCCTGAAGGAGAAGGATGTGGAGTTGTACTTGAAACTGGTGAGGACTCAAACATTGATCTTATTGGCTGGGATGATGGGTGGAGGATCTTTGTCCTATTTCCAGACAGAACTTGCGCGCTCTCTCTCTCAGTTCATAACTGTGCCCAGGTGGAACAGGGATGGCTGCTTAGAAATCGTTTAAGACCATGACCGTTAAGGGCTTTTGTCTCCAGGGATAATCTGTCTTGAGAGTGGTGCACGGTTGAGTTAGCTACAGGATAAGTGACTCTTGCCATATTGAGCATCTAGCCCAGATTATATTGACATAGCAAATACCAACACCCCCCCTTTTTTAACGTGGAAATCCATAACTTGTTTACTCTAAACCTGCTAACTGTGGTGGAAAGAAATGGTTTGCCCAATGTCTTTGCACCCTCGTATCAGTGGCGTAGCTGAGAATGGTGGGATTCAAGGTCTCTCGAGTCTCTGGATACTGCTTTGATCATTAGGCCAAACACACTTGTTTTTTTCAAGTTCCTTTGTAATCTGGAGTTACAGGTGTCTCCTCAGTGGGAACAAATATCTGTACATTACTTGCACTGAAATCATGTTCTGATAGCAGTCACTTAATAAATTATACTGAAAAATTATGGCAGCCCAATGATGCATCAAAAATTGGTAATAGTAATTTCATCCTATATATGTAATAATGTTCCGTCCTGTAGCACCCTTCCTCTGAGGACCTCAAACAGTCTGCCAACTGCTCCTAACACACCTGTGAGGTGGCAGAGGAAGTTGGGGATCTTCTGTTATATGGCTGCTGCATTCCAGTACAGGGATGAAACACATGTTTAGGGTGGGAATATAGAATATTGTTGCCAAATGAAACTGCAGGAAGAACTTGAGAGGCAGAATCTAGTTACTAGAGGAACGTGGCGAATGTATATTAGGCTTTTATCACACCTCAGCATGCTGGTATGCTAGTTTAATGCTGGTTCCAGGGGGAAAGTATCACTGAGTCACCAACACCACTTCCTGCAGGCCTACAGCAGAAACGCCTTAGAAGTCTCCTATCTAAATACTGAACTGACGTGAGCTGCTTAGTCTGTGAAATCTGTTGACTACAGTAGAAAGCAGCATAGTTGCAGGCCAAAAGCTCTGAGTTACAATTTGTCGGTTACCACATCTGGAGAACTTCAATCTCTATCTTTTTCTAAAATGCTAAGAATAACCTTCCAATCACTAGGGAGCTCTGAAAGTCACAGACACAAGATGAATACTTCTGGTCAAAAACCTTGAGGAAAACCCCTGGCTCTCAGTGTGTGGCTTTTTTAAAAGGAGAATTGAAATTGAATGAGCTCAAATGCCTGAATTACAGATCATGAAAACAACAGTTCCTGCATTCCATGCTTTAGAAACACAGCCATGATTCCTGTCATCTGAACCAATGGATGCTGAAAGTGGAGGCACATAGCTGTCCTTTAGAGCACAGTAATTGGGGTGGTGGGTTTGTGGAGAGCCTTTGAAAGGAGATGGGGTGTAGGATCTCATTGCATGAGGCTGACGAGACTTTTAACCAGACATGAGTAACTGCAAAGTACAGGGTGATTTCTCCATATTGCACAGCCGGATGCTAGCCTATAACCAGCTTACTTGGTGGAGGTTTGGAAGGCAATGAATACCTGTCTTTCTTGTCCAGCTCACTACAAGCAAATAATTGCTGATTCTCTGTCTGATCTTTCTCCAACAGCAAGAGCAGAACATCAAGCCCCAGTTTTTTGCCTTCCGCTGGCTCACACTGCTGCTGTCCCAGGAGTTCCTGTTGCCAGATGTCATCCGTATCTGGGACTCTCTCTTCGCTGATGACAACCGCTTTGATTTTCTGCTACTTGTCTGTTGTGCCATGTTGATGTAAGTGTTGTAACAGCTGACAGGGAGGAGGTTGACTCTAGTGTGCTCTTCCCCGCCTCTCAGTTCATATCCTGTCTCCTAAAGCTCAGTCTCCCCCATGCTGGACAATACAAATACGTGCTGTGGGCTCCTCAATCCAATTCCTGTTATACCAAAAAGGGCACCCAGCAGAGCACCTCCTAATAAAAAGAAAAGACTAGCAAGATCTTATTCAGGGGGACAACGCATTATGCCACACTTATTGTAAATAAGTAAGAATAGCAAAAGGCACCCACCCAACCACCCACACGAAGTTCTGCAACCTGGTATGATATAATTACCAGTCCTTTCATGTGTTGCTTGAGCCAGCCTAGAGGCCAACTAGGCTGGGCAAAAGGAGGGAGCTAGGCCTCTGTTGGTCCTGATCCGATGCTCCAAGATGACAGTTGCAGAATGAGACCCCAAAGTTCTCATGTTCTCACCTATCTTTTACACTTGCAGGCCTTCATGTAAGTCTGTGGGATATGCTGTGTCATGTAGCCTCAGGGTTCCTGTGAGATCATTGGTCACCAGTCACTTGCAGACTTGATTGTGTTTTGTTCTTTTCTTTCTGGGGTGGCTCCTTCTGTTTGCGTTAATCAGAGATGTCTGCACTGTTCATCCAGGTAGATGGTACTTGTGCTTTATCAGGACAGGCTGGCAGTTGAGACTGGCCCCTTCACTCT
>ML682047.1:10611908-10629278 GCA_007922195.1 Podocnemis expansa
CACACACACACACACACACACACACACACACACACCCTTGTTCACACATTTAAATGAACATAGACAGCATACGCCTAAACCAGATTTCATCAAGTATACAAAATGGAGTTCAGTATTTAAGCAGGAGTTCCAGACTGACAATATGGAGTCTTGTTAGACATTGGTTATAATGTCTATTACACAGGGTTACAAAATGATTTTACTTTATGATTAACTAACAGATACTTTAAAGGTAAATGCAATGCATTATCTGTCTGTCCCCCTGCATTATCTGTCTATGCCCCACATTCCTGCCTGAATCCATAGATATGGGGGCTTTTCTGGCATGGAAGAGATGCAAGAAGGGAGCTCTAGTGAATGGATGTAGTCATTTTTTCCACAATGGCAAAGGAAACAGGGCTTTTAAGGAAGGGTGGAAGACCTGTGGTGAACCATATGCACCTTAGTGGATGACTTTTGGGATCTTTTTGTGCAAGGGACTAAAGAGGCAAAAAGTACTTGGATTAATGTAACCTCTCTTTCAGACTAATCCGGGATCAATTACTGGAAGGGGACTTTACTCTGAACATGAGGATGCTGCAGGTAAGAATTAAAATATTGGGGGGTGGAGGAGGTGGAAGGACTCTAATAGGTACAGTGCTTGGATATGATAGAGGCAGCCCTCCTGAGAGACAGTTTACAGCCCCCTACTGATCGTAATAGGATCACTTGTTTGGAAAATCAAAACCCTTAGCAAACTTCATGATGTGTTATAAGATTGAGCATTAACTTCTGCTGCATGCTCCACTTAATTGGGACATCCATTCATGGCCAGTAGCTGTTAATAGCAGTACTTCTTCTGTCTACTGGTTTTGCCTTTAACTGGTTAAACTTCTTGGGATGTGTCTGATATTTCATCTCACTGTTTTCTTCTCTAATGATAAGCTTCGCTTCCATAGCTTATATGCATAAAGTGGCTGTGTGGCTTCATTGCTGTCTTGCTCTTTATAGTGCTGGACATCTTGCCACCAGCAGTAGGCTCAATCCTTGTCCAAGGATAGAGGATTGCCTCTCCTAACTCCTTAGTCAGTCTGATAACATGCTGGGCTCTTCAGCTGCTCAGAGAGCAGCATTACTGTTAAAAGGTCATCTCCTAATGGGGGGTCCCTCCAAGAGGATGAGAGGCTGTTAGGGAGGTAGTCTTTGGATCAAGGCAGTTAACACTCAAAACGCACACAGTCATCTAATGTCCTGTAGGGTGTACAAGCCTGACCAGTTACAAAATCTAGGAGGGAATTGTTTTCTCCAGATGACTCTAACTATGGAGTTAACATTTAACTTCTAAACAACCAGGGCTTTCATTGGCTTAGCCAGTGACACTGCAGAGAGTCTCTGCCCTGTTTAAAGGAAGAATAAGTGCAACAAACATTAAGGAAATAAATCAATCCCCCCCCCCTTTTTTTTTAATGCAGGATTACCCCATTTCTGATGTTCACCTGATTCTGAAGAAAGCAAAGGAGCTTCAGGACTCCAAATAGTCCGCAGGTCTCGCAGGGTGTGTGAGAGAAACTGCAGTTGCATATCATAGGAGAAACAATCCTATGAGTGGTGCGTTGTCAGAGCTCCTACAGCCACTGCTGGATTTTTGGTTTTGTGTTCCAGCAATTGGCCTTCTTCCCAGTCTGTAAGGTCAAGGATTTCCTATTTCTCCAGCTAGTCAGGCCCTGCACTCCAGGTTTTTCAAATCTCAAACAACTCCATGCTGCCTATGCAGTTCTTTGTATTTTTAATTGACTTTTAAGTTTGGGGAGATGGACACTTGCATAACTACATGTCCCTCAAAGTCTTATGAAATGAACTTTTGTGATTGTAGCATTATGGAAGCATCTGCTCATGTCCCAGAGCTTCTGAGTTAGGGGAAGAGTCGGGCTGGGATTAGTTGAATTTTGGTGAGTAGGGAGAGAACACTTTGTCGATACAATGTGTCACTTGGACGACATGCATCCTGCTGCTTTGAGTAGCTGATGGATTTTTATTCCTGTATGTCTGCATCTTACCATCTCTTATGGACGGTTGCAAAAAAAAAAAAAAAAAAAAGCCCCCAAACCCTCCAGATTCTTGCTGGTGAGTGGCAGATGAGGATTCAAAACAGCAGTCTGTCTTTCATGGGAAAGAGACTTTAAGAAGCTGAGCTAGGAAAGTGCGATTACAGATGGCTGCTTTGTGCAGTGAGATTATTTGCTCTTCAGTAGAGTCTGCCCCTGGATTGCCTTATCAAGGACTGGTCTCCTTGATGTGGACATTACACAGAAGCTAGAACTAGGTGTATAGTTTAATCAGTGTAGTGCAAAAAAGTCAAGCCTTATGTTACTCACGGCCTGAGGGCAGCAGGGTCCCTGCTGCTGCCACTGAGACTGTTTGTCTTGAACTGTGTTCGGGGCAACTGCTACGGATCTTGCTTCACCCTAATTCAAAGGCAGGGTATCTAACTGCACACAGCTCACAGAGTACAAAGGAAAGGCAGTCCTTTGCTGCAAACACAAGTGTCTTCAGAAGAGATTTATTAATAAGCATAATGATGGTTTTGCTTTTCAACTGAGGTTTTGCATAATATTACCCAGAACACTCCAAGCCTTATAAATGAACCTGGATAAGCTCTAGTCACATAATCTTCACCTTGCCCTATGGTACTCTTTGCTGGTAACTGACTCAAACTTGCAGATCAGATTAACTTAAAGCTTTTCTCCCAGATGTGATCTACTGGAGATAGAAGCAATTCAGTGGGAATACTTGGTACCTTGGGAGGGTCCCTTTCCTTGTGGCAGTTCCATGCGCTCTTAGTAATAATGGGGCAGTAATACCGGGGGGGTGGGGGGGTGTGATATTTATTAATGTAGTGCGTTCAGATACAATGGATCAGGTCTGGTCTGCATAGGTTAAGATTAGTAGTAGGGAAACTTGTAGCCTGCAGGGATTGCTTTTGAATGATCAAGATCTTGGACCAACAGTTTGGATCAGGGTGATGGATGGGGCTGAAAAAAGGAGAAGCTTAGGATCACAGCTGCTGTAACAGCTCCCAAGAAAACACTAACCTGATATGCTTTACTCCCGCCCTTAGTCAAGTACTGGAGTGTCTCTGTATGGCCCTCTAACACAGGACTGCTTTGTATTTATAAAAACTCAGAGTTTTGATTGCATTTTTATTTTCTCTTTTTTTATGAGAGTTTAATTTTAGGCTTTCTCAGAGATCTGCTGGTAAGACGTGGTAGCAGACTAGTTCTAACTGCACCATAATCAGGGGGGGTTGTCAGTCTTTGAATGTCAGGTTCATGCTGTTTTACAGCTCCTAATGACTGGTCAAAATCCTGTGTAGCTCAATGAATTTCTAGAGGGACAGTTGCCTTTATGTTGGTGTTGGAACTGTTAGCAGTTCTAATGGTGCCTGCCATTTTACTCTGCTGCTCCTGTGTTGCTGCAGAGCAGCAGTTTCTATTAACCAGAATAAATTCTTCAGTAGTGAGGGTGCATCAGAGTATCCTTCCGCTTTGATGTGGAAATGGAGTTTTAAACAATCCTTCAGTTGGGAGACAAAGTAGGGATTGGCTTTCCCCCTTTACTAAAATCCTTCCTCTGGGATAGATTTTTTTCCTGTAAGAAATGGGGGTGGTTGAGAATACCAGAGCTCACACAGTTTAAAAACAAGTATGGCTGCTCCTCATGCCTTTTGATCTCTTGTGTGTCTCTGCTGGGCAGCGGCTGTCCCAAGAGAACATGTGAACCACTCACAGCCCACTGAACTCTCCTGTGCTAGGGAAGTCTCTTCTAGGTAGCTTTTTGTAATTGTGAAGACTATTGCTGCACAGAAGCAGCTGCTTGGGCCCTTTGGCAAAACTCCCATTGGAATCATTGAGGTTTGCCTGAATAAAGACTGCAGGATTGATCCCTAACAGTGGAAAACTTGTTCCAAAATGGTCTGGCTTTGGAGGTGCTTTGGAAATCCCCCCCCCCCCAACCTCCCTTTAAATGGGTGGGTGGCTGGGGGGGGTGTTATACATGGTCTTTTGAAATGTTTCTTTGGTACCTGGGCTGTGTGGATCATCCTTGCCTTAAAAGGAACCCTCCCTATCCTACACCAATACACACTCCTTGGCCTGTCAATATGGTGACACAGTCATGGAGAGCAGCTCATGTTTCTCTTAACGACTAGGTGAATAATGGTGGTAGTTGGGAGAGCAAAATAGACGTGGTGTCTTTACAGTACACTCATTTGTGATACTGCCATATAAATTAGGTCTAAATTAAACTTGTGGATTTTTTTTCCAGTGCACAAACACTTGGGTTAAACAAAACACTTTCAGTCTATCAAGGCAGTGAGAATCTCTGAAGTTTCCTATTTGGATCTAAATACCCCACTGCTGTATATGGCACTGAAGTGGTGCCCCCTTTTCATTAGTTACTTAGGTCCCTTATTATCCTTTAAAACATGATTTGTGTGTGGGGTGTGTGTGTGGTTTGTTGTGTTTGATATTTGAAGGGTAGGAGGTTGGCTGTTGAAAGGACTGCCTTCTTTTCCAGTGATACTTTGAGATTATAGATACTGTTAACTTTTACTGTAGCATGGGCTTTTTGTTCAGTTTATGGAGTAAACAAACACTTAGTTGGGAGGAGAAAATTTAACGGTAACTGGTAACCTACTATAAGCCCTTCTGATAAGTTATCCTGTCCCTCATTCATGAAATCACTTCAAAGCTGGACAGGATTATCGAAACCCATTGTCTTGTGTCTTTGCACATCTAGTTGTATAGTGGCTGCAACAGATGTATGTGACGAGAAATCTGAGGTGGGATTCATGTTCTCAGAGGCTTCTCTGACAGGAGCAGCTGTGAAAATTTTAATGCGTAGCTGCTCTTTTTTGCAGTGCTTGGGGAGACGAGCCAAATACGTAAGGAGTTTTAAATACCTTAATCACTGAGGTTGTTAGCAGTTCAGTGTATACAAAGAACTCTGTAAGAGTGGGATCATTGCCACTTCAGGCAAAAAGGAAGGAAATTAAGTTGGATGGATGGAGATGTGCTTTGGTGAAGGAAAAGGCCAAAACCTGTCTCTGTGCAATCTTGTAACCTTGGCAAATGTGAGGAAGAGGAACTGGGATAACAGTATGAAGTTGAGGGTGGCCATCTTTTTCAGGGAAAGGTGGAACTAGTTTTCCAGAGCAAATATTGTTGGCTAGGTCAACTTGTGGCTGGAGTTTTTGGGGTCCATTGATTATTTACAGCTCAGCAATGTGTGGAATGAAGGTCAGAAGCTGCTGTAGGAAGCACAGGAATATTCAGAAGAACAAAGACCGCTGCTCCTCTTAAATGAGCATCGGTGAGTTTTTGTGTTAACTATTTAGAACTTTTTTCTAAAATGTCCTTTTGAAAAGGACAAATTTGGTTATTTATACCAGTCTTACTTTGGCTGGAAAAAACTCTCTGAACAAGGTATGGAGAATACGTCTGTACATTATGCTTTTCCCACGTTTAAACTTCTTTTGTTAAACAATATTGATTTTTATCAAGCTCCGTTTAACTAAAGAGGGTTTTTTTTGTTTGTTTTTTACCGTTGTCTATCTGTAACAATATGTGACTCCTCCTTGCTATAGGTTGTGCTCAGGTGAAAGCTGCTACCTGTGACTTCTTCCATAGTGATTGTGGGGGACCAAACTAAGTGTGGTAGTTGGATATCTCAGTCCACTGTATTTTGGGAGCTGGTTAGTCACACAGGGTTCTGCATGTATAAGCTAAATTACCCACCACCACTGCCTTATTCTTTCTCTTAACCAGATTGTCATGATTAACTTGTATTACTCTGAGCCTTCCTCTATATCTGCAGTATCGTGGTATCTGGTGGTATGAAAAGCAGTGGTGGTGGTGGTAAAAAGGTGATCCAGACTTCAACTACCATGGATGTATCCTCTGATTAACTACAGGGAATATGCTTAGTAAAGATGTGACTGGCTCACAGTGCTAGTGGTGTGGCTTCTTAAAATAACATCAAGTGAGCATCTGTAGGCAAAGTTGTTGCTTGGCAGTATATCTGAAGTGGCACAAATGCTTCTAACAGGCAGACTGCATGGATCACAGTAACTGCTGAGTCACTGATTTCCCACTACAGATATAACCATTACCATCTGAGCCAGGACAGATGGAGGCAAAGACTGTTTTTCTGTCTTTGCTACAAATCCAGTGGAAGGAATATGTTGGTATGTTTGTTTGAAGAAGGAAACAAAAGCTTCCTGATAACACAATGTGCCACAGAGGATTGGTGAGGGTGGATCCTTCACAACACAAAACTGGTCCTGCTGTCCTTACTGGTTAATAACCTTTTGCTTTTTATTTCTCTAACTTCTGTCATGAACCACAGTTATGTATCTAATGTCTGGAATTCTTTTTTTATGAATGCTGTTCTTTTGGTTTGTCCTAATAAATTGTTTCTTTGCAAATACTGATATGATCTTTTCCTCCCCCACCTCCCCCGTGTAGATGCAAAGAATTGTCCTCTCGATGTTGCCGGGTGAAGCTATTCAGTGTGCAAAAGCGAGTAAGATGTAAAGAAAAGAAACAGCGTGTAGGCTAGTTGTGCTGTAGGAGCCTAGAAACACAGGAGAGGGCTGCTCGAGGAGATCTCTTCCTGTTCCAGCATGGTCAGTTCTTTGTAAAAAGCTGTTTTCTGACCTTCTAGGCCAGTGCTTCCCATGTGCTGGTGGGGGACCCATTACAGTGTTGCCACACAGCAAAAAGTATGTCATGGACAGCCAGGGTGCTGGCTGGAGTTGGTCTGGGGTGGTGGGTCCTGTGGGGCAGTACTTTTCAAACTTAGGGCTGGGACTCAGTAGGGGGTCACTGCACCCCTGTTGTTGCTGCTGCAAGACTGGTTTTCAGTGTAGTGGCTAGCACCTCTGCTTAATATGCAGAAGGTCCTGAGTTCAAGCCCCGGGGGGGTTAAGCCCTGCAAATAGTGTAGTGGCTAGCACCTCTGCTTAACATGCAGAAGGTCCTGGGTTCAATTCCCAGGGGGTTGGACTCGATGATCTCATGAGGTCCCTTCCAGCCCTATGATTTGATTTGATTTGATTTGACTTGATGATCTCACAAGGTCCCTTCCAACCCTATGATTTGATTGATTGGTTTAGGTGAGAGCGCTGGGGGCAGGGTGCTGGGTGCCATTGCTCCCACCTGGTACCACCCCTACTCCCCTGGCCTAGACATGTGGGCTCAGGCAGGCAGCGCGCGCCAGCATCCCCGGAGAGGGGGCGCGCATGCGCAGACAGCGCCAACAGCCGGCGCGTGCCGGCTGCCCCCGCGAAGGCGGGAAGAGGCGAAAGGGCGCCGGCCGTTGCGCATGCGCTGTCAGCGCCAACGGCTAGCGCGTGCCGGCCGAGCCCAAGGGGCGCGTTTACCTCAGCGAGGCGGAAGCTCTTAAGCGGGCGACGCCTCCGCCGGCCCGACCCCGAGCGAGCGCGGCCGCTTTAAGAGGCCTGGTCGCCGCCGCCATGCAGCGTCTGTGGCGCGGCCGCTGGCTGCTGCTGCCGGGGGCCGCCCTGGCCCTGGGCGCGGGGCTGCGCGGCGGCGAGGAGCCGTCGGGCGAGGGCCTGTGGGCGCGGCTGCCCGTGGTGCCGGTGCTGGCCGCCGCCGCCTCGCCCCCGGCGGCCCGCGGGGAGCTGGCCAGGTTCGGGCTGCCGGGGCTGCCGCAGGTGCGGAGCCGCGAGGCCTACGTGCTGGCCTACGACCCGCGCAGCCGCGGCGCGCTGTGGGTGCTGGAGCAGCTGCGCCCGGAGACGCTGCGCGGCCCCTCGGAGCGCGCCAGCTGCCACTTCCGCGAGGACGAGTCGGTGCACGCCTATCACCGCGCCACCAACGCCGACTTCCGCGGCAGCGGCTTCCACCGCGGCCACCTGGCCGCCGCCGCCAACCACCGCTGGAGCCAGGCCGCCATGCAGGACACCTTCTACCTCAGCAACGTGGCGCCACAGGTCAGGCCGCCGGCCCAGCGGGGGGAAACGGGGCCTCAGAAATAGTAAACGGGGGGCTATGGCTTTACACGCTGGGGGCAGGAGGGGGCCGCTTGCCCGGCCTTTTACGCAAGTCGTCTGGAGGGAGCTTGGCTTGTGTAATCCCCTGACTCCAGGAGCTGGGGCTTTGAAGGAAGAAATTAGTCGGCAGCAGGCATTTCCGAGGTTGCCTCCCCCTCATACAGTAACAGCAAGTGAGAGCAGTTGTTAAACTGATTTAGTGAGCAGCTCAACGCCCCCTCCACGGTCCCCCTAATTTCAGGTCCTGGGAAAGCTGCTGGTTGCTTGCTTGGCTGCATCATCCACCCCCCAAGCTTTTGTTTGAGTCCTTTGTGTCAGAAAAGTAGCCCCCAAAACGGCTATTTCAAAAAAATGCATAAGGCAAAGCGGGAGACGCCAGTCTTCCTGGATAGGAGGCATAAAAATGTGGGGCTGGAAGGGACGTGGAGAAGTCTGCATGGCAAGTCCTTGGCAGTGAGGCAAGGTGAGACCGGGCCTGAGAGGTGTTTGTGCAATTTATTAAAAAACCTACAGTGCTGGGTTTCCACAGGTTAACTACATGTAGAATTGGAAAGTTTGTATTAATATCTAATGTATATGGGTACAGATGAAACTCATTATGTCTTGTTCTATTTTGTGGGAGCGTGGCTGCCATGTGAGAGGATGGGAGCCTGGATAACGCCCATCTCTGCACAAGAAGAGAGCAGCTTCTCCTTTCTAGACAAAGAGTGTGAAGGGCAGGCCCTAAAGCCCATCAGCTCTTTCTCCCTCCTCAGTGGGATGGGTTGAATTGTTGCGGGAGCAAGGGGAAACTCAGACACTGATGTGGAGAAGCCTAGAGGGGTTGGGGGAAACCCAGGGTCCCAGGTGAACAGGTGTGGGTGTGGAGACTTTGGGTGGGATGAGCAGCCCAGGATTATTCACTTCCTCAAGAGAGAACATGGGGGTGATGAGTCTGACCCATGAAAGAGACTGAAAACCCAACCTCCTTTTTTGAGAGTACCCTGGGGGTGGAGGGATGATCCAGGCAGAATATGTCCCTCCGCTCCAGAGCGGATGGGGCATCCTTTGCTTAGAGAAGAAAAAGAGATGGAAGTCCAGTACGCTCACCCTTTCCTGGGGTATGTAGAGGAAGTCCAAGCCCCTAGCAGAAGACTAAAGGTGGAGCAGCCTAGTTTCATGGCCAGCGTGGGGAAAGGGAGAAAAGCTGGATGCCCTTGACCAAAAAGAGTGGGGCAGAGGAGTCTGAGCCCTAAAGGGAGCAAGAAGCTCAGGGCCTTGCGCAGTGGGTGGAGAGGGGACAGATCAATCTGTGGGACACAGTGGCTTGTATCTTGGGCTGGGCCAGGGGTCAGCAACGTGAATGATAAGATGAGCCATTTTTTAAAATTGCCTCGCTAACCAAGTGTTTTGAGAGCTGCAGGGCCTGTAGCCTCCTGGTCGGGGGAACTGGAAGCTGGGCCAGAGTGCCTGCTGCAGGATACCTTGGAACCAAGAGCGGGTCCCTGCCGGGTTCCCTGCTGGCAGGGGGAGCCCACACCCTGGCGCAAGCCACCCGCATGGTCCCGTTGGTGGGACAGAGTGGAACCCTGGGCATGAAAGAAGACAGGATCTTCCTGCTGTATATAGTGCCCATTGCTCTATCTTAACTCATCTGCCTAAGGGTTGCTTGTAACGTATCAAAATCTTGCTTTCCTTTTTTCGACTAGTTAAACCCCTCTATCTTTCTGGTGAGATGGCTTACAAGAAGAAAGTTTACCTGGACTTCATGTTTCAAATGAATTGGTCAAATCTTGTTTAAGGACTGGAATGAATAGGATCTCACACTCCCAATGTATCTTTATCTAGGTGCCTAGATGATCCCCAGTAGTAGCTAAGTAAAGACCTATCTACATGGGGAAATTTAGTGGCAGACCTATCCTGGTCTACTGTTGCGATGGTTCTAACTCTCCATATAAGTCTTATTTTGGAATAAGTGTCCAGGTTGGAAGTTGTACTACTGTAGTTCTGCCAGCAAATTTCCTTGATTAGACAAGCCCCAAGTGCTTCACCATCTTTAATGTATTTGTCCTGATAGCATTCCTGAGCTTGGGAATAACATGGTCCCCTTTTCACAGCTGGGGAACTGAGGAACAGAGGGGTCTAGCTGCTCATAGACAGCTACAGGAAGTCTGTGTCATAGTGAGGAATGGTTCTCTTGAGCCCCAGGCCAGGATGGGGTTGAGAACTGCTGGACAAACTGCCTCGGTATAAAGTGTTGATCCTGCAAATGCTCTTGAGAGAAATCCCTTGGAAATAAATAGGAAACTGTCACAGTAAAGTTAAGCACATAAGCAAGCGTTCTCAGCAACCTAAAACTTTGGTTTGAGCCTAGGCCAGAGACAGTGACTTCAAACATAAAAGGTATTTCTCAGGAAAAACTCACATTTATGCTTCCCAAACAGTTATGCTGAAGATGATTATATTTATTTTTGTAGCATGGTTCTTAAACAGCATGGCCTAGGTTAGTTTATAGAGCACCGGACTGGGAAGATAGAGTCCAAGGTCAAACAGGACCATTATGATCAAGTCCAATTTCCTCTAGAGATAAAGACCAGTCTATCTTGTTATATCTCTTGTCAGGTAGATCGAAGAGCCTATTACCAACTGTTTGTCCCCCCGTAGGTACTTACAAACCCGGGGTGGCCAAACTTATGGAGCTTGAGAGCCGCACAAGTCGATTATTAAACCTTTGAGAGCCACACTGAGACATATAACCACATGCTTTTACCCACTCGAAAATTGCTAAGCTTAAAATTCATTGCACACTTTAATTTAGTTGTAAAAACAGGGCAAATATTGATCTTACTGATGTCAGATTCTAATAATTACTTAAGGTTACCATGAAAACTAGGCCCATACACTAAAAACTTAACTGTCAGTGGACAGAGAATACTGCAAGGCTAGTGGTGAGTTTTTAAAAATCTGGGCAGAAACTTGTCAATCCAGTACATAAAAAGCTCTCTGAGGTGCTGATTTCCAAGTATTGCACAATGTTTCGATTTAACAAATTTCACTGTGGACTGCAATGCTTCACAGCAGTAAGTTGTGCCAAAAATTGAAAGCAATCTACATTGTTTTAAACTTTTCTCTTTTGTATTTTCATAGTATTCCACATCATGAGTAGGACTTGTAAAACACGATTTTATTTTAATGACAAGTAAACTGCATTAGGGCCTATGAGAAAATCTAAACGTGCCACAGCTTCCCCAATCATGCCACCCCTCCCCACCCCACGGTGCTGCTGCTTTGCTCTCCCTGACCATGCCACTGCTTTTCTGCTGCCCCCGACTATTACACACTTCTCCCCATCTCCTCCCCTGCTGCCCTTCCCTGCCATGATTTTCCGTGAGCCACACTTTGGCCACACCTGTTATAGCCTGTGATTAAGTTCTCGCATGATTCCTCTCTGTGGTAACCTAAACAGATTGTCTCTCATTAAAAGCCTTTTTTCAGCTCCTCAGTATAGTCTTATCAGATCTGCCTCTGCTACCGGCCTGCTGGGCGACTGTGGCAAGTTACATCACCAAACCATGCCTCTTTCCCTATGTGTAAAACAACGATACTGATCTTTTAAAAATGTTTTGAGATCTCCTGATAAGCCTTTTGTACAATATGGCTCTTTTTATTAACTCAAGTGGGAAAGGTGCAGACACAGACATGCTGAAAGAGAGAGAGCAGATCTCATGCTGACTATTTCCTGGTTATACTGTGTGTGTTTCTAGGTTCCTCATTTGAACCAGAATGCCTGGAATAACCTAGAGAAATACTGCAGGAGCTTAACAAAGTACAACAAGAACGTTTACGTCTGTACTGGCCCACTCTTCTTACCCAGGTAAATGTCAGCTGGATTGAAAGTGATTTTAAAACATGCATTGTACAGGGAAATTAAGATGGGCTAAGAATGTATGACTTGTCTTGTGCTCTGAGGCTAACCATCAGAAGTAGCACTGTGGGGCACTCCTTCAAAAGATATTGTTTGAAACACTCCCAGATTTTCAGTGTATGCGTGTAAGGACTTTGTGGGTAGTTCATTGTTTGGGATGAGGTTTTTACCACATATTGACATTTAATTAAGCCCTATAGGGACGCTCTTGGGTTAAAACCAATTGAATAGACCAGTCTTTCCCAGGCAGTGTACCATGGCACATGGTGTCCCATCAGGCCAGAGCACGTTTGCCATAGAAATTTTGAAAAAGTACTTGAGTTCTGTATTTGGCTCATTAATATTAATGAATTCATTTGTAAACTATAGAGGAGTGTGCCTCAAAACAATTAAAGATATCAAGATGTGCCACAGCAGAGAAAAGGTTGGGAACCACTGGGATAGAGGAACCTGGATTACATGGGTAGGATTAAAAGTTATGCTCCATCAGTGCTTTCTTCCTGCACTTTGTTTAGGAAAGTGACAGTATCTTAACCGTTTTGTGCTGTATTGTGTAATCACTCTTATGGTCTGGCTGTCTTAGTAATATTAATGCCAGATTGGACTACAGCTGCAGAGTCACGTTTTCCAAAGCGAAAGAAATGATCTTTGGCTGCAAATGAACTGTTTAGAGGCACAAGTGGCAGGCAACTTTAGGCCTCTCATCCAGAAATCACTTAGACTCAACTTAAGGACAGACTGAGATAGGAGTGATGAGGATTAAAACCTGTTCTGTGGGGTGTTCATTCCCTTTTACTGCATAGGATCTGTTTCCGAGTTTAGCTGTGGCCTACACCTCTTCACTTGACACTTTTCAAATCAAGCATTGATCTTTTTCTAAGAGCGATACTCTAGCTCACCCAGGAATTATGACCTAGAAATCCAGGAAACCCAGGGTGAAGTTCAGTGATGTGCTATGCAAGAGGTCAGACTAGATGATTACAGGGGCTCTTCTGGACTTAAAATGTGTAAAGTGCTTTCAATGAATAACAGTCAATGCCATGAGGGGTCCTGGTGAAGAGGTAGCAATAGTGGCGTCTTCTTCTTTGTGTAGGATGGAAGCAGACGGGAAGATGTATGTCAAATATCAGGTGATTGGGCAGAACAATGTAGCTGTCCCCACCCACTTCTTCAAAGTACTTATCCTGGAGAAGTTCAGTGGGGAGGTTGAGCTGCGTTCCTATGTGATGCCCAACAGTCCTGTGGATGAGACAATCCCCCTTGAACGTTTCCTGGTTCCTATTGAGAGCATCGAGCGGGCCTCTGGGCTGTTGTTTGTTCCTAATATCTTGAAAAGAACCAATAAGTTGCAAGCCATCACAGCTGGAAGCAGCAGCTGAACACACCCATGGGATGGATGAGAGAATGAATACTCCATGGACTAAAGACATTCAGCTGAAGGGACTTAAATCACTGTAATAACTCTCAGGGTATGTATGTATGGATAGCTCAAATTTATTTTTCCTCACAACTGTTTTTAAATGTCCAAGGCACATCTCAAGGGCCCATGATAATCACTGTGGTTGTCTGTTTGCTGCATGATGCAAATACTAAGAGGAGCCGATGTATGTTTGCTGCTAAAAAATGATTCATGGACTTTATCTAATAAAGACAGTGGAGAATCTAAAAGTGGCAACATTTGGCTTTTTCTGACTACTCCTGTACCTGATTCAGTGGGTGTAGCTCTAGGCCCTGCCCTCAAGGCCCCATTACTTTCTATTGACTCAGTTCAGAGAAGTGTCTTTGTTGCACTGTTTGAAGATAAAATGCACAGGGAAGCTAGCTGGGTTCCAAAATTCCAAATTATGATTGTCTCTTACTAATCCCCTGTGGCCATGATAGTGCATTTGTCTTATCTGGTTGTTCCTCATTGTTGTAGCTTGGTTACCCTTGCTCTAAGGGGTTCTTAAGGGTCATGATTTCAGATCCGAAGCAGCCGCCCTGAAGAAAGCTTTTAGCAGGCACTCACCACCTTTACAGAACAAGTCTCTAGTTTTTAACAACAACCTACTCTACCCCGTACCACCCCCTCTGTTTAAGTCCAATGCACTAAATTTGATGATTGTTTTATTGTTTTTCCAGTATTTCTCAATGGTGAGATCCCTAGGCAGGCTTCCCATGCTGATGTGAGGCAGCAGCCAGCTCCATTCACCAACACTGCTTGGCCCACGGATTTCACCCTGAAGTAGCCCCAGCCAGTGTAGAGTCACAGGGCTTAGTCTGTCCTGTTTGAGTCCATTAGAAAGCTGTAGCTGTCTTGGTGAAGCCGCTCTGCTTAAGTACTCGGAGGCTGGAGTTTGGTAGGCAGCTCTGAGGACTTACCCATCACTCCCAACAGCTACTCCTAGCTTGAGGGTTGGAGTAATTTTGGAATGAGCCAGCTGAGCCCTGCCTCATGTGCTGGCATAAGCAAGAGTGAAGCTGGGTTTGGTTCCATGGATCATTTTTTTCCTTCAGCTGCCACCGGCTTTCCTTATAGCCTCATCAATGCGGGGTCTCAGCGCAGAAAGAGATATCAGGATTGCTTCCTGGAACCAATCCCAGAAAGTAAGATCAGATCTATTGCACTACATAAAGTTTCAGCATACATCACTTAATACAATCAAATGTAATGACTGTTTGCAAAATAGTGGTAGAGGGATTCAAGTGGTTGGACCTAAAGCAGATTTGCCCACCCCTGGGAGCAGATACACTAAACTATCACAGTCAGACTTGACATCAGATCTTTAGATGCCACAGAACTTCATTGCTAAAGGATTGTTTATAAGCAATTTGAGCCTGGGACCACCTTTTATGCAGTGTTTGTAGAATGGGTGGCACAGTGGGCTCATGCTGCACTACCACAAATAAAAGTATGAGATATGAACGCTGCACTTGAAGAGCTGTTCAGGGTATGGAGTCTGGGAAGGCCACTTGTACAAGTGGAGCTAGGCAGGTGCTACCTACTTCCTTCATTCACAGCTAGCTGAGAGGTAGCTCCCTTGCTCAGAGGAAAGCGCTGACTAGCAGGACTGATCTTCAAGAGGGCAGTGCTGCACGCAGGAGTTGTGCACTGTGCTCTAATCCCCGTGACGTACCTCTGTCCTGATGGTGCGGCTGCCCTGGCTGGGACATGTATTCAGGTAAAAGTCAAACAAGAAACTTGGGTCACTGCTCTCTAGGTTTGGGTCAGCATCCACACCAGCCTCCAGGCCTTGGAGACCTCCAAATACTATTAAGGCATGGCTGGAAGAGAGCACACAGGGTCAGAGGACAGGGAAACACTAAATTCCCACCAGCTGAAGTGGATCAGAAGAAACTACATCCTTGCCCATTCAGTCTTAACACCATAATAGAGCACCTTCCCCAGCAGTAGACCTCCAAGTGCTTTACAAGAGGTCAGATGTCACTATTCCCATTTCCCCAGCTGTAAAATTAAAGCACAGAGATAAAGCCACAGAGCAGGCTAGTGAGCAGAGCCTTTAACAGCTGTACGTGAGTTGCTGATACTGGTCCGTTGCATGACCTGTAGAGCAAGTTCAGAATGTGAAAAGAGCCTAGGTTGCTAGCAGGCTGAACAGAACATCAGCTCCAGAACCCAAGCAAAGCAAACAGCTGGCCTTGGAACTAAAGCTGCCCTGGCTCCCACCTACCACCCACACAGGTGCAAAAATCTCCTGTGTACCCGGCAGTGTTCAGGGAGCTAAGGTACTGACTGGGTACTCTGGCGCTGACAAGCTTGCTCGGAAGATCCAACCCATGGCAATGCTCAGGGCTTGTCTACACATACAGCCCTGCAGCACAACAGCTGCCAGGCCACAGCACTGAGCAAAGACACCAGGAGAGCTTCTCTGGGAGTTGTTAATCCATTTCCCTGGGTGGCTGTAGCTATGCTGACGGGAAGCCCTTCCATCAACCCAGCACTGTCTACACCAGGAGTCCCTGCTCAGGGCTGTAGATTTTTCACACCCTGAGTCACATTTATATTGACCTAAGTCTGTAGTGTAGACTGTGCCTCAGAACAGAGCATGGGGCTGTGTGAAAATCCCACTAACATGACTGGGAGTTGCAGGCTTGCAGCTGAGGGTGACATGAGCCCTACTGCTGCAGAGGAAAAGCCTGGCTGAGAGAATAGCTGCAGGGCAGCCCTGGCTGCTGCAATTCTCAAATGCATTGGCTGTTCTACAGCAAGGAGTTTGCTTCTGGGGGAGGTCTGAGCAATAAGGAACCAACCCAGTTACCTGAAGGAGGGGAGAGTTGCTTGGTCCACAGAGGTTCCTCGCTCTGAGGTCCCAATAGTGAGATCGTAGCCTTCTTTAAAAGGGCATTCAGCAAAAACAGCACCTGGGAAACAAAGCATTGTATAGAAGGAAAGTAGGTGATGGTGTCTCCTGCTTTAGAGTGGGAAGCGTTTCACACTTTATAGACCTAAAGGTTAATAACTCCTATGTTTCAGTGGTATTTAGTAATAGCACTATGAATGTGTAGCATCTCAAAAACAAATTACACATCCCTCTCATCAAAATGCCACCAAATTCCATCATCACAATGACACCCTAATTCCTTTCAACCTTAGTATCGTTTCCTGAAAAAAAATTCCTCAGCTCTTGCCTGCACTACTACAACTGCTATTAGTTTCCATTCCAAACAGCCTTAAATGCTGTGACTGTTCAGCCATCCTCCATCTTCTGCATCAATAAGGGCTGAAGTTAAATTCAGGGAGCAGAGCATGAGCAGGTGAGTACACACATCACTGTACAACCCTCCCCTAGAACTGCACAGGGACGGGGAAACTCAAGATGGAAAATACCTTGTAAATCATTAAGGGCAACACCAGGCCCAAGAAAAAGGACAATTTTAAAGCAGCATTTGGCTTGTGCTGCAGGTTTGCAGCAAGTACAACTAGACTCTGTGTAGCAGTGAATGTAAAGGTGTACACAGAGCTCAGCAAGAACGGATGTGGCCACTCGTGCCCCAGCAGGTAGGTGACTATACAGGTAAATACTTACTCAGGCAGGAGGCTAAGCGGACGTTGTAACCCCAGTACAAGCCGGACACAGTCCGTGGATGGTGTGAAGACACTACGGTGCCCTTCTGTATTTTACTGTCTGAAAGTGAAGCCAGTTGTTTAACACAGCACATTGCTGTTCACCAGACACAGCTGGAAATCAACCAAACACCCTTCCCTAGGGTATAAACAAGCTCCACCCCTTAAATTGATTAAGAAAAGCCTAAAGAGGTAGGTCTATTCAGCATTGATGAAGCTCAAAACACCACCACAACCATTAAGATGTCTTAGAGGTGTAACAAACTGAGGGGCATGGGACTGGTTATTATTCACTCTAACCAGGGTATGATGATCCCTGTAAAGACTTCACGTCTACCACATGGCATC